>JAZDUH010000147.1:7372500-7500000 GCA_036419115.1 Scarus forsteni | reverse complement strand
TTGATCAGGTAATGGCTTTGTTTACTACAGTGGAGATGTCTGCTGAATAACTCTGGTTAGTTTGTGCCTGCACAGGCTAATAACTTGTAGGGGAGCGGGTTAGCCTGTTAGCCGCTAATCGTTTGCACTGTAAGCTGAGCTGGGGAGGACAGGCTGAGAAAGATAAATCCTCCCCCACACTCGGCTCCGCTCTGGCGGCGCCAAACCCGCATTGCCGCCGGTCCAATTGAAATGGCTACTGCTGTGTGTTACAAGGGGGATGTCTGTCGTGTTTGATACTTTCAGTTGAGCTGAGCTGTTTTTGATTGAGTTTGCTGCTGATATATTGAGCTAGACGCACGTAGCTCAGTCCGAGGGGGCTTTATGAGGCGACACGAGCTGGGGGCGGGATCTTGGAACACGGGAGGGGGAGAGGTGAGGGAAGGGGGGGCAGGCTGCGGTTTCAAATTGTAGACCACAGCTTTAAAAGATACTTTTTGCTTCATAACTTTGTAACTTATCACTCCATAAAAAATAATAAAATAAATGAAATAATAAAAAGGAATAATGGGGCAGCACAGCGATGCTGCAGGTAGTGCGCGTGCCTCACAGTTAGAAGATAGCTGGTTTGATCCCAGCCAGGGCCTGTGTGGAGTTTGCATGTTCTCCTTGTGCATGTGTGGCTTCTCTCCAAGCACTCCAGCTTCCTCACACAGACCAAAAGCATACTTATAAGGTTAACTGGTGATTATCAGTGGCCCTTAGGTGTGAGTTTTAGGTCTCTCTATGCAGCCCTGCAGTTGGCTGATGTATGGTCCAGGGTGTACTCTGCCTCTTGCTCAATGTTTGCCAGGACAGACTCCAGACCCTGTGACCTGAAAAGAATAAGCAGTATAGATAATGGATGAATGAATGGAGAAAAACGGCTTTAGTCATTTTGATTTCATTGATTTGATTTGATTTAAGCTTATTTTGAACTTCAGTCATGCTGGTAATGTTTGGACGAGAGGGCTAAACTACCAAGGAGTGCAGGTCTCACAAACTGTCAAAACTTTGCGAACTAAATATAATTTCTAAGCAAATATAGTTTTCTTGGTTTGTTGTTTTTAAATTAATTGTTCTCTTTTTGACCAAATGTGTTGGTAACATCTGGAAGAGTGGGTGACAGGCGCTTGTCCTCCTTTGCCTGATGGTGAAGGCTCTGTTATTTTTGTGCATTTGTGGACATTTCTGCATGCGTTTGTTCCCTGTTGCCAGATAAAAATGAAATGACCCCCTCCATTCATGCATTTAATGGTGCAGCAGGAGGCTCTATCAAAGACTTTAGAAAGGGAGAGTGCACCGGCTGCTGCTCCACACCACAGGCCACACTAAGGTGAACCGGGTCAAGCAGAGGGGATTGTGGGAACAAAGCACGGCACACGCTCATTCAGGAGTCATTATAACAGAAAAAGCCCTGCACATACAACCTGTTAAGTCTTTTTAATTTTGTATTTTTTACAGAAACTGCATCTTCATTACTTATGACAATACAGTACGAAGCTCTGCAGTACTGGTGTGATGTGTGTATGGATGCGTTTTTAAACACGCCTTGTTACCGACCGCTGGGGCCCGTGTGTGCTGCAGAGCTGGACAATAAGCAGCGGCCCCATGAGATGCCTGTCAGTTCACCTTTCACCTCCCCTCCGGAGGGAAATAAATCAATACACCGGATCAATATCAAATCTATAATGCGCTGCCATGTTGTGACAGATATCCCCCCCACAACAAGCCTCTGGGTGCTGAAAGCTGCTGAAGACCACCGCAGGGTGAAAGAGGACACAATGACAGACTGAAGCCTTGTTTGCCAAAGGAATCTGTTGGATAAAGAAACATGATGACATTTAAACCGGATTGTGACTTCAGCTGGTATCAAGAAAAACAGAAGGATTCAGTCCAACACGGATCATGGAGCAGGGGTTGTGGGTCTCAGTTGGTGAACTCTCAGGACCTCCAAGATCTCCTGAAAAGCAAATTATTTTAATTAAATGTTCCCAGTGTATAATGTGACCATTTGTAGCAGGGACATAGTCCTGTTGATGAAAATATACTTAACTACTGTGTTAACAAGACAAAAACAGAGATTCTAAGTTGTGAAAATTCAACTCTGATGAAACGCATTTGATTTACTGTCTGATATTAGTCACACCAATACTGCTAAGCACAGAAGAATGTATTTTTTAAAGCTATAAAAAGTTTAATACAGTAATATCATAGTCAGCTTTTATTGAGCTATTTTTTTCACCTATTTCTGACCTTCTTATTGATATGATATATTAAATAATGTCTGAAGATTATCACCCTCTGAATGCCAGTTATTTGTCACGATGCTGACATGTTACAGGATGGACAAAAAACAGAATAATGAATTATCATTTGGTATTATTACAGCCTTGGATATGACAGACAATAATCAGCAGCAAGACTGATTTCTATGCATTATCTATTTCTTCACAATATTAAATACTCATTCTCATACACATACAGCTAAAAAAAATGGTCAAATGTTCAAAGTTGTAAGGTTAAAATGACATCATTTCTGAGGTGAAGTCCAGATCAACACCAAGATAAAATAAAAGGCATGCATTATTCTTTAACAGAGGTGAAACCAAAATTACTGTAGGAAATGAGCATGAAATAACATCAAATAAATATATGAAATCCTGCCAAAATTCCAGACATATGTGCTGCCAAAATGATGAAAAAAAGAATGAAAAGCTCATGAAATAAACACAGAGGTCCCTAGGAGCGAGACTAAACTTAATGTTAAGACTGGGTTTTGTTGCCAGGGCGTCCCTGTGGTCCTCGAATGGTGCAACCAGGGACACTAGCATTCCTTTAAAAATTTTTACAAACATAAAGTTTGATAAAGCTTTAAAATCAAACAACTAATGGGTAAGTATTGAGTTTGCCCTGAATTTGATTGTATGATAACATTATTGATGAGATTTTTAGTATACAGATGTTTGTCTATTTCATATCTGTATTTTAATCAAGAATGCCTGATAAAAATGACAGATATTGAAGAGGCTATTTTGCACGAGTTTTAAGGTGGGTCTTTAGATTTTGCCCTGGTTTTAGGTGTGCCTCGGGCAAAATCAGATGGAAAACCATCGCTCTGGGCCAGTTTCAGCTGGGATAGGCCTCAGCTTGGGGCGTCGGTGGCGCAGTTGGATAGTGCGCTTGGTCAGTGATTGGGAGGTTGCAGGTTCAAGCCCAGCTCCGGGCGACACATGGCGATGTGTCCTTGGGCAAGACACTTAACCCCAAATTGCTCCCACTGCTGCGACAGTGGTGTGTAAATGGGCATGAAAGGGCATGAATGTGTTAGAGATACTGATGGATAACTAACGTAGATGCTCTGAACCATCAGTGAGTGAATGTGAGTGCAAATGGGTGTGAATGGGTATGAATGGGTAGGTGTGACCTGCGGTGTAAAGCAGCTTTGAGTAGTCAAAGACTAGAAAAGCGCTATATAAGCTCAAGTCCATTTAGCTCACCCTGACCCCCAAAACTGATAAGCAGTACAGATAATGGGTTGACCACGTGCTCATGTGTTTACCTTCACCCATATCATGAAAGAAGGAAAATAAGTCAATAAGAGACTAAAAATGTGCATGCCTGTCAGACGAAAGCTACTTATAAGGATATTACAATGGTATATCATCACAGTCTGGCAAAACCCTGTTATCTCCATGTTTTATGGTCCTCATTTCCTTTCCCCCTTAAACTGTATTTACTGTATCACCGTTAATATCTGTGTGTGAGTCTTACCAACTCTTACACTATCAAAACTATCTGACAATCACAACATAATATCTACTCATCTAACAAAAAAAAGACTAATATAAAGAATCCAACAAAGTCTCCCATGCATTTAAAGGTAGTTTTGGAGATACAAGTTAAGTGACAAACCCACTAATCTTCATGGATCCTCAAAATATCACTAAGTTCAGCAGTAATTAAATTTAAGATTGGAGAGGAGGAAATAGATCAGAAACAGAACTGACTATTTCACTGATCTGGGTCAGAGGTTCTCAAATGGTGTGGTAGGTGCAGGTTGATCCTAGGAAACTGTTATTTAACACCACAACTTGACTGCAACAAATGAGAGAGTTTGGTATTTTAACTCTTCCCTACTCACTTGCATCCTATATTCAACCATAACTCAAAAATAATCCTTGAACTTTTTGAAATAAATCACATTTCCTGTTTTTCTTTATCCATTTGTTTATTATAGTATCTAAGCATTGTTACAATATGGGCTTCGGCAGTGCAGAACCATTTAATGCAGCCTTCTTGGTAATTAAAGTTGCCCATCCCGGTTATAGACAGTTCTTTGCATGCATTTTTATAAAATTACTGGTCAAGGTGTTTCTTCATTTGTAGTCCCACTGACTCTGGTTCACCATTTACTGTCTTCCAGACTCCTAGATTTAGTTATCAGAATTAATCTTTTTTTGAAAGGAATGGGGCCGTGCAAGTATCCTGAAACTTTTTGTTGTATTTTTTTTGTGTGTCTTTTTCCCTATAACACAACGTAATTCAATACTTCACCAACACTCTTATTACTCTGATTATAAAATTCTTGAAGAAGCTGAATAATTACAACATGTGTAAAGAAACACTTTTCCATGCAGCCTGGCACAATATGAAAAAAGTCACATGCTGTATATGAATAAAAATGATTAAATAAGACCCAGATACACACCTATATTCAAATCAAGTCTGATTATGTTACTGAACAAAGTTTCAAGAAAAAATTTAACAAGGAGTCTGAATCTGTGGTTGCTTGGTTTAGAACAAAAATCCTTCCTCTGGCTCTGGAGGAAGGCAGATCTATAAACATCCCAGAGGAACACAAAATGAATTTTATGATTTAGGTGAAATGAAAAATGAATCTTGTTAGGGTTTTTTTATATTGCTCTTTCTTTCATGATTTGAGAGCACCTTTGTTAAATGAGACATATATTCAAAATCCTGAGAGACTGGAGCTCTGATGATTAAATGATGATGTGGTTGTTTACTTTCAATGAGCAGAAGTTTTGTCTCAGAAGCTTGAAAGAAATGTCTGGATGTTTAGTTCCTGCTTTACAGTGAAGCGTCTGCTTTTGCAATGATTCATTTAAAGCAAATCATTTACTGTGTCTTAAGCTTCTTTGAGCCTTGCATGTGTTTTCTACGCAGGACACAATAATAAAATGAAAAAATAAATAAAAGCAAGTTTTCTTAGCTGAGAAAAGGAAATGACTTCTTCTCAAGCAATTCTTTATATATATGTTTAAGAAAAGTCTTCCTCTTACGTGTGATGCATCTCACTCCAAATGCAAAGTCACCACCTATGGGTGATGGGAGAAGGTGCAGTCTTTATGGGGATCTCTAAATAATCAAGCTTTGGGACTGATGACCGCTCCACTGACTTGCAGTACTTGAACGCACCACTTGAGGTCACCTAAAGCACGTTTTCTGTAAGTGTACTGAAGGTGCGTCACACTGACTGATCTACACTGTGCCCTGAAATAGCCACTAAAAGAAGAAGTCTTTCTCCAAGCTTAGAATTGTTTACCCTGTTTTTGTGTGAGTTTTAGCTTTGTCAGATTTGCTCTCAGTTGAAACCTCTCCTGAATAAATAGTTTCTAAACTTCATTTGAGCTCATCGTTCTATATAAACACTTCTTATATGTGCAAGGAATTCATATGTATAATTAAAATCCATGTGTATAATAATCAGGGGTGGACAGTAACTGAGTAGATGACTTGAGTACTGTACTTAAGTACATTTTTCGGGTATCTGTACTTTACTTGAGTTTTTTTTTTTGTTTGGGACTTATGACTTTTACTTCACTACATTTGAAACACAAATTTGAAACACAAATATTCTACTTTTAACTCCACTACATTTCTATAAATGGCCTTGTTACTCGTTACTTTTAGGTACAGGTATGAAGTCAGCAGATGAAATTGATTTTCTCCTCTAAAATGGGATTTGTTCAAGTGGTGTTATGTATACATCGTGCATCCTGCTCCACACTCCAGTCCAGCCATTAAACAACAAAGAAGAAGATGCGCATGCGCTACTGCGATCGGGCCTGCATCTGAAATCTCTGACATCAGCACTCCAATACAAGCAGTTCATTCCGATGTATTTATTTAATTCAGTTGTAGAATATGCCTATGTTTTAGTTAAACACAGTGGTTATTTTGCAATTTTAAAATATATGTTTTTGTTTTTTATTGGATTTATTTAGGTTATTTTCCAGGGTCTTCAATTTTTTTATTTATTTGATTTTAACCGTAGTATATTCTTATGTGTAAAAATGAATCTATTTTGATTAATAACAAACTGGTTAGTTTTACTGACTATTGCTGACTTACAGTCCATACTACAAAATAAATAATAAAAGTATGTATGATTCCTGCTGATATCATATCGGATTGATATCGGTATTGGCCAATACTCTTGCTGCAATATCGGTATTGTATTGGAGGTGTAAAAGTTGTATTGGGACACCCCTAGTTTGTGATATTTCACTTTCTTAAAATATATTTTGGTTATTAATTATTACAATCTTTACTTGAGAGACAAACAAGCACTGCAGTTCGTTTTTTGTCTGTTTTTGCACTGTTTGGTTGTACCTGTGTCAGAACACTTTCATGCTGTTTTGTGTGGAAAAAACAGCATGGAAACAGGAAAAAAAAAATTTGACTGAGCAACTTTCACTTGTATTGGAGTAGTATTTGAACATGAGTATCTATACTTTGACTTGAGTACTGGCATTGAGTACTTTGTCCAACACTGATAATAATATGTATTGTTAAAGACACTGAACAATTGAATAATGGACAGCTCTTTAAACAATGGTCAAAATGTTTGGAGAAAAGATTAATTAAATACATTTTAGCAGGCTCATGGTTTATGCTATTTAACTCTTGTGTTACATTTACTTTTTGATACTTTGGTATTGTTTGAGTCAGATCCATCTGGGGCATCATCCGGGATCCAAAAGCACCATCAAAATGAAATTATGAGTAAAAATCTTTTCCATATAGTTTTATCTGAATTTTAAAAAGTTAATTATTTTTATTTACTTGTTAACCTGCAAGTTCTTCCTGTAACAGTTTTAAATTACGTCAAGACTTCATTTTAAATGTCTTTAATCGATGATAAAATATTCTTATGATCGATGCATTGTAATAACAACCTGATTGACTACACAGATGCAGAGACAGAATGTGATTGACAAAATTTTAAATATTTAAAACTGTTAGACTGTATCAGCGCTGTTTTTCTAAAGAGGATAAAAATGTACAGTGATTATAAAATGAATTTGTTTTGGTTATCAGTGAAAAGATATTTATGTCGAAAGCAATTTCAGCAGTCAAGTTAGTAAAAGTTCATTTCTCTGTTTCTTCTCTTTGATTTAAAAAAAATAGCCCAGAGCAGCTTTACAGAAAATCAAAGTCTTAAGTCAATGAAACTTTGAGACTAGTAAAAAAGTACAGACTCATTTCTTGTGCACGTCTAATGAAATATATTGTAATATATGTATCTAATTAAATATATTGCTGTATCAAGATTTTCTTACATCCCTAGTACTAACTGACATGACACACCAAATAGACAGTTCCATAAATCCGCCACGGTAATATCTGATTTCATACCACTAATCATAATCAGGCAGGTTTATCTGCTCTGCAAGGTTAAATACTAGCAGCAGTGTGTCCGTAAGAGTTTGGGCCGGGTACCAGAGGGTCACAGATCAGATCTATTAAACTGAATTAAGTTAAATTAAATTTACTTTGTTGTCATTGTAAGTCAAGATCTGTTCAAGTCTCAATCTTAACATACTCAAAAATTGGTTTGGTGGCTGGGGAAATGCAACTTGACTTCCGAGGGCACTACCATCAGTTATGGCAGTATGTAGTACAGCTGTAAGGAGTTTACGTCATAGGGTTTGCACTCTTGCACCATTTTGCTGGTGGTGCAGACAAGTCAGGAATGATGAGCGCTCCCAAACCTGATGTAGTACCAATTTGGTTTGGGGGGAATCCAAGGTTCTCCGATTGAAAATACTGACCCTTCATAGCTTCATTTAATGAATTCTAGTGCATCATGTGCAACAAACTGTCATAAAATGGCTTTATTTTTGTGAAGGAAAAAATGTATTGCTGGCAGTATGTTATTTACCAGAAATGTGTCTCAAACAAGACTTTCCACAAGCACTAGCTCCCAGCCAAAGCTACTAATTTAAAGGTTTTTCTACATGTGGTGGGTTAAAGGCAGCTTTTCCTCGATCAAAATACTTAAAAGTTGCTTCTGTCTTCCTGTTGGCAGGACACACATCTGGAAGTTGTATGGGTTGAGGGAGAAAGCTAACTTCAAAGAGATACAGAAAGAAAGGTTGAAGACAGAGGCTTGGCTTTTCAGAGGGAGAAGACAAAATTAAGAAATGTACAATCTTTAGTCTTCATTCACTTTTTTTTGGGCCTATGCACATGACCTATTAGTCACTTTGTAGCACTCCTGCGGTCCCACAGCCCAATGTGATTTCCCATGGCTTTCCAGATCAGCCACTACAAGTGACTACTTTGTCACTCAGTGAGACAGCAAATATGACATGTCACTAAAAAAGGATGGCCTGAGTAAAACATACATCAGTATACTCAGCACCTGGGTTGGTTGTGCTTTGAAAGTCAGCACATTGACAGACGTGCTCCACCATGAATCCACACACCGCACCAGTTTAGACAAAGTTTGAAGTCAGTTTCAAATCAAGCATCCACAGATATTTACCACCAGAGGTGGTTTCACAAAACCTAGATAGGGGATTAAGAGAGGATTTTCCAGTTATCCTTGATGAACTTAGCTGTGATCGTTTCACTAAAGCAGAAGCCCATAAGTTACCCTTGGTTTTGTGTGTTGCAATATCTAGTGCAGGGGTATTACAATTCTCCATAAGCTTAAGGGGACAGGCTACACTTAAACAAACACAAACCAGGAACTCACTTGAAAAGAAGGGGTATGATAAATTACCCATAATACACATATACTGAAGATTAAGTTCAGTGTGAGAGGTTGGCTGGTTTGGAGAGACAATTTAAACTCAATGGTTAGGACAGAGGAGCACGGTCAGAGATCCAGTTTAAGGGTTTATTTCACAGTGTTTGAGCTGTTGTTGTTCTTACCTAGCAGTCAAACATTGAGCAGGAGGCCACACAGTCCTTTGTCCTTCTCAATCAGGGAGCACGAGGGAGATTGCAGGTAAGGGGAGGGCTTTATAGTCTCCTGGTGCCACACGCCAAGAAATAGGAAGTGTAGGTGTGGCTGTAGTTTTCCTCTCCTGGTGGGTAAAGGGACAGTTTGGGGATTTTCTATATACTCTCTGACAACATGGCAGAGCAGAGACAGAAGGAAACACATAAATGTAAGAAATTAAGCAAAAATATTGATTTTCATGGTAATGATAGTGTTTTTATCAGATATTCAATTCTTAGCCACTCAATGTAAATTTTAACTATGATGCAAGACAGCATCCTGGAGTGCATAAAAAATTGTTGCATCTGGCTATAAGCAGCAGGAACAGTATATGACAAATATGTGTGGCTGAAACAATACAGAAAAGAAACTGATTTTATTCCAGCATTCAGGTAGAGTAAATAACCGATATGTGTGGTTGAAACAACCCGGAACAGATTTTTTTGCAAAAACAAACATACAATAAAGACAGAGACTAATAACAGGACAGGTTGCATAACATAAAAGCAGACTTGTTTTACCAATAGACAAAACAGAATGAGGAACCAAACAAAAACAAAGCAAAAAAAGAAATGAAGTGGAAAAAATATTTTTAAAAAGAGTGAGCTGTTTTTGTGTGTATGATATGTGTTTGTGCATTTGTGCATTTCTGTGTATTTTGTTTTATTTAATAAGAAAAACATAGTCTTTGTCAACCCTTTTTCCCCCTTCCTTCCCCTATCAGCTTATTTATTGCGACCACCCACACCTGTAGCTCAACGATGGCACCCAACCAAAGGACTGCCGACCCCGCCCAACTCCCAGCAACAAGGCCACCCCCTAGCACATCTGCAGATCCGCCGACCCGGAACCACAAAAGACAAACATACTTTTCTAATACTTTTTCCTCTTTATTTTGACTTTATTTTTACGTTTTTATTTGCTATGATGCTCTATATATACATATATATGTATATGTATATGTATTTATATATATATATGTGTATATCTATATATATATCTATATATATCTATATATATCTATCTATATATATATATATGTATATATATATGTATATATATATATACATATATACGTACATATATATGTATATATATATATATATGTATATGTATATGTATATGTATATATATATATATATATATATATATATATATTATCCATCCCACACCTGTAGCTCAACGATGGCACCCAACCAAGGACTGCAGCCCGCCCAACTCCCAGCAACAAGGCCACCCCCTATCTGCAGATCCATGAGCCGGAACCACAAAGACAAAGCTTATACTTGCACTACCAATACTTTTTCCTCTTTTATTTTTGACTTTATTTTCGTTTTTGTTGCTATGATTAATATATATATATATATATATATATATATATATATATATATATATATATATATACACACACATATATATATATAGATATATATGTATGTATATATATATATGTATGTATGTATATATATATATATATATATATATATATGTGTATATATATATATATATATATATATATATATATATATATATATATATATATATATATATATATATATATATATATATATATATATATATATATATATATATATATATATATATATATATACATATATATGTATATACACACACACACATGCAATCATAAAAAAACATATACAGTTGTGCCCAAAAGTTTACACCCCCCAGTAGAATTTCTGATTTTTTGGCCTTTTCTCAGAAAATATGAAAGATAACACAAAAACCTTTCTGTCACTCATGGTTAGTAGTTGGGTGAAGACATTTATTGAAAAAAAAATAGTTTACTCTTTTTAAATCATAATGACAACAGAAACCTCAAAAATTACCCTGTTCAAAAGTTTACACCCCCCAGTTTTTAATACTTTGTATTTCCCCCTTTAACATCAATAACAGCTTGAAGTCTTTTGTGGTAGTTGTGGATGAGGGTCTTTATTTTCTCAGATGGTAAAACTGCCCATTCCTCTTGGCAAAAAGCCTCCAGCTCCTGCAAATTCTTGGGCTGTCTTGCATGAACTGCACGTTTGAGATCTCCCAAGAGTGGCTCAATGATATTGAGGTCAGGAGACTGAGATGGCCACTTTAAAACCTTCACTTTATTCTGCTGTAGCCAATGGCAGGTTGATTTGGCCTTGTGCTTTGGATCATTGTCATGTTGGAATGCCCAAGAACGTCCCATGCGCAGCTTCTGGGCCGATGAGTGTAAATTTTCCTCCAGTATTTTTTGGTAACATGCTGCATTCATCCTGCCATCAATTTTGATCAATTTTCCTGTGCCCTTGTAGCTCACGCATCCCCAAAACATCAGTGATCCACCTCCGGGTGTACCTTTCATCATGGGCCTTGTTGACTCCTCTCCAAATGTAACGTTTGTGATTGTGGCCGAAAAGTTCAATTTTGGTTTCATCACTCCAAATTACTTTGTTCCAAAAGTTTTGAGGCTTGTCTCTGTGCTCTTTGGCGTATTGTAGGCGGGATATTTTGTGGCATTTGCGTAGAAATGGCTTTCTTCTGGTGACCCGACCATGCAGCCCATGTTTCTTCAAGAGTCTCCTTATTGTGGATCTTGAAACATCCACCCCAATTTCTTCAGAGAGTCCTGTATTTCAGCTGAAGTTATTTGAGGGTTTTTCTTTGCATCTGTAACAATTTTCCTTGCAGTTTGAGCTGAAATTTTTGTTGGTCTGCCTGACCGTGGTTTGGTTTCAACAGAATCCCTCTCTCTCCACTTCATAATTAGAGTTTTAACAGTGCTTCTTGGCATCCTCAGTTCCTTAGATATCTTTTTAAATCCTTTTCCTGTTTTGTGCAGTTGGATTACCTTTTCTCGCAGATCCTTTGACAGTTCTTTTCCTTTCCCCATGACGCAGAAACCTGAAACTTCAACGCAGCACTGAGTGAAAGATGCACGTGTCTGTCAGGAGCTCAGAAACTCACCAAGCTTTTATATACACACACTGATTACAAGCTAATAGATCACAGGTGAGGATGTTTACCTTTAGTAGACATTCAAACCCCTTTTTGTCAAATTTTGTGCATGTTATCAGGCCAAAACTGCCAGGGGGTGTAAACTTTTGAACAGGGTCATTTTTGAGGTTTCTGTTGTCATTATGATTTAAAAAGAGTAAACTATTTTTTTTTTCAATAAATGTCTTCACCCAACCACTAACCATGAGTGACAGAAAGGTTTTTGTGTTACCATTCATATTTTCTGAGAAAAGGCCAAAAAATCAGAAATTCTGCTGGGGGGTGTAAACTTTGGGCACAACTGTATATAGAGAAAAATAAATCAATACATAATAATTAGAATAATAATAATAATGGCTATAATAGTGATAATATAAAAGGAAACAGGAATAGAAAATAAGAACAATCACACTATAGGTAAAGTATGGGTAGTTCTAGTGGTTAGGATCAGAATAACAAAAACAGTAACAGCAGCAACAATAGTAATTTACAAAAAAAAAAAAGAAAAGAAACAACAGTAAAAATAAATAAATAACAGAAAATGACTTAACCCTTTAAGGCCCAAGACCATAGATTATAGCCAGAAAATTCTAATTTTTTGGAGCTGAAATATTTGTTTCACTTTCTGCTAAAATCCATAAAAATAAAAATGTCCATAAAATTCAACATATAGATTTTTCATTTCTCATTTGATACAGTAGGTGTTTTTGGCAACTGATAATCCATTTGAGGACATTTTTATCATTTATCTGATTGTATTCAGATGATCTTTTTGTAATTTGTTGATCATATTGAGTAGAAAGAGGTATTATAAAAGTATGTATCATATATGATACAATTGGCTTTATAGGGTTAACCCAGTATCTGGCATATGTGGGGTTAAACTTACCTAGATTTGCAGTAAATTTGGCCCAAATTTGGGTAAAATATTTAACTCATCTGATGGGTTAAAATGGACCAACCCATCTTGCTGGGTCAAAATAACTACTGTTGGGCTGGTGCTTAGAATAAACCAGCAGGTAGAATACAAAACAACCCAAACTGGTTTATTATTAACCCACCAGTTTTTAGTGTGAGGCACTTCTGAATGTAAGGCATTGGCCCCAGCAGATCCCCTCAAGCTCCGCCTCCTTCCTCTCCTGTGGCACTAGTCACCCCTCATACCCCTCATGTATTTTCCCTGATCGGAGATAATCCCGCCTCCCTCCCTCCTGCTCTCCACGGAAACAAATGTGTCATTCTGTGTTCTGGCACCAACATTCATTTAAGAAATAGTCTACATAATTCAGGGCAGAGTCGAAACAGCTTCCAATAAAGCGATCTGATCCCTCTTATCAAAGATGGGATGAGAGGAGCAGAGAAAGACAGGCTGATACAGCAACAGCTCGACTGAAGAATGAGGTAAACAGTGAGTGCAGAGGGCTTTATGCTGGAATTTGAGATTTAAAGCAGTAAGAAGAGTAGATTTAAAGAGGTTCAAAGAGGGAGAATGGCGTCGATTTTGTACTTTTCTCTCCTAAAATGAAGAATGGAGGCGGAATTGAAGCGTCATGGCTGCGTTAAAGCGAACAGGACGCGTTAATGGAGCCTTGTAGTGCGTAATTCCTTTTTATCGTGGTAATGGAAGTGAGATGAGATTGTTTTTGATATTTAACAGCCGCTGTGGGGACAAAACGCTCTTTATTTTTCCTCGCTGACGCTGTTTTCTGCTCAAGAGCGATGCCTGCACACACGAGCATGCACTAAAAGGCGCCGTGTTCCTCTGCAGCAGCACCACGGACAGCGACAATGACTCGGCTCCGCAGGAAAGCTCTGGTGGCTCTCTTCCTCTTCACCCTCTTCATCTTCGGGGCTATGATGGGGCTCAGGACCCTCAAACCCAGCGACGGTTTCTCGGACCTGGCCCCCGG
The DNA here is from genome assembly GCA_036419115.1 of Scarus forsteni. Lineage (NCBI taxonomy): Eukaryota > Metazoa > Chordata > Actinopteri > Labriformes > Labridae > Scarus > Scarus forsteni. The sequence goes on along the minus strand of JAZDUH010000147.1, from coordinate 7,485,828 downwards.
CATGGATTTCCCCGGGGAGAGGTCCGAGAGGAGGAGGCTGGATGTCAAAGACGTGGTGGTGTCTCCGGGTCAGTCCCACATGGGCAGTAGCGACACTAAGGTGGTCTTCACCCGGTCAGACCGGGACTATAGCATCTTTTATGACGTGCACATTTTCTATTATCTGTGGTACGGCTCCCCAAACATGGACAACAAGTACATCCACTGGGATCATGTGTTGGTGCCACACTGGGACCCAAAGATCGCAGCCAGTCATGCACAAGGGAGGCATACTCCTCCGGATGATATTGCGTCAAGTTTTTACCCCGAGCTTGGACCCTACAGCTCCAGGGACCCAAAGGTGCTGGACTCACACATGTCCCAGATCGAGGCAGCTGCAGCAGGTAACAAATGATGCACGCAACAGGGCCAGAGTAAGCCTGCCTTAATACTGTGGGCGGTGGGCACTGTGGGGGCACTTTATCCAAACACAGGAGGGATTCCTGCATTGCAGTTTTTTTTGTTTGCTTTTTAACAGTATTAAAGGGATATGCCAACATTTTTTTTTCTTTTTGCATCTTGCCATTACAAGCAGATAGACATAATTCTCTTGACTGTGTGTGCAGTAACAAGAATGAGACAGGCAAAGATCACCTAGCGTTATTAAGCTTAGCTTGAACACTTGGAGTCAATGGGTAGCATTAGCCTGCCTATGCCTACAGTCATTACATAAACTCAACTTTGAATGGTCCAGTGTGCTTGTTGCAACTCTTAATTTTACCAGGATATGTTACATTATCTATATTTAGACTAAGAGTAGCGCTTTATGCAGTTTTTGAAAGAAAAAAAAAGATACTAAACTTAACAAACACTTCCATGGATAGTGCATGCACCCTGATGTTTAGTTTCATAATATTAAAAAAAAAAGTGCGAATCTTAGTCTAAAAACAGGGAACAACATAACGTGGTAAAAAAAAAAAGAGTCGACAAGCACACAGGATTGTTTTAGAGATCCTAAAGAGTTTATCTGGCGACTGTAGGCAGAGGCAGGCTAACAGTACCCACTGACTCTCAGTGTTTGAGCTAAGTAATTAGCGGTGGGCAAGCTCTGTCCTTCTCTTCCTTGTTTCTGCATGTACAGTCAAAAAAATGGTGTCAATCTGCTTGTCATGGATTCGAGAGTGAGGCAAGACACGGAAACATAAAAAATGTTGGCATATCCCTTTAAAGACCCATAATACTGTAAGCATAAAATCTAGTTTAATCAGTTTTACTTACATAAATCATAGTCCCTGCAACATGAATCAGTGACAGAAAGAACAGCAACAACAGGGTGACAGAGAGTCAAATGGATAAACATCTGCTGCCAACTGAGGCTGCACTACAATACAAAGAAATTCCCTGAATTTCTTTAATTATTGTAAATGACGGAATACCAAAGTACCATAATGTTAGAAGAAAACTATCTATACAGTATCACAAACTAGTGTGTGAATTGCATATCAATATATTCTTGCAGCCCGTTAATTTGTACAGACTTTCATGGTGTCAAGTGGTCTGGAGTACTGCTCTGAAACTACTCAGCCTTAAACACATTTCCTAAAATATGTTGCAGTTTGTGCACCAAAATTTCATGCAATTGCTTTTTGGCTGGAAAGAAAAAAAGGATTCTTGGCAAATATGTTCCTAACAATCAGTGAGTCCCAAACAGGGCTCAACACAAGCACCAGCTCCCTAGAGGAAACATCTTGTTCAGCTGCTCAACCCTTAATGGACTCACATTTAGGCTTGGTATTTCCAGCAACCTCAGGATCTGATCTCCCAGATACAGAGGCCATGATTCAATAAATTCTATATCTGTATACTGTAGACGATGAGGACACCTTTTACAGTATTTCTGGGAACTTTTGTTTTTTGTTGCTTGGTTTAACTTCTAAACAACTAGAGTAGTTATTCAAATTTGTCAAATACAAGAAAATCTTTAAAACTTGAATAGAAACATTATTATTAACAACATGTTCAGTGGTGAATATATGTGCTTAACTTTTTGAGTTTTATGTGAAAAGCCTCTGGACTTGCCACTTGTCTGACTCTGCCACTTGCTAACTGCTTCATATATAAGTTTCTAGATATAATAAATTCTATATCCTCTTAAAGCTCTTATTTTACTCCATGATTTATGTCTGATGAAGGCTTTAAAAAACACAAGCTTAATTTAATGCTCAATTATTTAAACACAATTTAGATCCAGCTAATATAATCTCTTTTACATTTATCTACCATCTTTTCTGCACTATGCTCTTTGCAATCTGTGGTTTATGGCACTACCCAAGGGTGACACACAAAGCACCCAAAAGAAGATTATAGCTCAATTAACAATATTAATGTTTAAAGAAAGTTTTAGAAATCTGATCCAATCGACTTTACTTAAAAAGCACATTTAAATAAACAATAATTTTTTACCAAAGTGCTGCACAGTGACTACAATGCAGAAATGAGATCAATAAAATTTCTCAGTTAAAACCACATAATAATAATAATACAATTAAGTCATAAAAATGTAAAAACCATACAGATAACACTTAAAACAACATACAAGTTGCTGAAACTTGAGAAAACATAAAGACATGAAACAGAGACTACAGAACTGTTACACTGAATTCAAAGTAATGAGTAAAAATATATCTAAAGACAAGATTTAAAAGTAGTTAAGGTGGAAGACAATCTGATTTCAGGAGGTGTGTCCTTCCATAATTTATCACAGAGAAGGCTCGGACACCTTGATTTTTAAGTCTGGCCTTATTTCAGCAGGATATAGACTTTCAAAAGATCAGCAATGTGATGTGTTTAAATCCATTCGAAGACTTAAAACAACAATAAAATCTTCGAATGAATCCTAAAATGATCGGGGAGCCATGAAAGGCCAGGCAGTGTAGGGATGTACTGTTGATCCAAGCACATGCTGAAAGAAGAGAGGCATTTGGAATGTATTACAGCTTCAGGCTTGTAGCAAATTGTCATCCAAAGTCTTAACATTCTTATAAAAGGAGTCATTATAATTCTTAAAAAATGTTAAATATTATGTGCATCAAAACCTACACTGGGATTCTCTACATTTATATGACCTGTCACCATGTTTTAGGGGTGTTGGTGTTGTCCTGGTATCCTCCTGGGGTGGCAGATGACCATGGGGAGCCCACGGAGGATCTGGTTCCTGCTGTCATGGACGCCGCCCACAGGCACAGCATCAAGGTAACTGGTGAGACAACCGGTATGTTTTTTTCCTTTCTGATGATTGACTGAGTGAATGACTGATCAGTGAAGGATGTGATTGTTAGAATGTTTATGCAAAGGGCAATGCAAGTTTTTAATCTAATCTGAAAATGCTCTTGTTCTGTTTGTGTTGGAAACAGAAAAGCGGCATGATGTGCTTTAATCATACATGGATGCTTCAAAGAGAACTTTATTAGTGTTGGTATTCCTAAACAAGACAAACTAAGTCAAATCTTCCACAATTAGGAACAAACACAGGATGTTTATTAGCCAATACATTTTTGATGAAGGCACAGATTTTTGGTAAAAACAGTGCTTTGCTGCAAATCACACATATTACCAAATGTAAGCACAGCTTAGCTACCTTGAAGCCATAATATGTCTGCTCTCTTGAAAACTGAGTGTCATTAGCCCATCTTCTCCGTTTTTTTAACACATTCAAATTATAGCAGCGTGTTTGTGGGATTTCTTGACAAAATATCTCATTGCATTTGATTTAAGCCAAATTATGATATCAAATTGATAAATAGATTCCTCAATGGGAAATACATTTCCACACTAATTTTAATATGCTACATACTAATAGGCTAATGCTTGTATGTGGAGCTGCTGCAAAGAAGCTGCTGTGAGGCTTTGCTCACAGGACCCTTGGTAAAACTAAGGCAATGAACTCCCTAGATATCAGTTAGGTTCCTTGTTTGGAGTGGGTGTGTAACTTGAAACCTCCCATTTCCCAACTAAACCCTTTACAGGCTGAGTAACTGACTCCCAGATAAGACCAGCTCTTCCTGTATTAAGACAAAAATGATAGAATAGGTATGAATATAAATATAAATAATAATTGAAAAGCATCAAGTAAATTTCACTTTACATAACATTACACTAACATCACACAGACTATCGTATATACTGTAGTTTACAATGTTGATATGTAAATAATTTATTATTTGTAGCCAATATGTTCAAATTTAACAAAAAAAAAACTTTATCAATCCCTCTTGGATCAATTTGTTTGGAGCAGCTTGAACGTAAAAACAGGAACAAACCATCATAACATTTAAACTTTCTGCTCGTCATGGACTCAGGAAAGAGGCAAGACAAAAGGAGCTGAATGACTTCAGAGCAATTGCACTGACTTCTCTGGTTATGACAATTTTTGAATAGGTCATAAAAGATATGATGGTCTCCCTTATAGACGGCAAATTAGACCCCTAACAATTTGCGTATCGGACTGGCAAGAGTGTTGATGATGCCAAACTGTTTATTCTGGATAGCGTGTATGAACACCTGGAGAAACCAAATCTCATGCAAGGATTCTATTTACTGACTTCTCTTCTGCTTTTAATAAGATGCAGCCTCACATTTTAATTACATGCTCAGTTCTTAATCTTGCTTTTAGACTTTTTGACAGACAGAATCCAGCAAGTATTGGTGAATGGACACATATCCAGCACCAGACTTTCAAGCACCGGCTCACCCCAGGGTTGTGTCCTGTCACTCTTGCTTTTTATTATGTACACAGACAGCTGCAGAACATCACAGGAAGGCAGTTATATTATAAAAATTCTGATGACACCACCCTCCTTAGTCTTCTTCAAGGCCAAAACTCCGGTCACGGTCAGGCCTTACCTGCTTTTGTAAAATGGTTTGAGGATAATTTCTTGGATTTCTTGGAGCTTAATCGGTGACTTTAGGCAGAACAACGATATACCAGAAGAAAACATCATCCATAGCCCAAAGGTCCAAACTGTTGACTCCTACAATAACTTGGCACTGTGTTTAACACACAACTTAGAGGTGTAGTCAGCGATGTGGGAGAAAACGAGTGGAGAGGTTGTTGATAAATGAATTTAGACCCGCCTCTCCCTTCATACCTCACCCTTCGCTCCACCCCCGAAAGCTGATGGACGTGCATCGTCATGGAAACAGCCGTAGAAACTGCGTAGCTGACCAGCGTAGCTAAGGTAACCCTGACTCATCAGACAACTCGACTGACTTTATTGATAACATCACAACAACAGTACATTTTGGCAGATTAGACAATAAGATGAATGCCCGACAGCTGTTACTGTTATGTGAAGCACCACAAAGCTAATGTTGCTTACCTATCCAGCAGAAAGACGGCGACATCCACGTCCGTTTTCAGGTCTTTCAATTGGCGGAGTTCCCTCCACCATCGGAAAGCAACACCAATGTTGACCCGGGTCTTCGATCTTTCATGGTCATAGCTCTTTTTTTTTCACTTTCTGCTCCTCTGACCTTTTTCTTTTGGGCTGTTTTTCAGCCATTGCTACTGCATATATTGTATCTCTCTCTTACGCTAACACGCTATGCAACCTATGACTCCCCCTCCCCCCTCTGTCTGATCTGCGCATGAGTATGATCGCCCCCCCTGGATGTGTGTGTGTGTGTGTGGGGGGGGGTTACTCTGTTTTGGTAACTTGGCCCAAACTACAGTATTGACCTGCTGAAATTCAGAGCCAAGGCTGTGTATTGAAACCAGACTTTTTTTTCAACATGCTGTCAGTGGTGACATCTTGTGGATGGAGAAGAGAAATACGGTGAATTTGACAAATACTGCATTAGATTAGAAGATTAGAAGATTAGAAGATTAGAAGATCGCTGACTGCACCTTTAAGTTTGACATAAGCACTGAGCTGATTGCCAAACAGGGTCAACAAAGAATTCATTTTATGCTTTCAACATTTTCCTTACCTGCTGATATAACGGGCTGTCTGTGAAAGACAAGAACAACTTAAACAGCATCATCAAAGTGTGCTCCAGAATTATTGGAGTTCACCAGAGGGACTTGGGCACAATCTGGGAGGAACAGGTAGCTGAAAAAACAAAGACAATTATCCGTCAGCCAGATCATGTTGTGTCTCATGAATTTTCTCTTATGCCTTCAGGCAGATGTAATAATGTGCCCCAAAGGAAAACTAATCACTACTCAAAGTCCTTCATTCCCTCTGCTATTAAGCTCTTAAATACAGACCCCACCCATTTTAGATGACTCTTTTTAGAGCACATTATGTTTTTCTTGTCTTATCTACTTCTTTCTACTGTCTTTAAAGTTTTTACATTGTCTTGTTTTTTACTCCACTTGCTTTATCTTATCTTGTTTTATTTTGCTCTACGATTTGCATACGTAGGCTACTTATAATGTCCGACATCTCTATCTGTCCCATGCTTACTAAAATATGTTTCCTTGGTAGATTATTTATTTATGTTCTATGCATGAATGTACACTGGAAAGCTACAAATGAATCGCCCCTTGTGGGATGAATAAAGTTGTCTGAATCTGACACGAAATGACAAAAAAGTTGGTTTATCCCTTTAACAAATACAGATTTTGACCAAATTGTCTTGCTAAGGACAGATTTACACCCCTCCCTAAGCAAAGACTGTTATACAAAATAGTGAGTGCTTTAATATTTAGCACAGCAGAGGCATGTGATCAGAACAGCAGACTTAAGCAGGAGCATTCAACCTGCATTCTTAACACAGATTTATTTTGCTCTTATGTAAATTTTGCTTTTAAAAGCTACTGTGACACATTTTTAAGACTCCTTTATCTCTAGCTGAGAGAAAGTGTGTCATACCCTCTATTTAAACTGCTGCATATCTTCCAGCAACATTGCATTCTGGTCTAATGAGGCTCCTGACTGTGAGAAATTTTCACCCATTTATTCAAATCTTTAATTCTGATGCTCTGACCTCAAAATCTGGCATTTACAGTAACTGCCAATGCAAAGAGATGAAAATGTTCTGCTTCCATTCAGCTATTTTTACTGAGAGGAAGTGCTTAAGGGCAGATTTTCTATTTCACTGCCCCTCTCCATCTACCAGAGTCACATCTACTTTAGCACAGAGGGGGTCTGCCACCATAAGTTGCTGAAGGTGCTGGAGACAGCAGAGGACAGACTGTAGATTCAGCATTAAGAGAGCAGAGCAGCTCTCCTTCACTTCATGTTTCTTACATAAAAGTCTTCAGCCAGAAGTGGGTCTGTGTGTGTGTGTGTTTACGTCAGGCTTATACAACAGAGTGTCTCACCGCTGACCCCGGGGCTGACGCTGCACTGTTTTAGAGCGAGAGAGCCGCCGTTGCTGACTAAACACACTCTCAGGGCATTTAAGCATGTGTGCCTTGCTGTGCCACTTCATTCAAGGCCTTTGGTATGACCCGGAACCTAGCACTGCTTCCACCTTAATTCAGAATCAGTGCTTCTCTACTGGTGGGTCACTACACAAAAGTAGGTCACCAATCTGTATTCATGAGGTCGTGAATTTGTGTCACTGAGCTGGAAATTGTTTTGATTTATAGAAGGGAAATGGGGGAGGGGGCAACGACCACAATGAGGCAGATAATGAAACCATCAAGCCCAGTGGGAAAGGACCTAACACTCATGTTTATTAGGATATCAAGTTCTTATTTACATTGTGTGGATTAGGTCAGAACGATAAACTGTTTTCAACACGTGGACATGAAAAAGCATGGTGACCCCAATGCAAAAGAAACCTTTAATAAAGATAATTTTGTCCCTCCTCTCTGTGTTTCTGCACGTCATCTTTGTGAGCAGAGCAGCCTCGAGCTGCAGCTTCACATCAGAGCTCTGCTGTTTCGAACATTTGTGTAACAGTGTTACAGTCTTAAAAATGTATACATATATGTGTATCTATGAAATAAAGAACATGTCTTCAGTCTACTCAATTTTTAAAGTGACTTGAGATAACACTTGTTATGGAACAGTATATATGAAGATTGATTAATGGATTGATTGATTGAAACTAAGGAAAATGGTTGGTTGCGCACCACAAAGGCAGAGGACAGAAATGTTTTTAGATATGTGACAACCCTTTTGGTTTGTCTTTTCATATATTGTGTTGTGTTTATTACCTCTCTATCAATTTCCTCCTGAAAAGAGACTCCTTATTCAAACAAGTAAATAAATAAAATACCATATTACAGTTAAATCTAAGAGATGGCAGCAGGAAGTGACCGCTTGAACAGAGATTAACACAGATGCTAATATCAGCTTCAGGAGCAGTTTTACCAGATCACATTTCTTTATGAAATGGAAAACAAATAGCAACACTGAAAGAATTTCTCAATATAAATTATATTTTTGCTTCACATCAGACATGTTGTGACAAAAGTTTGTTCTGCATACATTTTCTTTACACTAAAATTAGCTGATCAACACGGGTATTTGAACCCCCTAACCCCCTAACAATCGGCAAGTGACTCTTTTCCCGCAGTCAGCAGACCCAAGTCTAATCAGTAGCAGACGACATGCGTGGCTGTTTGTTTTCCTCTGGCACATCAAGCTGATATCATCATGTTGATGACATCATCAGCGTGACGTAGCCCCTCCATGTAAACAATGGAAAGGAGCATGGAGGCCATGCCTGCGGTTTTCTTTACTTTGTACTTTTGTCCCTCTTTAAAAATGTACAAACTGAGCGCTGATGATACAAATGCGGATGGAATTAGTTGCTGAGATGGCACAGGAGTTACAGATGGAGGGGAGTGTAGCGATTATTTTCTGGATATTACTGGATATTAATTAAATTAATTAATATTCATTTAATAACCAGGTTTGCTCTCGTTAATTAAAGGGGCACCATCCTTTTTATACAAAAAAGGCAAAATTAACTTAATTAATTGATTTATTAATTATTTTATTTTAATTAGATAAATCAATTAAGTCAAACTTTATTAGTTTAATCAATTAAGTCAAACTTATCAGTTTAATCAATCTCAAGTCTAAAGACAGAACTCTCATGCAGTGATGTTAATCTTCCAAATAGAATACCAACAGACAGAACTTTAAATATATAAGGGTGATTTATTAAAATGAATATATAAGACAAAACAAAATAAAATAAACACTTAAGAAGGAATAAATGTCAGAGATATACTAAATCAATGATGCTGTCGATCAGGAAAGAAGATATGAACCCTCAAGGAACATTAAAGCATATGGAGTGGTTATAGAGGATTAATTTCCGAATTAACCTACTTGTAAAAGGTCAGATAAAAGGGAAACTATTGGAGAATTGAACCAAGACACACCCAAGCCCATCTGAAATGACTGGAGAACCACGCCTTACTTCGTGAAGCTTTTATGATCGGATCTCAGACTGGTCCTGGGGCTACTGGAGATTCTGAAGGACTTTCTGGTTTGGAGTCGGTCCAGAGGGTGAAGTCCACACTTTATCCAGCGCCATGGATCCAGTGGAGGATGTTCCGATGCGAGCTGATCTGTCCCAGATTCCCTGGGAGAGAAGTCTTAGATTGGACTTGCAGGTTCTGTTCAAGGTGAAGCTGGAGCTTGGGCGTTGGTGTCTCGATTGTATAAAAAAATTGATTTGTAACTAATTCCAAAAATCAAGAATTCATTGGCCAAACGAATACTTTTCTGAAATTAATAACAGAAGTCCATTTACTATGAAGCAAATCTTTGAAGTCTTACTGGCTTATAAAGAAAGAATCGGCGGGCTACAAAGCTTAGATAAAAAGTTCAGGAAAAATATGTGGAGCCGAAATCAAAAAGTGGTGGCGATAAAGAGGAGGAAGAAGAGAGAGATGAGACAACAAAAAGACAAGGTTACAAGAGAAGAGAGAAGGCAAGACCGCATGTCTCTCTGTTTTAACTCCTGGTGAGGATCTCAGAGGAGGAGGGCCTTCTGTGGTGATCAAAACTTTCATCAACTAATATTTGGCCAATATTAAGTTGTATTTTGATTAAACATCCAATATAAGCACTCCAACTGGATAGGAAATCTCATGGTGATCAACCTGATACCAAATATTATATATCTAAAGTATAAGAAAGAATTAAACAATTCAAATCCTATTAAACAGTCAATTAAACAAAATAGAGGTGGTTAACTTACGATATATCAGTCAACATGCCCTTAAGATGGTTTGCAACCAAAACCCAAGGTGTAGCAATCCTATTATTAAGCATTCTTTAATAAAACAGAGTGATAACCCAACTTTCTCCTAACTTGGGGATTTTTAGGGCTAAAAACACACAAGTCACATCATTAGAAAGCATTTGTCATGACAGGATAAAATATTACATAATGAGATTTGTCCATTATTTCATTTAAACAGTTTAAAAGTTTTGTGGTTTTCTGTGCTAGACAGAGACCACATCTGGAGCCGGTGAGGGGTCTGCATGTCCAGGGAGGTCTGAGGTCAACTTAGGTGTCACCTAAGAATTGTTTATGACTTGAGAATGGACTCTCTTCAAACATACTATTTGGTCTCAGCCAATCGCTGTTTAGGAAGAAGAGTAAACATCCACACCGATGTCTGTTTGGGAGTACCTTGCAGTCATTAACGGCAGACTCGATGGCTTTAGCTGTCTTCTCGGAGATTTAGAGTCATGCAGGGAGGGAGGAAACTGCTGATAGGAGCCAATTTTAAACAGGTTTTTTGGTCAGTCTGAAAGGGGTATGTGAGTGTCCGCCTTATCTGATGGCCTGTAGTGAATGTGATTGATGGAAAGATGGTCACCTGCCTAGTTTGCTTTGAAAGGTTCTGTTCATTTTCAAACACTTTCTTAGGGCTGTTACCTCGATAGCGAACTATACTGAATGGTCCATTTGGTGTGTCAGATTACTTTTCAGGGGGCACGAGATGGTTTGGGCAGCTACTGGTGTTGTGAAGACGGAAAAGGTCCTGATGCCACAGACTTTTTTTCTTGCATACAGAAGTACCCTACCATGCAGGGGACATCTAAAGCACACTAAAGGGTAGGGCTGGACAATTAATCGGATTTTGATCGTGATTTCAATTTTGCCATCTGACAATCATAAAAACATTATAATCGAAGAAAAACGATTAATATGCCACACAGCGTGGAGTGCCGTGTATGCAAGTTTCTGCGCTTCATAGCGCTTCTGTGTTCTACGTGCAGCCACAGCGAGTGTGTGTGACTTATGTGGATCAATAATACTGTATGTGCCGCTCGCTGGTTCTTTAAAGTTGTGTTTAAATCAATACTGAAGTTTTTAAATAAATGAATAATTGTGTATATTAATTGTGATTTCAATATCACTTAAAATAATCGGGATTCTTATTTTTACCATAATCGTCCAGCCCTACTTAAGGGTATATAAAACTCCATAAAGTATAATACGGTCTCTTGAGGACTATGCTTACAGTTGAACGATATCACAGGAGTGGGCCCTCACTCCAGTGAGACTCTGGATTTTAATCCGTTTTGGAAATTTGTCTCTGAAAGAACAGAAAGAAATGTTAAGAGTGAGGTCAGAATTGGAAAAAAAACAAATTATCAACAAACATCAGGCACTGGTTTTAAAATCTTGACTTCAGATGTTATTCTACTAAAATATAATATCCTTGTTTATTACAAGATTTATTACAATACGATTTATTTGTATTTTCTTCGTCTGCCCTTAACACCTTACTTTGCATTGCAGGCAGATCTACTGTAGCGCACACATATGTGATGCTGTAACATTGCTTCAGGTTTGTGCTTGTTGTCCTCTGAACTGTTGGTGAACAATGTCAGGAATGCCTTGTTGTTACAGAAGCTCACAACAGTATATTTACACTAGAGCATAAATATGATGAAGTGAGTGTGGTAGAACGTGTGTGTGTTGCAGGAGGAGGTCAGAGCAAACAGAAACACCATTCCCTCTTTATCCATCCACGTGCGAAAAAGGATCAGATTGATCCACGTCTTACCTCGCTGACCTTTCATGATTTCAAACCAGGCCAGACGGCTGACAAGCTCGAGCCTGCACACCAAACGCTGCCGTGTTACCATGGAAACTGTTTTGGAAGACCTTGCAGCCTCTTTTGAAAAAAATGGAGTGGGCATCGAGTACTCAGTGTTTGTGGCCTCATCAATGCTTCACTGTGTGCGTCTCTGCTGCAGTAAACCCTTCTTCTCTTTGCAACTGAAGCAGAAAAGCCTGCAGGCCTTTGTCCTGCATGACAGAGGGAATCCATCATTCTGGTGTCAGTTCATAAAAAAGAGAATAACACATCACCGTGAGATGCAGTTCATAACCCATGTTTGTCATGTTCAGAGTGATTTATACAAACATTCAGAAGCTACAGATTTCCCCTGGGAATCATATAAACCAACAAGAGAAGCAGCTGGAAATAAAGCAATCCAGCTTGGCACACTCTTTTCCAGACCAGGGAGCCTGATTTTATTGTTTGTTTTGTGGTTTAGGCCTTTTTTATGCCTTTGTTGGGGGGATCAAACCAAGTTCAGAGACAGAAACAGGGGGGAAGGAGTGTGGAATGACATGTGATAAAAGACCAACAGGTCAGGTTTGGATGTGGCATGGAAAAATCTCTGCACATTGGATGCATGAACTCTTTTTAACTCAAATCTTGAGGATCTAAAGGGGTCACTGACCTTTTTCAGCCTGGAAGCTACTGGAAAGATGTGGAGTATTAGCAAGGATTCCTTTTTGTATTTACAGTTTTGAGTAATATAAATTTTAAAGTTTATCTTAAATAGATTAATATTTTAATAGGCTACAAGACACTATGTATCCATATCCATGTTGTGATTACTGACAATAATTATTATGCACTGCCAGCTTAAAGGGATTATTTGGAATGTTTGAAGTGGGGTTGTATGAGGCAATCAGCATTAATGGTGCGTTCCAGTTGTAGTCGGAGGTCGGAATTTCCCACTTCCGAGTAGGAAATTTCATCTGGAATGCCCCCCGAGGTCGGAATATCCTACTAGGAACTCGGGGGAACCTCGCCACCCCCGAGTTGACAAACCAAGATGGCAGCCCCCTGTGTGAACAGTTATTTAGCTCCTCTAATAATCCATTTATTTGCACTTCTGACTAGTGTGTGTTGCTCTAAATCAGCTGTATACATAGTATTGTTAGACTTATATTTACAAAAATGCTGCCATAGTGATAATCACATTCTTCACGTGATATTTGTGAACAACAACGCAGGGCGTACTAACAACAGCTAACAATAGCCTGGTAGATCGGCACGTTTTTTTTCCGACTTCAACTGGAACGCCGACAAGTCGGAGATGACGTCACTCCCATTTCCCAGCTCCCAGTTCCGAGGTAAATGGAACGCAGCATAAGTCTTACTTTTTTCTGTACAGAAAAAGTTGGCACAGAAGCCAGACATATGTTGCTGCACATGAGATCACCTACTTCCCAAAATTTCAGAATTTTAGGGGGGAAAAAAAGCCACAAAAACAACCTAGGACGACTGTATAATATCTTTTTCTTCTAGAGAGACTCTCTGTTTTGGCACTACTTTGACACACAGCACAACCAATATGTCCTTTTCCCAGATGTATGCTGGTCAGAATTCAGTCTTACTTTTATTTTGCAGAGTAAACTGAAACCACTACACGCCAAACTGCTCAGTACAAGTACAAATGTTCTTTACAGCAGAAAAGCTCTGCGTGATGATTGCTGCAGACTGCAGAGGTATGTTGCAATCTGCTGGTGTCCTCTGTTTCTGAAAAATTCTGCGAAAGCCCCACACTACTTCATCCAGTTTAACAGCATGAGCTCACACTACGCACCTGTATCAACAGGTCACGTAGCTTTCTTCAATCCTCCAGTTCCCAAAGCAGTTTCCTCCATTTTTCATTCAGACTTGTTGACACTCCATCTGCAGAAGTTCCTTTTGTGTGTACTTGAGTGCATACAAGTATTCCCAAGAATCCAAAGTAAACAGTGACATAATCACAGCAAAAGACCCAATTATCTGTTTTAATAGTGATTGTTTACTCTTGTGAAGCCTGCAGATTGTAACTGGTTGACGCACTGCTGGCAGGAGGACATGTATGCTGTCCTGAATGTAACCATGGTTATGGTTTAGCCAATATGCTAATGGTAACAATATGGTGAACTTCTGCTTAACACTGATGTTAAAATTGCTGTGCAAAGCAAGTTTCCACTGCTTATATATTTACATGTACGTGTGTGAAACACAAATTCAGAGGAAGCACAGCAGTGTGATTTATATGACTGAAAATAGCGATTTTGACCTGAAATATACAGTTAGCTCAAGGCTGTATTGAGTCTGTGAGCTTACTTATAGCATACTCACCAATATGTCCCAGTTTCTTAATCACTTTTGTCCATTGTTCTTTCTTTTTATTAATTTTGGTAAAGTGCTGGAAGAGCGGGAAATGTCAAAGAGAGATTCTTGCTTTATCACACAGATTCAATAGTTCCTTCTTCTTTTCTCAGTCCCAGAGAGCTGGGTTTCTTTTATCTTCCTAATACCTTTACAAGTAGCTTCCTGTTTGGTACTAAACAACCTCATTAAAAAAAAAAAAAAGGCGAAATACTTGAGGGAACTTAAAGCTGGGGTCGGTAATCTTGGAAAGCTAGCATGAATTTGAATGTAGCATCTCCTCAGGGCTCCACCTAGCCCCTCTCACCCCTCCTCCAAAATGACCCCCGCTCACATCGACGCGCACGGCTGATATACAACCAGAGGACTAATTCAACTTCAAACCCCCAACACAACGTTTTTGTTTTACACTACAACAAGTCATGTCTCAGTCAGCGGTAAGAAAACACCAAAACATTAGAGTAAAGTTAAAAAAACAAACATGGAAAGTTAGTTAGTGCTCACAGCCCGATGTTGATCAGGGTATAGGTAGTTCATCTGCCATTCTCCTCGTAGCTGTCAAGTCTCCTGTTTTGGCCATGAAACTACCGTGTTTTATGTATTTTATCCTCTTTCCCGACGTCCTCCCATATTACTATTCTCCCGTAAATCTCCTGTGTGACAATATAACATTAAAAACATTCCTCTGCCTCTCCAAACTGAACTCTGTCTCTGGCCTGAATGGGCCGATAATGCTCCAAAATGATGGATGCCAACCACCAAGAAGAAGAAAAAGCTTTGTGAGAACGTCCACCTGCAGTAGCCTGGGTGGCAGCTGTCGTGAGATTAGAGCCAACAGAACAAACCAAGAAAAACAAAGTGTTAATTTTACCATTTACCATTTAGGGCTGCAACTATCAATTCTTTTTGTAATCGAGTACTCTATCAAATATTTTGGTGATTAATCGAGTAATCGGATAACGGTTACATTGCGCTTACTGCTATTTTTTTTTTTTTTACATTGAATCACTACGCATTATTGTTAGTAGTAACACACAAAACAGAAAAGCCAGGTCACTTAAAGTAACTACTTATTTTTCTTGTTTTTTACATTGAATCACTACGCATTATTGTTAGTAGTAACACACAAAACAGAAAAGCCAGGTCACTTAAAGTAACTACTTATTTTTCTTGTTTTGAACATTCTGAGCATTAATGGGATCTCAAAATCAAAATCTATACTTTTATTTTTACTCTGGGCCATATCTTACTTTTGTTAGTATTTTTTTTTTAGTTTGGTTATTTTAATTTTATTTGTATTCATGCTTGTCTCTTTTTGCTGAATTATTGCCTTTACTACTGTACCATATTGATGATCTTATTTTGCTTACTTTATTTCTAGGACCAAATAATATCATACTTAGATACTAAGATAATTTAAGCTAATGTACATTTCTATAACATATGAAAGCATTCCCTACACCTGCTTCCTCTGCTCACTGTCAGTGTTTCCTCTTCTACTCTCTGCAATCAAATTTAATTTAAAGTTATTGGATGTGAAAAGTATGTGAACAAAATACACATGATTCTGGGTAAGTAGCCTCTGCATTGATTTACGTTCTGAACCAGCCTTTACACGGAGTCATAATCAAAGTAGGTTATTTACTCGCCCATATCTCAGTTATTGATCACATTAGCTGCTTCTGCTGATGTATCATGAGTGTCATCCTGTTGTGTCACTCTGAGGACTTGACGCATAGACCGGATGTTTACTGTTGACATGCTGCAGCAGTGACAACGTGCTATCATGCTAAGCTATGTGCTAAGCTGACTCCGTTTGACATCAGACACACTGCACTGTGTTTTCTTTTCGTCCCTTCTTGTAGTGGCCACACACTTGGGACACTCTCTGCCATTTCTTCTGAGGACTCTCTCCTTTCTGTCCCTCTCTTCTCTCTTCCTTCATGATTTTACAAGCCGCGCAGCAGCGGAATTGTTTCAGCCCTACTACCATTATTACTCTTTTTTAAGAACACATTATGAATTGATTGCCATTGGGTCATAAAGACCATTTTAACCAGTATTACAAAAAGTGTATCTAAATCAGATTACCAACCTCAGCTTTAAATGATTTTACCCTACGACCAATACAGTAGAGAGACTACCTCAAATCTGCAAAAATCAACTCCTTAATTCACTGTAAATTTGATAACAGAGATCACTGGGCCCAGCCTGACTCCAGTAAGGCTCTCACACTTTGTTCCTTTGACTTAAAAACTATACTTTAAAATCATCAGGTGAAAGGCAAGTAATGAAAGTGGTGGTTTGGCATGGCTAGTTGAAGTTTCGGCCAAAACTTAGGCAACACCAGCCAACGTGAAACAGCCAGTACCCTTGAATCTCCCTGTGCGGTCAAACCTCCAAGTGTTTTATGAAGACCTGCTCTGACAATCAAAAATGACTTACATTAAGCAATAAGGGAATCTATAACCCCTGAAGGAACTTTTAATAACCTTTGATTTTTAACTTGATGGTCCAGAAATTTAACTAAAAAGCTGCTTTCTTCCAGCTACACCCACTCATCCATATGTCAGGCTTTAGAATGTAAGCAACAGCAAAATGTCCAAAAGTCCTAATACTAGACAGCATTAAGGTGGTTTCATGCTTAGTTAATACTTTCTATGTGGGGATTCATCGTCAAATTCATATTTTATGTTCCAAAGTATGTATTAAGTATGTACAAATTATGTATTAAGATGTTGATATTTGAATATTTGCATACAAACAAGCAGAAAAAATGGAGTAAACTCTCATGAGTGAGTGAATCCTCCTAGCGTGCCCTTGTGATGAGCCTATATCTGCATTCATTCTGCCTGTCCATTAAACAAATCATTTACTGGAATAATGAGCAATTATAATCATGCTTTATTTGAAATTCACAGCACAACAAACTTCTACTTTTCAGGATTTTCAGTCTCTGAATCTTTTGTTAATGCTTGTGTGTATATGTTTTGTTTGTTCTGTCAGGTGGCCTTTCACATCCAGCCATACAAAGGACGGACAGACCAGAGCATGCATGAAAACATCAAATACATTATTGACAAGTGAGTGTTTGATTTCTGTTTTACGTTGACTTTCCTCTGTGCTGGATTTGATTTCTAAAAGGTTGAGCTCTGCTCACCATGCCATTACCCAATGACGTTCGAGGAGCAGAGATGTGGTGAAACATGAAGTCTGATAAAGAAAGAGAAGGAAGGTTGTCGTTAAATATAAATGTCACCTCTGTGATCCTGTTAGAGATCAGCAGGGAGAATCAGGAGCAAGTAAAACAGATCTGAATTATGTGCTCAAAACAGGTGATTAGGGTGGCCCTGGAAGCATTTTATCTGTGCAACAAAGACCAAGCAAGGAGTTCATTTATAGCAAATTGCAAAAAAACTCTAAAAAACAAGAATCATTAACAAAAAAAAAAACCACAAGGCAAAATTTTCACAAATGTAACATGCTCTTTCACTTATCTGGGGCCAGGTCACAGAGGCACCAGACTAAGCTGTTCAGCCCAGATGCCCCTCTTACCTGAAACACTTCCCAGTCCTTCCTGGTGGATCTAAAATCATTCCCACCACACCGTTTCCAGCAGACAACCATGGCCTCAGACCTGGAGGTGCCAACCCTCAATCAAGTCATTTGGCAGTCATTAGCATAATGCCATCAATGCCTGTAGAAGGCCGAGGAAGCCTTCAGAATGTCACAATTTCTGGAGTATATTGTGAAACATTCGAATATGAGTATATTGTGAAACATTCGAATATTTCCCTTGTTGCAATAACACAAAAATGCCAAGAAAGGCACTTGAACCCAAACACGTTTCCTGAAAAGCGAAAAAGTAATCAAACTAAAACTTTACAGGGGACTTACTGTTTCCGCTTGATAGAGTAGGTAAGGGAAGAGACAAGCTCTGTCTGAGAATGTCATTAATAAATTCATCCGGGCCTTAAATAGACGATATAATTTCAGTTCATATGAGGAGAAGTCCGCAGAGGAAAAGGATGATACAAGTTCAAACCCAAAGAACCATTACTCCATTCGTATGCAGCAAACCAAAGATGGCATTTCTTGCTACGGAGGCTATCACCAAAACAGCACCCATGGCCACGCCATCTCTGCAGATACTGAAAGAGGAGTTACAGGTATCTAGAGAGACTGTGCTGGTCCAAATAAAAGCCAACATAGTGACATCTTTCAAGGATATAAAAACAGACCTAACCTCTTTCCGCTAAGAAACTAAAGCTGATATACGAGCACTAAATGATACGCTAACTGGTGAGCTAGCACAACTTAGCTCAGCACAGGCGGACACAACACGCAATGTTGAAGAGATGGGACCCACTCTGAGTGACACCATGGACAGGGTAACAGAGCTGGAAAACATGTAGCAGACGATGATGAAGGAATACAAGAGATATCAGGACAAATGTCTGGATTTAGAAAATAGAAGCCGGAGACAAAACTTTCGGTTGGTCAGGATTAAAGAAGAGCAGAAGGCAAACTCGTATACAAAGGAGAGCAGACACACATCTTCCCAGATATGAGTCCAGAGGTCAGCAAACAGCATGCTGCCTTTAACCTCCTAAAAAGCTACGAGAAGCCGGCGTTATCTACAGCCTATTCTTCCCTGCCAGACCCATTATCTCTGTGGATGGGACTAGACACTCGTTTGACACCCCACAGACTGCCGAAGACTTCTTCAAGCAGAAAATCGCTAAAGGAAAATGACTTGTGCAAGTATATATAAAAATGAGTAAGACAATCCATAATTTGCTATAACTGTCTGTTATACCTCATCGAAATTGGATAAATATCCTCGACTATAAATGAGGTTAACAATTTGAAATCAAAATGATGACAGTTTACATGCAATATGATAAACTAAAGCAACAGGAAGTAGTAACAGGCCCATAAACAATTACTAGAGGAAGTAGAGCATCTGCATTCTTCAGCACATAGTTGTTTTAAATCTGAAAGTAATTTAAAATTGTGACACATTTTATTATTATCATTATCATTATTATTATTATTATTTATTTATTTATTTCATTTCATTTACCTTTTATCATTCTTAAAAATTCGTTAAAACAGCGCTTGCACCTACAGAGTTGATCTACTGACTGCTGGGAATATGAAGCATAACAGATGCAATGACATGACATTGACCACTTCTTTATCATATTTTATATTAGATAGGACATAAAAAGAAGGCTCACATGTTTTTTGTTGTTTTTTTGTCTCTGAAGGAGCCCAAAATGAAGGGTTTAATCTCTTCCTCTTTTGAGCTGTAAGATACAGCTTTGTGCTTTTAGGAAAACTCTTTTTCCCCGAACTCCTTGTTTGGGAAGTGGGATTGTT
This sequence comes from Scarus forsteni, assembly GCA_036419115.1. Lineage (NCBI taxonomy): Eukaryota > Metazoa > Chordata > Actinopteri > Labriformes > Labridae > Scarus > Scarus forsteni. Next base: position 7,466,066 of record JAZDUH010000147.1, on the reverse strand, counting down.
GAGGGGTTTTATGTTCATAGTCGGTTACATGTTGGAGCACAGACTCATGCACATCTGAATGTATTTGTTTTGTCTTTTTCTCCCCTTTTTATTGTCTATTCATTATGTTGGTTATTGTTTTTGTTTTCCTTTGTGGTTGCATGGACTCTTGTCCTCAAATATCTCAAGACTAGCTAATGGACAGAAACAAGTGATTCTTTTAAGGCGGTTAAATATAGTGTGGTGAAATTTGCAACTTGGAGTGCTTGGTTTAAATCATACAGTAAAGTGCATTAATGTCCAATAATGCAATAAGCATATAAACATTGATACAAACCATGAACCATGTATTTCACCCACATTTCAACTCAAAATCGCGTGAAGAAGCCATTTTATTCAATAAAAATATCTCTTTTTCACCCACAGATATAGACTCTGACGAAAATGGTCGATATATTACAGTATCAAGTGAACTCTATAAAACTTCAGTGATCTTGGCAAACATCTATGACCCCAACTATGATTATGAGAAGTTCATAAGTGTGAGGGTATGAACCAAGGTAAATCAGCTAAATTACTACAAAATTTGATGAAATATAAATAATATCCTAGATGTATGGAGATACACTTTATTTTCTCAACCACACAATTCCTTTCAAGGATAGATTATTTTTCCATAGATTCTAAGATGCGCTCTTCAGTAGAATACGTTGACTATGAAGCCATAAACTTGTCCGATCACACTCCTCTAAAGCTACATCTTGATTTCCCCAACAGGCACGCATCCAGAAACTGGCGAATGGATAATAACTTACTGGCAGACGAAGCCCACATAGAGTTTATAAGATCTCATTTGCAAACAAATGATACCTCAGATTTCTCACAGTATTCTATGGGAGGCCTTAAAGGCATTTATTGGGGGGCAAGATATATCTTACAGTGAACAATTAAATAAGATGAAAAAAGGAAAAACATTACTGATGAAATTATCAACATGGATTATGATACGCAGTAGCACCCAGAGCAGAACTGCATTCAAAGAGGATATCACTACAAACAGAGATTAATCTTCTTTATACATCAGAGAAAACAAAATTAATAAATCACTCCAGACATAAACGTAATGAACATGGAGAGAAAACAGGAAATATCTGTCCCATCAGATAAGAGCATATGAGGCTTCTAGAATAATAACTGAAATTCGCATAGGTTCTGGCTATGTGACTAAAGACCAATCAGATATTAATGAGGAATTTAAACAATTCTATTTTAAACTGTACACAACAGAATCATAAAAGGAAGCCAATCTCTTAAAAGATTCTTTGACAATCTGACTATCCTTTCTATCAGTGTTTGAGATAAAGAACTTTTAGAGGAGCCCAATACATTAGAGGAAATTATAGCAGCAATAAGTAGTCTACAAAGTTCTAAAGTGCCTGGCCCTGACTTTAATAAGACACTTACAGCACAGATTTCGCCGATCCTCTTCAGAGTTTTTAATGAATCTTTTCAAAGAGGCCTTTTTCCAGAAACATTTTATCAGGCTTCAATTTCATTACTACATAAAAAAGGAAAAGACCAGCATCCTATAAGTCTGCTTAATGTTGACACCAAGATTTTAGCTAAAATATTTGATTAGACTGGAAAATGTTCTTCCAGGTATAGTTCATCAAGATCAGACTGGTTTTATTAAAAACATCCTTTCTACATGGATATAAGCAGATAGAAGTTTCAATAAATCCTGAAGCTGTATGGTTGAGACCAGCAAAGACACCTTAGAGAAATGAAGTGAGGTGTTGTTAATTTCTTTTCTCAGTCTTAAAAAAACGTGTTTTTTTTTAAATGTGTTACATCGCTATTCTCCGCAGAGCTTGTGACTCTCCGGGGATAAACCTTCTCCACCGTGGCACGGCTCAGTATGCTGCTTTCAGTGGGGTTTGTTAGTCAGAGCAAGACCACAGTGCACCGTAGCGCTTTCACGTTATGTGGACTTTGTGGGGTAAGGGGCCGAGCCCAACTTCTGAAAAACACCCCCACACCATAATCCTCCCTCCACCAAACTTTGCACTTTCCTGCTCGGCCATGGAAACTCATACATTCATGCTGTCTGCACTTTTCTAGAGGCAGTCTGAAGGCCACATGAATGTTTGGAGGTCTGCAGCTATTGACTCTGCAGAATGTTGGTGACCTCTGTGCACTATGACCCTCATCCTCTGCTGACCACACTTTGTGATTTTATGTGGCCTACCACCTCGTGGTTGCTGTCATTCCCAATCACTTCCACTTTGTTATAATACCACTAACAGTTGACTGTGAAACATTTGGTAATACGTAAATTTCAAGACAGGACTTATTGCTCAGGTGGCATCCTATCACCACACTTATATTCACTGAGCTCCTGAGAGCGACCTATTACTTGCTTGATTTTATACACCTTTGGCCATGGAAGTGATTGGAACACCTGAATTCAATGATTTTGAAGACTGAGTGAATAGTTTTGGCAGTATAGTGTATATAGTTGATTGTTTCTATTAAAATATTTTTTTATTTCCCTATATATTCATTGTAAAATGAAACATTTTGGAGGTCTATATTCAAGGCCTACACATGGACCCTTTATCTTCCATCTATGGAACAGATCTAACTTCAGACATAAAACAGTAGATTTGAGAAAGAAAAAAGCTAATCAGACAGTTTTTCATTTAATCAGAGATAGACTGTATGAAGAGAAGCTCATGATCTCCTTGTGAGAGCAGGAGCAAGAGTAAAAAAGCCTCACTGCTCCTGTGTTTGTAACTGTACCAGACTGGAGTCGAATCAAAGAGCGCTGTGAGACCAATCTGATCCCTGGTTTTATGTTGCTGCCAATATTTTTAGATACCTGCTGGGCTCACCATCTGAGAGAGGAAACAATCCTTAGGGTGAGAGGAGGAAAATGGTCACACACAGGATGCACAAATGTTACCTTGATGCCTTTACATCAAATCAAAGTGTGAAATTTATGCAACATTAAAGGTGCTGGTCTGTAAAACAGGAGCACTGCAAAGGAAAGAGGATGGGTGGATAGATGGTTGGATGGTAGACAGACAGACAGACAGACAGACAGACAGACAGACAGACAGACAGATAGATAGATAGATAGATAGATAGATAGATAGATAGATAGATAGATAGATAGATAGATAGATAGATAGATAGATAGATAGATAGATAGATAGATAGATAGGAGGGGAAGATTCAATGTTCAATATGGCAAATAAACCTAAAAAATCAAATCCTGTTTATATCCATCACATCCTTTGTCTCCTGTGAAAGCTCTTGTTCAATTTAGACCTTCCCTGTCTGATATAAACCTTTTCTGTTTTTGTAAGTGCAGCTCATAGTTCCCAGTAGAATCTGGTAGCAACCTAAGAGTTGGTGTCTATGGTTTTGCAGTTGCAGGTGGAGTAAATACAAAGAGACAGCTTAGAAATCACATGCATTCCCATGGAAATACAGTCTTGATCATACACTAAAAAATACTAAAATATTTAAAGAATGGCTTAAAATTAACCCACAGAGGTCAAAATTGTATTGACAATGGTGTCTTCCTCATTGCTAAGCCTTTGAAAAGTCTGCAAATGCCAAAGTTTCCAAAAAGTTTTACTCCCTCTCTGCTATCACAGCAGATGAGGATAAGAAATAAGGAACATTATTTAAACCAATCGGAGCTAAGCTAATTCATGGTGGGAAAGCTCTGTCCGTCTCTTCATTGTTACTTCACGCACAGTCTAAAGAATGGTGTCTATCTGCTTGTCATGGATTCAGGAGTGAGGCATGACACAAAATGGTGTATCCCTTTGGGGCAAAGAATACTGAGATGATAATTCTGCCCACTCGAAACTCAAAAGAGCAACTTTTGTGAGAAATGCACCAAATGCAAATATGAAACTCTGTGACCAAACATTCACTTCATCTTTACCTGTATTTTTCTATCCAGTCCCACAGAAAAATATAACTTAAATGGGCTTTTAACCAGACCTGTAATCTCTCAACTCGGAACGTTGTTATCTCCAAATTATTTAATTCACCTCTCTTTCATTTCCTCAGGTATGGACAGCATGGCGCCTTCTACAGATTCAGATCGAGCACTGGGCGAGTCTTGCCCCTGTTTTATGTCTATGACTCTTATCTGACACCACCAGAGTCGTGGGCAGAGCTGCTGACCACTAAAGGCTCCCACAGCATCAGAGGCACGCCTTATGATGGCATTTTTGTCGCCCTTATTGTTGAAGAACGCCACAAACACGACATCCAAGCTAGTGGCTTTGATGGCATTTACACTTATTTTGCCTCCAATGGCTTCTCTTTTGGTTCGTCTCACCAGAACTGGAAAGCCATAAAGTCGTTCTGTGATGGGAACAATCTCCTTTTCATTCCTAGTGTTGGTCCGGGATATGTGGATACAGCGGTTCGACCATGGAACAATCACAACACAAGAAACAGGGTCAACGGGCGATACTATGAGACATCCCTGCAAGCAGCCCTGTCTGTCAGACCAGATATCGTCACCATCACGTCTTTTAATCAATGGCACGAGGGCACACAGATAGAAAGAGCAGTACCGAAGAAAACAGTGACCCGTTTGTACCTGGACTACCAACCAAATCAACCAGACCACTACTTAGAGCTTACACGTCAGTGGGCAGAGAACTTCAACAAAGAGAAGGACAAGTGGCTGATGTAGACTCTGCTTTGTTTTAACATTTATGCACTGTTCAAAAATGCTGTTCATGCACCTCTGTGTTTTTCTCCAACTATCTTGTGATTGAAAGTTTCCGTAAATGTTCACTTTATCACTAACATTTTTGTACAGGCTGATGATATCACTGAATACGTTTACAAGATCATGGTTATGTCTTAAATGAGTATAATCAGGTAAGGGTAATAACTACAGACTGAGAAAAATACTGGACAAAGATAAAGTCATGTTAGCCCTAAATGGGGTGCTTTTGAGTCCATGGCAAAACACTGACTTTTGGTCAACCTGAACACGCAGAAGCCCTTTACAGTGTATTTATGCAAAAAAGCACCACAACTTTGCTCTGCAGTCTTTGTGCCTCAAGACGTTTAATCGGCAAAGATGTGGTATCTGTTTCAGTTCATGTTGTAGTATGGCCGTAGGGAAATGTACAGCATATGCTTCACATACAAACATGCAAATTCAGACGCAAAGAGTCCCCCGCTGGCTCTGCATGCTCCCTTCTCACAAGTGTTACATTCCTAAGGGCCCATTTACACGACACCAAAAACTGGCTCAAATCTGAGAGTTTCCATTGTGTTTGCACCTTCTCTTTACCTGAGAGTGCTGCCCAGAGTGCCTGAATCCGCAAACCTTTGAAACCGGGGTCCATGGATTCGTTTTACGAATCCATGTAAACAGGAATCACTGTTTTCGGGAAAAACAGGGACAAGTGGCAAAGAACTTTTTAAGACAAAGGTCGCACACCTAAGAACAACACTACAGCTATGGCCAACTACCTAGCAACATGTGCACTGCTCACTGGGCTTTTGTTATGGGTAGTTTGTCATTGGCTCCTTCAACAAAATGTGGATTTGCTGCATCAATACTCTGACCAGCAGGGACACATTTTCTTACAAAAGTATATTCGCCAAGGTCACTTCAAACTTACAGTGCCAACTACTGGCCTGGCATGCACGCAACTGCATTTTCAGTCATTCTCTGGGATCTGTGTGAATGCAGAGCACTTTTGAAAATGCAAAGGAAAATAAATTCTGTTTCTGGTGAAAACACTGTCATGTAAATCAGCCCTAAAACTACCTCTTGAAACAGAAAAAATAGAAGGTCCGCTCAATCCTCATTCTACTTTCATACAATAACAAGGAAGGCCAAACATCCTGGGAATGTGAATATTACAGCTTGAAAATGTTTTGTGAACAGGGCTGAAGATAACTCACTCGAGCCCTTTCTCTCATGCCCCACAACCTTAAAATTTCCTAGGGAAAAAAAACAGGTAAATTACCCACAGAACTTTCTGACTTACAGTACTTGTCCATATATGGCCCTCACAACAGAAATCTTGCCTGCAGTTTGTTTGTCATTCAGTGGAGGGGTGGGGAAGGACATTCAGGGTGTAAACAGGGTGAATCCAGGATGAAAAACTCAGCTATTTGCCTTCACACATCATTGCTGTCAGGCAAAAACCTATCTCTAGTTTTAATGATTTTCATTTTTTTCATAGATAAAGTACTATTGGTCTCCTTAAATGGTTGTGAGTGGATTTCATAAATGTTTAACCAAATTTAAGTACAAATAAATGACTTATTAGAAAAATACAATATCTATTCATTCAGAGTGAATTTGGTCTATCCTTATATATATTATAAACCCTGCGTAGGCCAGTTTTATTTAATTTGTATTTCTACCGTAGCTCAAATCTAGGTTATAACAGATATATGCATATCCTTTATATAAGTTCAACTAAGAATTTCATTAAGCTGTACTTCAAATGCTGCTGAAGCTTCCCTGCTTCTATCCTCAGTGATTGCTGTTCCTCTTTTTCCCCAAGCATTTTCCCTCTTGCACTATTAAAATAAAACAAACAACTGAGGATGACTTTCAAAACAAATAGCAACACATCAGATACCTTTCAAACTAAATTACAAAACCTATCAATATGCTTTTTTAGGTACCAATCTTCTGATGTGTAAGCCAAAAATGCTGAACACTCTCTGCCTCCTTTATTCACTGAGCTGTCCAAAATTCAAAAAAAAAAGCACAGACATTCAGGGCAACCGGAACATTAGCTTAGAGGCCACAACAAGATAACACAAAAATGTTATTTACATGACCTCTTGAGTGCGAGCAGATAGCTACAAGTTTACTGATGTGAATGTAAACGTACTCACTGATATATTGAAGCTGTAAAGGTTAAATGATGGACAGCTGGTCATCTTTTCCTTTGACAAACTCTGCAGCTTTAAGAAAATTAAGCTTTGTAAAGTAATTTTGCTCTTAAAATTTCTTTCTTAACTTTCTTATAAAAAAATGAATGTTCTTTCCTGCATTTCTTTCAACAAATTAAAAAGTGTGTCTGTTTACGATTTGGAAAGTCTGTGGTTTAACTTCACAAGAACACAGAAAAAAGTTCAAGAATGAGCAGGAAGCCTGTCAAGAAAAGGATGCGACAAACACTGCTTCCTCAAAATCAGCCTGATTGTTGATTCTTACTGATCAGAGTGGTCAAACAGCCCTAATACAAAGAGGAAATAACATGTCTGTCCAACAGGAAGGTTTGCATTCCCTACTATGAATGCTTTTTTAACCAATAATTGACACTTGGAACAATTCCAGAAATGATCATACTTCTCATAAGAGTTGTTGTTACCTTTTTGAAGGAACATAAAATGCCATGATGTGTTACTTGAAACTCTAAAATGGTCCAGTCTAAGGAACCACCACCACCTTTTTAAAGAGAAACTGTGACCAACATTTCTGACATTTTCAATTACTTTACTCTTATTTTCCATGCAGGAAACACACAAACTCCATATGCACTGTGGTAATAATGGTTAAGAGAAACACTTTAAAGAAGATAGTCCTGAAAACGTGTTTGTTGGATGATCAGTATTGGTTTTATGTTTCCCACTAACACACAAATGGCAGAATTACATGCTTGGAGACACTTGGCTGACATTTCACATCCTGTGATGTGAATGTTGGGCATGCGCACCTTGCAATTGCAATGTTTATATGATAAACTGTTCAGCTTGATGCCTTAAAAGGACCTCTTTCACAATACATGTAATTTTGCCCACAGCCCAATTTTTTGTTTATTGTGTGGTATTTGTAGTACACCCAGAGACTCCCAAGAATATACCTTTAGAAAATCCAAAAGTCATCCAGGGCCTGTACTATGACCTATTTTATGATCATTGCCATAGGTGTGAGCCAGGGTGCACACTTTACCCCAAAACTTACTCAAACACAAATAATAAATCATCAAATTGGGTCAAATCACCTTCACTGAAGTCTGGTGCATCTTTTGAAATCAAATGTAAAGCTAAGTATTACAACTGAAAGACTGGAAAAAAAATAGTTTTTTCTATGATTTTTTCAACAGATTCAATTCTTTAGAGATGTGTCTGACCAACTTACAGTTGCTGTACAACTACAATACTTACAAATTATTTGGCCACATATATATTCTCAAAGTGGGAAAAAAATCATCAAATTCTGAGACCGGTAAAGTTGTTCAATTAACAGGTTTGGTTACTGTGGTAGAATCAGGATACTGTTCCATGTCTTGTATATCAGGGAACCTTTAAAGATTTGTTCAGAATTCATCCTTTAAGTATGATTTCTTTTAGAATTTGAACGCTAGATTCAAAACAAACATTTCACATGAAATGTTATTCATTTTAATATTGAACAGCCACAAAGGGCCTGTATATTATTCCTTTGTGATGAGATAATAATGAGCCATTGATACAAGTAAAAACCAATGCAGTTTTGGATTGTTGTAATCAGATTGTATATATCTACAATGACAGCAATACATAAACATTACTTCTGTCAATTTCTGTTTCTAGTACTTATATATACATGTAATCTGTTTTATGGCCTTTGTGTCTTTTTGCATAGCAACGGCTTGGACAATTTTAATTTGTAGACTGGAACTATAGTGAGGGAAAGGGGATCTGAGAAATCCATAAGATGTATGATTGGCTGGTTATTTCATAGAATGGAGTCTTTGAATTTGCTTGTGTATGGTTGGAGGGGTTTCTGATTTTGAAAATGTTCATAATATCCCAAATAATAGATTACAGATGCAACATGTGCACACATGCCAGAGGTTCTCTTTCCACCAGGACAGAGACAATAATATGCCTTCACAGGATCATCTGATGCATTCTTGTCAAATTGAATCCAAACATTGTATTTTATTTGAGATCTGTGACGAGAATGAATCTGTCCCCTAATGAGATCAGCATCATGCTGGTAAACCCAAATCTCATAGTCACCATCATTTTTTTGATGCTCAGCAATGTAGCCAGGGGACTGTTTGATTTGGCATGTACCGCGTGTTATGGTCTCAAGGTATTCCAGATCCACATGAGGGAACGAGATATCAGATGCTTCAAGCTTCTGCCATTCACTACGAGCTCTACGTGACATATTTGGGTCTTCTGCAACTCGTTTTGCCAAAACATTGTCCTTTTTTTAAAAGTGAAAGCATACGCTGAGCCATCTTAGTATCTCGTTCCTCTCGATCTGGATCTGAAACATATATTGGTCCTCTGAAGGCATTGAGACATGCAGTTACTATGCGCACTAATTTGCCAATGACCTCAACGAAATAATTTGAGGTAAGTTGTTCCTTAAACAACATCCACTTCTTTAAACGCCCGTGGTAGGACTCCACTATCCATCTTGTTTTGGTACAGCAACGATCACTATTGGCTGTTGAGGAATCCAATTGGGATTTACCAGTTGGTAAAAATGACGGCATGCTAGCATCATACCCCAACTCAGCAAGAAGATCTAAGGCATCCCTGAAACCGCGATCTACAATCATATTGTCATTTGCTTCTAACCAAGATTTCAATATTTAAATTTTTTCCATGATGAGCCGAGTTATTGTTGCATCATTTACGTTACCATGGTAGGGGCCAATAGTGTCTAAAACATATCCATCAGGCAGTACAACTGACATGAATTTTAGGTAATTTCGTTTTTTCTGTCCTCCGTAAGATGCCCTTTGAAACTGATGATCACTGCATTTGTTGAGGTAGATATATGTACCATCTAAGATAAGAGTGACCTGGTCACCATAAAAAGCCTTAGTAAAGACAGTGTTGTGAGTTATGGCATTGTGGCGTGAAATAGGATTTTTTGCCAAGGTATTTGGGAACAACTATTGTGTTCAAAATATCTGCAATTGTATGAAAATATCTTGACAGTGTAGCTTGGGAAAGATTAGTAAGCATGGTCATTTTGACAACCCTGCATGGAACAGTATCCTGATTCTTCCACAGTAATCTAACCTGTTAATTGAACAACTTTACCGGTCTCAGAATTTGATGATTTTTTTCCCACTTTGAGAATATATATGTGGCCAAATAATTTGTAAGTATTTTAGTTGTACAGCAACTGTAAGTTGGTCAGACACATCTCTAAAGAATTGAATTTGTTGAAAAAATCATAGAAAAAACTATTTTTTTTCCAGTTAAAATTCAATAACTTCTTTCAATTGTAATACTTAGCTTTACATTTGATTTCAAAAGATGCACCAGACTTCAGTGAAGGTGATTTGACCCAATTTGATGATTTATTATTTGTGTTTGAGTAAGTTTTGGGGTAAAGTGTGCACCCTGGCTCACACCTATGGCAATGATCATAAAATAGGTCATAGTACAGGCCCTGGATGACTTTTGGATTTTCTAAAGGTATATTCTTGGAAGTCTCTGGGTGTACTACAAATACCACACAATAAACAAAAAATTGGGCTGTGGGCAAAATTACATGTATTGTGAAAGAGGTCCTTTTCAACACAAAGAGCTTTTTTCTGTTTTAGATAGAAAGTCAAGGCAACAATGGATGTAGAGGGGTTGCAGGAGCTGTGTTTCTTCATTCAAAGTATTTGACACAGTTAATCACAAAATCCTTCTGTATAAAACTCAGCGTCAGGTTCCCACCTACAGCTTGTGACATTTGATGACAGATAAAGTCTTTACTAATCTTCTGTAGTGGCAGAAATACAAAAGACCTCTTTAATCGATCAAAGACATGTCAAGTATAACGTACTGGCTCAACCAAAGCAGCCAATAACTAACCAAAAATGCATGCTCTTTTTCATAGTGTAGAGAGCACAGGTCAAGCACAACATTGTTTTCAGCAAAGCTTCAAGAGGTGTCATAACACAACGATGACTCAAATCTCCCCTTCAAAAAATCAAATACCAAAAGTTCGCCATTTAATTAAGGACTTTTGGCAAATATTTTTTCAGCCTTATCTTTTTAACTAATTTAGTTTTACTTACACTCAATAACTCTGTCACATTACTCAATGCCTGTTTGTTTGGTTGGTTCAGAGATAAATGGGAAAAAATTCCAAGATGCCCCTTCCAGAGATGCCTTAACTTTAACTTTTTTCAGCTTTTTAATAGACAAAAAAAAAACAAAAAAAAAAACAGCCAGAGTAAGTCATGCACAATAAACTATTTTCATGCAACTATCCATTCCATACTAGATATGTTTTACCTATGAAAAATAAAGTTGTGGTTTCCATACCTTGAGTGGGGCAACTGGGAAGCTAAAGCCATTCAGCTGCACTGCTCTGTTTTAGAAAAAAAAATAATAATTAAAAATGAAATGTGAACATAAATTAAGATCATTCTTTTAGCAACTAAATGTTGACATGGGCCTACACAATCAACACTGTCTTAATTTTAAACTGTGGACTGACCAGTTTATCAACAACAGCAGAGTTATTCATAACAGCATGGACATATGATAGAGTTGTACAAGGCTGAATTTCAACTACACATCCAGCCATCCATCCATCCATCCATCCATCCATCCATCCATCCATCCATCCATCCATCACCGGAGGTTTTGGAGCAGCTTTTGAGAGCTAAAGTGAAATGGAAGCACTCCAAATTCATCATTACAGCATGATAAGCTTATTGTACTTGCACAATAGATAACAGTGTTTCCATCCAGTTTCGAACCTACACCCTGATAACTTCCTCAACTTTTCCCATTGATTCTCTATGGCAGTCCTTATCAGTACAGATGTAATATAATTTTGGCCACAATGGAGATTTGGGGGGTGATGTTTCTACCTTTCGGTAAAGGTATGGATACCCAGTTACCAGCTCACTGTGAAACATTTAATTTATCGTTGCTTCTTATTGGTTTTGTGAATCTCAATCTCAACATTCAGTTGAACAGACTTCATTCATCTAGCATATAAATATATACAATTAAACTGAATGTACCAATTGAAAAATTTTTAAGTTGCAATATGAACAATGTCCACAAATAAGCTGTTTATGTATTTCCGTGTTTATATAGTTTGCAGAGGTGCGCATGCAATTTTTATTATTAAAAAACTACTCCCCAATCTTCAATGCCAAGATCTTCTTAATAATGTTGCTGCTATCAATAGATAATTAGATGAACTTACAATTGTTATCATGAACATACAAAATACACACATTAATATGGTATTTGTAGCGATATTTTTACAAAATGAAAAATGTACACCAGTTTACAAACTGAAAACAACAGTCAAGAAGCAGTTTTAAGCTCAAGAACTTTTATAATAACATATAATGTCCCTACTCTCAATGCTCAGCCAGAGTGTTAGGACATACAAACGAATCAAAGTATTTCACTTGGAGTAACGTGGAAATAATTGGATCATAGACTCACAGTGAACCTTACAGACGTTTGTTTAGCCAAAAGCTGGTTCCACTCACATTCGGGTCTTCATATCCTCTCTTACGGGTACACACGTCTGGTCCTGACGTTGTGTCAATGTCTGTCTTGTAGCTTTTCATATACAGAAAAGAATAACAATAATGTTTCCGCCCGGTCCCGCCCCCGCGCGAGGACCGCGTATAGTTAAGCTTAACTTCCTTAACTTTTTCCATTCATTCTCTATGGTAGTTCCTTACACTACGGATGCAATATATTTTTAGCCACTATGGAGATTTGGGGGGCGCTGTTTCGCCCTTTTTGGTAAGGTTTAAAATCCCCGCTTCTTATTGTATGAGTGCCAGTCTGCAGGAGTATCTCAGAGCAGTACTATTAAAAAAAAGCTAAAAGTTATTGTTTTATAAATAACTTTGATTTGTAAATAACTTTGAATTATTAAATAACTTTGATTTGTAAATAACTTTGATTTGTAAATCTGTTTTGTTTTTGTTTTTCTCTGAGTGATTGTATTTCCTTTGATTTTATTAACACCACCGGAGAGGTTGTGTTTTTGCCGGCATTTATTAGTCTCTTGTTTGCTTGTTAGCAAGATGACAAAAATCCTGAATGGATTTGCTGTTACTTTTCAGGTGATTTTCATAGTGGCCAAACTAAGAAATTATTACATTTTAGTGCTGATGCAGAAACCGTCGTTAGTAGACGACTGGTTTTGCTCAATAATTAATTGAACAAACTAATAATATAACAAATATAAAATAACATTATGATGATTTAATGAGTAACTTTCAGTGTGCCTCAGCATTCATCATCTTTTACTCTTTCATTTTTGTTTCTTTTCGTCATTTAAACACTTTATACTCTTGGTTGTATACATTTATTTCCTGTTTCCTTTGAGCTATAGGTAATTTTAGCCTTTTTGATTTCCTTCCTCTTATTACCTTCTGTGATATTTACCTTTTATTTATTTGGCTCTCTTTTTGTGTCATTTGTGACTTTAATTTGATTTTCCACTGTTATGTTTTAACTTTTACCCTTTTGATGATTGAATTCCTCAGATTTTTCTTTTATGCTCTTGTTTATCTTTTATCTGTGTCTCTTTAGTATGTTGTACTTTGTAATAATTTTTCTATGGTAAAGTTTATTCAGAGTTTCAGGAGTTTTTTTCACAGGAGATTTTATTCTTATTGTGAGAATCTATTACATCATCATCATCACTCAGCAGAATGTTATTTTAAATAAGAACAACAATTTCATAAACAGAGTACTTGAAAACAAGAGTAATAATAGTCATTCCTCAGCTCAGTGTCTTTTTTAGGCCTGTCTGTACTGCCTTGGTTGTACTTCTATCTTCAGTGCGGGCCGCCCACGATGTTTACTTGAAAAAGTTCCCTGCCCTGCTCAACATCTGGGTAATCTGCAATGAAAGAGAGTGTATTGCAATAGTACAATTATACACCAGAAAGCACAAAATACATAAATTCATATGAAAAACCAATTATTTACTCACTTCACTGTAATTACGTAACATTTTGTGTAATTTATGAGCATTATGTGAGCAAATCTTTGCTTAGATTTCAGTTATTTAAGCGGGAAACAAAACTTTAGAATATTTAACAGAGCTTGAGCACCAAGTTAAATATTGAATTGTGTTATTGATCAATTAACTTATCAAACATTACACTCAAATAGTGTTACATTTTGGCTATAATGCCAAAAGTGTTAAGATTCAACACCGGTGTGACCTAGAAAATGAACCAGATATTGCAAAAGATTTGCATCACTGATTTATAATTTGACTATTTATTTACATCAGCAAGTGCAAAGTAATTTTACGTTAACTTTCAGGCTTTTGATCTTTACTGGGACAAACTTCCTTTTCTTTGTTTATTCATGTAATAGCTCCTCTTTAACCCTTTCATGCATGGTGTTCACTACAGTAGACAGATATTTGGAATAAATTATACCCTTTGGGTTGTAGTACCATGTCCAGGTACTGTGTGGAAAATTCCAAAACCTGTGTCTTAAATGTCATAAAAATATAATCTTTGCATGTTTCCATGTTGACAAATTGCATCATAAATCCAAAACAGCCAAAGAAGGACAAAATGTATCTCATGCCTGTATTAGGACTTCAAACAATTTTGTCATTTTTATTTTAACTTTTTAATAATTTGATTACAGCTAAAATATTTTTACTTCAGATTTTGTTTTTTCTTATATTTACTCTTGATAAATGTTTGTCAAAGATGTGTTTGTGGATCCTCTTCAAGTTTCACTAAATTACTACTGTAATGGACAGATGTATAACTCCCACAAAAAATAACATTAAAAAATACCATCATTTTTAACTTGTTGAAAGTAAAAAACAAATATTTCAAAAATATATACTGTATCTTTGAGATTTAGTAATTCATGCATGAAATGGTTAAATAATTCAATTTCTCAATTTTTATATGAACTTAAATGCTGATTTTTTTCAGAAAAGGAAATTTAATGTGTGCTCCCTTTACATTTGATAAAAGGTTTGGAGAAGTCCTAATAAAACATTCCAATCAACCATTCTGTATTAGTTAACAACTCAGTAATTAAAATTAAAACCTTACTTTGGTGATTCAATAATAAACATGAGAGGGTCAATTGCATTCACCTTCTCTGTGTGTATGTTCTGAACAATTTGCACAAGCCACTTTCAGCACTTTTAAATGCTCTGATGTACATAAGAAAATCCCTGTTATCTGGATATATTTTAATTCCATTTATAATCTCTCTTTCATGCTTACTTTTCTCTTTGATGCTGCCACAGAGGATGCAAAGCTGTGTTTCACTGTTGCCTAACAAGTGTTTGACAGTGACAGTAAAGACCTGATGTTAGAGTCCTTTTCCTTGATGCTAGTGATCTAAGTGTCTTTAAGGGGGGGCAGAGTGGTCCAAGTGGGTCTCTCAGCCTTAACACCCGCTGTGAAGGTCCCTTCTGCCCTGATTATTTTTTAGTAGCCTATTTTTGTTGTTTGTTTTTTTTTTTTCATTTTTACATCCTTGGGTATAATAAAAGGGCTGTAAAAAATAAAATATAGGCGATAATCTAAATGCATTTTTCATTTTGAGATGTAAATATTTTTTGCATGACTTGGTGCAGTTACCAATCAAAAGTGCTTGTATTGCCTCACTCATTACTCCTATCAATTTATCAATTTGGTATTTAAACAATCAACAAGCCCTGTAAATGCTGAACACAAACACTGTTTATGATGTGGGGTAACAGCTGGTTTGGATCCCACACCTGGCGGACGACCTCCGGGTCTCTATTTCCTGATATACGTATCCGCGGCTGGCGATTAAAAGCACTTGGAAGATCTTATTCGGATCAATACAGCATTTATGTAAGCAGAAATCCCCATAATGTTGAAAGTTAATGTTGTTCATCATCTGCCATTGTGCTGGTTTCGATCCCCCACCTGGCAGACACACTACGGAAACGTGGGAAATACTTCCGCTGACGTCATCGAATTTATAAGACCAAGCGAGCCTACGTAATTACGTCCAGTCCTTAGTGCAGAGTAGAGGCGGAACTCTACCAACACACGTCGCCACCTCACCAGAACTGCAAAAAGAAGTTTTCATGGACATCTCATGTGTCTAAAACACGGGTTAAGAGCTTTTACAATAATTTCTTCCTACAATTACGCAAGAAGTTGTCATTAGTGTTTTATCTTTGAACTGTTCCAGACTCTTGTTGCAAGCGTGTCCCTGAAAATGTCTAGAAAAAATAACTCTGAGCGTTGTTTAGCTCCTGGCAAAACGTTCCTAGGGTTCCGAAAATGTTCATGTCGACCTGTGTCGATGCAAGCTTATAAATAGCCTATACCAAATTAAAAAGAGTGACATAGCTTCCCATGGCTCCGAACCGCCGACCCTCTGCACATCGCTTGGCAGAGTAGTGCTGCACGACCTGCTGTGAGCGTGCACAGCGCCGCCCAGTGACCTGGAAAGTTATGACCAAGACAGGCAGACTACCTCTGTGCTGTCTCTTCGTGTAGGGTTTAGTTATGTCCACGGTACATTTGGAAACTTCCGCAAACTCCTCTTTTTATCAAACTGAAAATGCACAAAAATGAAAACTTCAGACTCAAACAGAGACCTGAGCACATGTTAAAGGCGACTTTAAATATACACTTCAGTCCCGCAGAGACTAAATGTGGACATGCTGGACCACTGGTGTGACATTCCAGACTTTGAGAGCACTTGAAATTTTACGTAGAAAATGAAAAAAGTCTGGAGAGATACTTTGATTGTTCCACGTTTAGATTTCCTGTGGCAAAATGTAAAGATTGTTGTTAAACTGTTACTAAAACATCTTTTAATGCAAAATATCTCCCAAGAACCCCAAAAAAGCCTTTTTCCCAACCTCTGACTCACCTGCTTAAATACCGTATGTCAAATCGTAATGTGTTTTAGCTTTGTTGCATGCTTTTTTTAAATTGTTTATTGTTAAAAATAAGGTTTATTTGCCATAAAAACAAACATCTTAAAAAAAAGAAGAAATACAAATAAAAGGTATTACACCAAAGAGATTGTGTCACACTACTTATGTGCAACCCTGTTACTGAAACATTTTTCAACAAAGAATGTAAAATAATTCTCTCATCCCACAATACTTTTTAACTATTACCTTTAAAATACCCTGCATAATTATATGCAACAAGTTTTTCAAGAGAATAATTAAATACATGAGTATTATTAAGGAAAAATTTTGAAAATTAAAGTGTCCAGCAAACAAATATTCTTGAATGGATACAATGCAGGCCTTATCTGGAAATAAAACTTTAGATAAAAATTGTATCTTTGATGCCTGAGCTGGATAAATCCAATAAATTCCCATGTTACTTGAATATACAACAAAAATGGGTAAAACAGATGGTCAGTTTCTTTGTAATTTTGATGAAAAAATCTTCTCTAATTCATATTCATTTAAATATGGAGATATGTAGTGTGAAGAAGAACACAAAAACGGTCACACCTATGACTAATTGGCTTGTTAACTTTCAATTACTATATCTATACATTTTTCAGTCATAGGTGTAATAAGTCATTTTGAGTTATTCTGAAATGGAGTCAGAGACAAAAAAAAAAAAAAAAAGACTAAAAAAAAAAGGACATCAGGGAAAGAGGGCCAAAAGAGTAAGATTCCGACCGGAATGAATTAGAAAATCACAAATCAGAAATTAAAATATAAGATAAAATATGAGCCAAAAAGAGGGACGTCCAAAGAAAAGGAGTCAGAATGAAGGTCGTCAGAACAAAGACATCAGGAAAAAAAAAAGAGTCAGAGTTGGACAAAATGAAGTACAACACAAGGAAGTTAATAGAAATGCATCAGACCAACAGGAGTCAGGAAAGAGTGCATTTAATGAAATCAATCAATCTCTGAATCATTCAATCAGTTAATATAGTGCCAATCAATAACAAATGCTACCTCAATACACTTTACAACAGAGCAGACTGAAGACAAACTCTTCATTTTATGGATACACATATATGCATAGAGACATATAAATAAACATATACATACAAATACATCCAACAGCCAACATGAATCCATATAGCCAATCATGAATCCCTCCATCATGGTGGCAAGAAAAAACCTTCTGTTGAGCAGCAGGAAATCTTGAATGTGGATCCCAGTCTCATGATGAACAGCAAATCCACACGATGCTGTGTTGGGTGTGTGGGCGAAGGAAGGGAGGTAAGAGGAGACAAGTGGACTAAAATAATAACTAAAGTTAGTGACAGCTCCATGAACCATAGACCTGTCGTCATTATGGTAAATGGTAAATGGACTTGAGCTTATAAAGCGGCCTTTCTAGTGTTTTGACTACTCCAAGCTGCTTTACACCGCAGGTCCCACTTACCCATTCACTTTCACATTTACTCACTGACAGTTTTTGAGTTTTTATGTTTGTTTTTATCTGTCACCCGGAGTTGGGCTTGAACCTGCAACCTCCCAATCACTGACCAAGCACACTATCACACTGCGCCACTGACACCCCATTTTAATCATCTGTGCTGAATATAAATTTATAAGAGGTGAGCCAACATCTCATTTTCAGGAGGGTCTTCATGTCTGTATGATAGTAGTGATAGTTTTTAGAAGTCTAGTCCATAAATATCATTCCAAGAGTTTAATATATTTTTTACATTACCATTGAATAATAAAACAGCATCAAAATGAGAATTGATAGGTTATGTATCTTCAGCCGATAATGGGGATAATGGGGACAAAGGACTGAAAATAAGAATTTATGGTCATAGTCAAACATGGATAGGGGGATCATGCAAATGTCTAACAACTTCGATGATTATGAACTGGAATGGGTCTAAGTAAATGGCCAAATATTCAAATATAATGAAAGCTATCAGCGTTTATTAACATTTCACAAAATGGGTCAGTTGAAATGAGTAAGACGGTCATCAGACTAAAGGCATCAAATCCATATTCAAATCACCACCAAAATTCAATCACTTCTTTTGGGTTTTCCGAGTATTTAAAAAAAAAATCATCAAAATCCACTGAGAGCTCTGAGTTGTCTTGCTCACAGACAAATTGGAAATTCTGGCAAAAACATGACCCCCTTGGTAGAGGAAAAAAGTCAGTCGATAAACGGGCAGTGCTTCCCTTGCTTTTTGACTCATTTTTGTCTGATGCCCTTTATTCTGACTCTTTTTTACTAAACCCATTCTCTCTGTATTTCTGGGGTCTGACATGTGACAGGATTTTCCTAAATCCTGATGTTTTTAATCCAAGATTTGACATGTGTCTTTACTCTGAGGATGACCCAAATAGTTCAGTAATATTTCCACAAGTATAGAGTCATGGTTAATTCATAACTATTTTACTCACTTCACTATGGACGCAGATTATGCATGTGCTTAAAACTATGTTGGAAATATAAACAAGTCATTTTACTCTTTTATATTTCACATCACTGTTGAGGCTGCTGAGGAGTTTCTGCAGTCCCATTTAGACTCAGTGTCACCCAACCCTTCGCCCTGAGCTGTTGTTACATAAGCAGGACTATCACACTGTGCTCCAAAAGTATCAAAAGTCAGAGATATGACAATACAACAGTAGACATGTTCAAACAAATGCTTCTATTTGGGTTTCATTTCTTGGTTGTCATTTCTGTTTAAAGTTAAGTTACAGCCTCTAATTACATCTTCAGCTAACTTCAGTTATATTAATGATCAAAGGTAGTTTGCATAAACCTGCAATTCAACACAGATAGAGTCTAATTTTTTATATTTGTTTATTGTAATGTCAATAAGCACATGTAAGGTACTCCTCACTCATTGGTCAAATTATTAGATGTTCGTGGTAACAATTCCTCTCTGGGAAATCATAGATAGATGTTAAAACTGAGAGAAAAATATAGATAATTAATTTAAATTCATGCACAAGCCGAGATTAAACCCTAAGGACCTAGTCTAACATTAGTCACATTTATACCGCTTAAACCCCCAAAACAAAAATTGATATACATTTCTGATTCTATTGTAAAGTTTTAACCCTTTCAATGCCAGTTTTTTCTCATAATGTCACCGTATTTCCAAAATAAAAAAGTTTTTTTAATATACTACATACAAAGTGGATTTTTTATTCTTTTGGATTATAACAGCCTTGAATATGACAGTCTGTGTTAAGAACTAAAATTGATTAGTATATTTTCCGCAGCATCGACATACTGACACTCATACCATTGAGATATTTGTAAACATACGACACATTGATATTATTTCCAACTTTTTATGTTTGATTTGTTAAACCATCATGAATCATAATCATACACATGAAATATTCATGATTTTTAAATTTGTTACCCCATTAAATTTCAGATGTTTGTCGATATGCCACCATGTTTTAGATAGACAAAAATCAGAAAAAAGGATTATTTCAGTATATGACATGCAAAGTATTGTTTTGTGTTGAATTATTACAGCCAGGGAAAGGTCAGTGATCAACAGCACATTGATTTTAATGAGAGAGAAGTAAAAAATAATTAATCCTGATATATGTATATGTATATATATATATATATATATATATATATATATATATATATATGTATATGTATATATATATATATATATATATATATATATATAT
The DNA here is from genome assembly GCA_036419115.1 of Scarus forsteni. NCBI lineage: Eukaryota > Metazoa > Chordata > Actinopteri > Labriformes > Labridae > Scarus > Scarus forsteni. The sequence goes on along the minus strand of JAZDUH010000147.1, from coordinate 7,445,482 downwards.
ATATATATATATATATATATATATATATATATATATATATATATATATATATATATATATATATATATATATATATATATATATATATATATATATATTGGGCCAGATCCTCAAAATGATTGCACTGCTTTTGTGACCACTGAACCTGTTCAAATGACAGAAAAAAATTGCATGTAATCCACAAAGCATATGAAAAGGTGAAATGCACACAACTGAACACAAACTGCACTGCCACTCCTTGCCTGTCTAATTTGTACGCATGTTAATTAGGGAATTTCCATAAATGCAGCGCAATTTTGCGCAATTAAGCCTCATTGCAAATGCCACCTTATCCACAAAGACCAGCGCTAACTGCCACAGGCAGTAATGTGGCGCAATTTACCACCAGTGAGACCAATGCAATCCTTGCAATTTCTCTTTCACACTCTCTCTCACTTAAATGATTCAAATTGCACTGAGTTGGTGGTAAATGTGGAGCAGAGTCTTTATAAGGGCTGTCATGCCAGGACTCTCCGGTAATCATGGCAGCAGTGATTGTAGCCCGGCAAAGGCAGCGTGGCAGGCAAGATGGCAGGCACACACAAGAGAGGATTTATCAGAGGAGAAAATCATTTTTTGATTTAAGTGATAATGAAATCATTTGCATTCCACAAATTTTCAGGTAAACATGAATTATTTGTCTAAATAGAGACTGTTAAAAACCCTAATGACCCCCATGACCACTTTTTGGTCATTTGAGTTGTATTTTCTGCATTTGTTTGACTGTTTCAACAACAAAGGCCAAAAACAAAAAAAGAAAATGGGATGAAAAACAGCAAAAAGAAGACAAAAACAACACATATGTACATATGGTCCTTGGACCACTTTGAACCACTTTGTGTTCATAATAGATAATTTGAAGTTTTTTTCTTAAGGGGCACAATCAACACTTTGACACTTATACATCTGTGTCTCAGGAGGTAAGGGTCATCCACTAAATGCAGAAGGCTACTTAATAAGGGAATAAACTTCTAACATATGTATATATATATATATATATATATATATATATATATATATATATATATATATATATATATATATATATATATATATATATATATATATATATATATATATATATATATATATATATATATATATATATATATATATATATATATATATATATATATATATATATATATATATATATATGTATATATATATATATATATATATATATATATATATATATATATATATATATATATATATAGATAGATATATATGTATGTATATATATATAAAGCAAGAGAGAGACAGAGACAGAGACAGAGAGAGACAAAGATATCTGTACACACAACCTGTCAGGTAACAGGTAAGGAGAGATGCATTCACTATGCTATATAACTGCATGCCCTCGTTACGCAGAGGAATACAGTGAAAGCTGAGTTCTCCATAATGCACATCTGTTTCTGCATCAAGGGAAGCATCACAAAAACCCATCTCAGAAATATTTGTCATATAATGTGCTTTCAATTAGTCTAAAACAGTATATGCTGCTAGCTAACTACGGCGGAGTGATTTAGCGGAGGGACACACAAAGTGAGTTGGCTTAGGTCCAGATAAACTTTATATTTCCAAAATGCTTATGCACTCTTAAAACAATCATATGTAGTGTACTCTTACACTGTGGTATTACTTTTTGATTTGAGTTCTTGTAGGCAGAGAAAATAGCCTTTGAATTGGTACTTTCCCGTTAGCGTCACTGTCTTTTTCCTGTCTCCGACGGTTACAGTTTGTGGCTTACTGAGGGAGAGGAGAGAACTTTCTACTGTATCTAATGTACCTTAAAGGCCATATGGAGCTCATACAACCCCACTGCAAAAAAACTGAACTGTAGGCTACCTTTAAGCATTTCTGGAAACACATGAACACAACAACAAACATGAATGTCAAATAAGGTCATTATACATAACATTATTTTTCTTTCCTACCTCTTAATTGCCATCATGTGGCAGGCGGCTCATGCCGACTCCATTTCGAGCAGCAATCCCATGGCCCCATCATCTCTGCATGACTCGCCTGCATTTGTGCTCTCAAGCCTGACATGCTTTGGTTTAGACCTGCTAGAGAACTCCAGCTGACGTGAACTACTTGCTGTAGCTGCAAGACCACGTTAACTGTATTAGAATTGTTTGGGAACCACAGCTACTCAGCCCCGAAGTGGTAGGCCACGTAAACCGCCAGAGCGGGGTCAGCGGATGCTAAGAAGCATAGTGTGAAGAGTTCGCCAAACTTCTGCAGAGTCAGTCGCTACGGACTTCCAAACTTCATGTGGCCTTCAGATTAGCTCAAGAACAGTGCAGAGAGCTTCATGGATGGGTTTCCATGGCCAAGCAGCTGCATCCAAGCCGAGTAGGGTATAGCTGCAGCCTCGGACATAGTATTGTCCAAACCACACATCACATCAAGTGCAATGCCAAGTGTCGGATGCAGTGGCGTAAAGCACGCTGTTGTAGGTACCAGATCTGCTCGGGCTGCCAGATCGGCTTGGGGCCCTGCGCCTATCAATGACGTCACACTGTCACGGTTTACTTTATTTCTGTGTTCGTTCAATTCACCTCGAACCTCTGGCCATTTTCGAATTCACATACTATACTAGAAGTGCATATTGATTCGGGAAAAAATTCTCAATATGCATCAGGCCAGCCTGCTTCGCCTACTGTTACCCACAGTGCAATGCGGCGAAAGTGAGGCTTCAACAACGGGAGTACACGAAAATAAATATATGAGCCACTAGTTGTTATCTTTACCTTTTCAATACGTAATAAGTTGTAAAATTGTAAAAAGGTCAGTTATGGTTGTTTTTCTGTTAAGGGTTCTCAACGGCCAGACGGTGGTGTTACGTCAATCTGTGGCATTATTAGCGTAAATTACAGACAAGTCTTGCATTTTACCGTTATGTTTTGTATTTTTCCTCTGTAGTACCTTTAATTTTCAGCCTCTCCTCATTCTTAATACTGTATTGTGCGTGTGATGTTTATTCTTCAACTGGTTATTTCTTTAAAGCGGCCCTAATACGCCGTCGTACGCCGTCACACAAACATAATTTCTCAGTGAAATAATACTATTCTAAACCTACTCTGAACCAATCACAATGTTCTACGTCATTTTGCCTATTTCTAGCCAATCATATAGCGTGACGTCATCGGTAGGCGCAGGCCCCGAGCCGATCTGGCAGCCCGAGCAGATCTGGTACCTACACCGTCACTGGAATCTAGAGCAGTGGAGACGCGTTCTCTGGTGTGATGAATCACACTTCTCCATCTGACAATCTGATGGACCAGTCTGGGTTTGACGGTTGCCAGGAGAACGATACATGTTTCAATGGCGGCGAGATGGGGCAAGTTTGGGGCGCACAGCCCGCCACCGTCATGGGGCTGACGTCGAGATTGACGTCGCAGCCGTCTGTCACAAAGTGCGGATGATTGACGAGGGAGTTGGAGACAGAGACGCAAAATGAAGAAGGATAAATTAAACAATCCAGTGAAGTCACTTGAGTCAAAACTTTTCAAAAGGACAATATATCATGAGAAGCTGTAGGTGAAAGAGCTCGGACCTGATCAGCCGAGCATCAGAATTAATCAGCAGTCAAAATACAGAGGCCGTCAATACAGTCGGTCTTTCACTTTTTACACAGGTGAATGACCTCCTTCATGATGTATTAAGAACACAAAACAGAGAGGGTTTACTTTACACGTGTGTCTGTATGAGAATGATGGCACTCTCTACCATCCCTCTTTTACAACTCCATCATAATGACAGACAGCCTTCAGGTCTTTCCATCATTCATCAAAAAATTCAGTCAGCTGACTCATAGCCATCTCCATATTGTATTAAATCGGTGCATTCATTGGTTTGCGACAATGTCTTGGACTATTCAAAAGATTTTGCAGAATCTTGAATTTGATAATCTCAATTTTAGGCCATAAAATTTTTTAACTCTGTCCATGTTTTTATGTAGGTCCTAAATTTTATTTTGTCAGGTCTTAAATTATGTATGTAAATTCCCTGGTCCCATTGTTGCCGCCTTTTTTGATTTATGTACTTGTTAAACTAACCAATATTACAATAAAACAGAAAAAACTCTGAAAAACTAAATTAAAGTAAAATCCAATTAAATTCTATGAAGTAAAATAACCATGACACTCACCTACTCACTCCATTGTATGAATCACATCTGTTCTTGATTGTTTGTGGGCTGTTCAGTGGCAATAAATGTGGTTAGTTTGAAAGCAATTCTGTGACTGCAGTTTCCCTTACTTTCTCTGACTTTGCATGGATCTTAAATTTCATTCAAAATGGTCTTTAAAAGGTCTTTAAAAGTCTTAAATTTGTTAAATCCTGTCTCTTTCTGAGTTATAGCCCCCCCTGGAGAAAATTGCACCAGCCGCCACTGCTTGTCGGACTGCATTGTGACAAGTGTAAAGTTTGGTGTGGGGGGGGGGGGGGGGGGGGTATGGTGTGATGTTTTTCAGGAGCTGGGCTTGGGCCCTTAGCTCCAGTCAAAGGAACTCTGAATGCTTCAGCACACCAAGACATTTTGGACAAGTCCATGCTCCCAACTTTGTGGGAACAGTTTGGAGCTGGCCCCTTCCTCTTCCAACATGACTGTGCACCAGAGCACAAAGCAGGTCCATAAAGACATGGATGACAGAGTCTGGCGTGAATGAACTTGACTGGCCTGCACAGAGTCCTGACCTCAACTCGATATAACATCTTTGTGATGAATTAGAACAGAGACTGAGAGCCAGGCCTTCTCATCCAACATCAGTGTGTGACCTCACAAATTAGTTTCTGGAAGAATGGTCAAAATTCCCATAAACACTCCTAAACCTTGTGGACAGCCTTCCCAGAAGAGTTGAAGCTGCAAAGGTTGGACCAACGTCATATTGAACCCTGTGGATTAGGAATGGGATGTCACTGAAGTTCATATGAGAGTCAAGGCAGGTGAGCGAATACTTTTGGCAATATAGTGTATTAATTTGAGTTACTGCTCTTTGTATCATCTTGAACCACTGTTGCTATATTCCTCTGACCTTGTGCATCAACAAAGGCTTGCTGCCCAGATAACTCCTGCTTTTTGAATATTTTCTCTTTTTCAGACCATCCTCTGTAAATCCTGGAGATAATTGTGCAGAAACAACAATAGATCGACAGTGTCTGAAATTCTCTGTCCAGCCTGTGGCACAAACAACATTGGCAAATTCAAAGTCATTTGTATCACCTTCTTTTCTTATTCTGAAGCTTGGACTGAACTTTAGCCCTCCGTCTTAACAGTGTTTACAAACGTTAATGCATTGAGTTGCGAATTAAATTCAAATATACATGCATTTACTCCAACAAGATAAATATCATGTATTATTTAATGAAGGTTGAGTCGGTGGCATAAAAATGTTATTTTCTGAAGCACTTAATTGGCACATTACATTTCTAAGCATGGCATGAGAAGTGGGGATATGGGACAAACAACTCACTTGCACTTGACATCTTGGCAATTTGAGAAATTACTGTATGCCACCTACTACTGTAATAATCGCATGCAGTTGATGCAGTGTACAGAATAAAGCGGCATTAAAATAACCCCCGCATAAAATACACACCCTCTTCTTTCTATGTTAAAGACAAAAAAATGAAAATATCAGCCAGACTGTAAAAGAATCAGTTGTAGCTAACACTGTTATACATTTGTCTGTCATCATCAAGTCTCTCTTTCACACCTGTCCCTTAAAATAGCTCCACTGGCACTGTTTCTTTTATAATTGATTTTAAGGTTCTTTAAATTGTTTTTAAAGCTTTACACCGCCTTGCTTCTCAATACATTTCAGACCTTCAGCTTCGCCTTAACATTTCCTTGTGTTTCCCAGACAAACATCATGGAGACAGCTTTTTGTTAAATGCCCCAAAACTCTGTTCATGCTCGACTTCAAAATCTCTGCAGTTTATTAAAAGTAAACTCAAGACCCAACTTCTCTAACCGTCTTTTAATGTGGTCTTCTTCAGTAGCACTAGTTAACAGTTTTATTCCTGTTTTTATTCAAAATTCATTATTTTTGTGTTTTGTCACAACTTAACTGATTTTTAACCACTTGATGTGCTTTACCTTTTTTTACCGTATTTCTCCATTTAAATTATAATTTTCCTTGTATGTTTGGTTTGGTTTCCTTTTTGTTTCAGTCTACAGTAGCTCATCTGTTTATTATTTTGTGTCCATCATTCCTGTGTATAGCACTTTGGGCACAATTTATGCAGAAGTGCTGTATAGCAAAAATAAAGAGTTTAGATGCCCAGGGTCCCCTCTTTGAACTAATCTGTATCTAATCTTAAACATATTGCTCAAATTGCAACATGAAATATTCATTCAAAAAGGTCACTGCACTCTAGTGTTTGGTATCAAACAGGCATATAATCGAATGAAACACTTACAATCAAGTACTTCCTGTTTTATGTTGTAATAATCAATCTAAACATGAAATGTCCTTTTCTTATTTCAGTGCCAAAGCTTTTGTTAAACCTTCCCTACAGAAATATATTGTTGTAGCATCATAAAATACATGGTGAAAAACCACTCAATGTCTTTGCTGTGACAGATGGGAAGGTTTTATTATTAAACTGAAATAAAATGTAGATTAATGCTGATCATGTTTGCTCTTTGTCAGCAAACAAAATACAAATTTTCAGTCTCTGTTGCTCAATATGAAATTTTAATTTAGCAATTAAGCAGCTGCAGTTTATCCCATAATAGGAATATAGCTGATCTATCCATGTTTTATTTTACAAGCTGAGCTTTTATGGCAGTCGTAAAATCTGCAGTAAACAGGCCTGCACAAATATGCTTACAAGGAAACCACAACATTAAATCACTGCACATGAGAGAGAGCAGACTGACAGAACTACAGGAGACAAAAACAAATATAGCAGTGGCAAAAATGACTTAATTTATTTTAATGATCAATTTTTGTGACATTACAAAGTTATTTTATGGAGGAATGGAGGAGTGGGACACAGTCTGTAAAAACAATTTAACTACATTCAAATAAAAAGAAACAAGGCGATAAAAAATACAGTCGATCTCTACAGATGCGTGTCCGAGTCTTCCATTTAGTCTGGACCAGGATTCAGAGCAGGCCTTGTCTCTTCAGATCCTCGTACGTTTTCTTGTTGACCACATTTCCACTCGAGTCTTCATACTCCTCCTGAGTTAAACAAGCACAAAAATGAGCATGAAATTAAACAAGCACAAAAATAAGCATCAACAGAGGCTCAACAGAAAAGGAGGCCTCTGGCAACTAAATCAATGTTTGACCTCTGCTGGATTATAAAGAGCCTCTTTTTGCCTGTTTCCCAATTCATGTTGGTTTAAGTAATATAAACATTATCCCAGGTAAATCTAACAGCTCATTTGAGATTTTATTGAATCAGTCTTCCACGGCTGGATGTGACACATCAAGGTAAACCTCCAGATTTGGTGTTAAATCAGGTTGGAAATATTAACGATGAGGACGTAATTGTCATTGCTGTGACATGGTTTAAAGGCTGAAGACTCAACTTTTGACATAGTCATCATACTGAACATTGTGGTGCTTGTGTGAGATTACAAAAACATTCATCAAGCTCAAACTTTTCATCCCACATTTTGCTAAACTCAGCAGTGGTATTCAACATGGTGGCTCGCTTAATGCCATCATAGAACATCAACAAATATATCAATACAAATGATGTCTAAACTTATATCTTATTCAAAAAACAGATATTTTTCACCTGATTGTAATGTCTCTCAGCCCTAGCTCTATCAGTTCATTTGAAGATGGTATGCTAGGGGGTTTAGGCTTTAAAATCCCTGGAATACCATTCACTTGTTTGTCCAAACAATCTGCAATCCATCTATAAATAGTTACTTGGGTAATACTGGTATCACCTTAAAGCTAGTTTCATGACTAATTCTACCCAAAACAACAGTGCAACTGATCAAATGATGTAAATGGAACAGCATTTAATGAAAATGACAGGTTAAACACAAAGAAGATGCTGCAATATTTAGAGAGACACAAAAAGCTATAATAAATCAAAGTGCTGCCTAAAAGTCTATTTAAATAAAACACTGATTAATACATGTCAATGACTGCACAGGGATCTTAGTGACACATTGTACTTTGTCTCTTATATGACGTAGCTCCTAAATCTTCTTTACATGAAACCTTGAAGTTCACCCAAACTGGAAAAAAGTATTTCTTTTTAAAACCAGAGGCTGTAAATGTTTCTGTTGAAGAAACAAACAAAAAGACCCAAAAACTGACAGCCCTCTGAAAAAACATAACTTGCATTGTTTGACTTTACTATGCAGTCCCTCCAGGATTTCACAGCAAAGTTTGTGATTGTTGCAGCAGAAAAAGTTTGATTTTCCAGCAAGTTTCCCAAAAGTAGCGGCAAATGTTCCGATTTTTTTAGAATTGTTTTATTCAAGTAAACAACCCTCCAGGATTGTGTGGGACTTTTTGTATTTGTTGTGCCAAAAATGGGAAATGTGTTCCATTTTTTTTTAAAGTAGTACATTTTTGAAGATTCCTTCAAAAAGGCAGTACCTCAGTGGTTCAGTCTGCAACTTCTTACGGTGTTTCAAATAACCTTAAACATAAATAAATCAAAGGTATACCCTGATTTTGGGGAGGACATTCAACCCAAATTTTATTCTCAAGTGCTGGGTGACATCAACCAGAAAGGTTAGATTTTCCTCTGCTTGTTCATCTAATGTCTGAGCAGTTTATTTTTTAGGCAGCTGCAGAACAGAGACTGTTTACTGATGAACAGATTGTAAACATTACGACCAGAAGTCACGTTAAACTTAGATGAGAAAGGATGTTCCTGAATTCCCTCTCCTAAATCGGTCTCATCCATAGAGACTGGCTCATCTGTTGAGAGTAAACCATCTGATTTCATGAGTAAACCACACACACCTTTTAAGCCCTTTCCCAATTCCTTGATTGTCATACTTATTAGTGGCAAGCTCCCACACACGCCCACCGGCCCACATGCAGCAGTGATCAACTGGACGTGTTTTACAGTGGAAGGGAGCTTGTGAAGTGATGAATGTCACTCTGCTTTTCACAGACTTCAGCGGTAATTTAAGGCGTTAATTTGTGCTGTTAGTGCTGCACACCCTCTCAACAGAGGATAAGGACGTCAGAGTGAAGTGTGACGATGTGCGGAGCTAGGACGAGAGCTGTGAAGATTGGCCAAAGATGTGGAAAGCAGTAGGGATTTGACAGAGCTACAAGGCTATGATGAATTCAGAAAATGTTGATCAAGTACAAGAGACAGCTTCATAAAACTTCACCCATATGTGTTCTGTCGTTGCTTTACATTTAAGTCTCTTCAAAATCTTCACATTTCAATTACTATGAAGTGAATAAGTTATATAATGGCATACATGTTTTTCATTACTCAAATAATTAATAAAACTTTAATAATCAAATATTGTCATTTATTTATTCCCTGTCAAAGTGGACTCACCTCTGTGTCTGGCTGCCACCGCTCCAATGCCTTCTGAGACTTCAGTTTAGCCCACACTTGAAGAAACAAACGTAATCAAACAGGTTATTAGACCCATTGCTAAAATACTTTAAAAAAGGCAGGTTTTCATCAGTCTTCAGACACTTACAGGATACAGCATCCTCGATCTGTGTGACGTTGGCAAAGTGAGCCGTGTTTGGGATTCCCAGACAGCGCATACCATGAGCGTGCCTCCACTCCTGAAAATGACAACACAAAAACACACTTCAGCTGCAGAAGAACAGCCTGACAATGATCAATGCATCATTCCAAGTGTTGTGAAAAGAAAAAGAAGAAAAGCTGTTGTTTAGAATTAAATAAATACATCACTTAAGGGGGAAACAGTCTTTAATGAAGCTAAATGGACATACTGCAAAGTGTCTCTGGAAGGCTTTAGGCCCCCTGTAGGTGTAGTTTCCACAGATCTCACAGTTGTAGTTGATGTTCAGGCCATGCAGTTTGTAAAGCCAGTATGGGATGGGCTAAAAGACAGAACCAACACAAAATTAATTCCAGACAGGTAGATAAAAATGAGCAGAAAATGATAATATAGCACAATTGTCGCTCAGCTTTTCTGCACAACAAAATTTTATGACTCAAATTAAAAGATCAAAAATCTTGAAATTTTTTTTATCAACACTGTTGTAGAGCAGCTCTGTTAAGATCAGTCATTGAGCAGGATTACTCACTGATAACAGTTACTGATTTCAAGTGATTAAATTAATCAGTCTTAACAGGCAACCAAAGCCAAGTAAGAAAATTTGGAATATTTCTTATTTAAAAGCATCAATCTGGTGCATTTTGATAGAAACATGAAGCAATTACTGGTCAGCATGACTGTATAATAAAGTATGCATGCTCATCTTCTGCTGTGTAAGAAATGAGTTTGGGAATTGGAAGGATAAGGCCCTTCACAGGGTTGATATTTTCACATTTTAGAATAAACATACAGTGAAAAGGTGGATCTCTACAGCTCTGTTCACCATGTCAAGTCATCATGAACCAAATCTCAAAAAGATCAACCATTTAATTTGCTTAGTGATAAAATATTGAAAAAAAAAATTTGTCCAAAGACACTGGAGAAAAAATGTTTTAAACATTAAATAATAATAAGAACACAGGGAGATCACACATCCATAAATCTTAACTCACTGTTTCCCATCATAACATTTATATGTGAGTTGTTTTCTAGTTATCTCAAGTCAAAAGTTCATCATAAGACAACCCCCAATTTACATGCTAAGATAACAAGACATGTTTAGATCCTGAGAGAGCGGCTGATATTTACTTGATACAGCACAACAGAGTAAAATAAACTGTATGGAAGTTTGTCCGCTCAGGGCCTCTGAACACTGAAGACATTTTAGCCCCATTTTTACCTGATTTATACACTGTCCATTGAAAATAGCTCTGAGAATCACTTTTGGGCCTCGACCCACAGGTTGACAACCACTGCACTAACAGACTGCATTTGGAGCTTGATCCTTCAGACTGTTCTTACATCATGGACAATAAGTGACACAGGAAACCTCAGGATGAGTGTATTTCCCACACAGGTCGTCGGCAAAGCCTGCAGGTAAGAGTCTCATGTTTTTGCTCAGGCAGTTTATTCGGCACAGCCACTTCTTTGCTGCTGCAGCTGGTGCCACAAACACGATGGTGGCGGGTAAATCACCTCTGCGTAATGTCTCGTTCCTCTTTCATGCTTCTTAAAACAACATTATAAGCTTTAGAAAACATAACGTATAGAACATATATTTAGGAGCACTCATGACCATCCTGTGATCAGACCACAGTAGCCGTTCTGTTAACTGGAGAAGCAGCCCCCACTGTATATCTGCGACAAAAAATTGTTCCAAAATCTATTAATCTCTATTAGAGATTGGTCACGGTCTGGACAGAACCATCACTCGGTTCCGGACCCGGACCAGAGTCCGCCATTTGGTGATGCCTGCTTTATGCTATGTCTCAGGATTAAATTTATGTAAAATACTCAAAATGAATTCTCAAGAAATTATGACTGGAAAAAAAGGGAATATGGGAAAAACTAAAACAGAATTTTGGATAAAATAAAAGATTTAATTGAGCTCTATTTTTATAAACAATGAAGCCTAGAAACCTCAAATTTTGCATCATACTTGAACCTTCAAACCCTAATGTTAGTATTTTTAACAGAGTTAGTTTATTTGTTTGGCTGATTTATGCTGAATTTGAGTGGTTTTCAGCCACTAGATCAAGAAAAAACAATAAATCTGGCTTGAACTTCATGATATTTGAAGGACAACCACCCTCTACTTTTATATTTTTAAGATGGTCTTACTCAAGTCACATCATTTTTCTGACAGCAGTGTACTCACCTTGCCGTCCCAGCCCAGTGGTAGGTTCTTGGGGTTGTAGATTATCTCGTTATCTTCATCTTCACTCTCGCTCTCACTCAGCTGCTCCTCTTCTTCTTCCTCTCGCTCCTCTCCGGTCCGAGCCTGTTTCCTCTGCACGTTCTCATGCGTCAGCTGCCTCTGCTCCTGTAAACCCAACAACAAAAGAATAATTATTGCAGTAACAGTTCATCGAAGTTTCCATCAGCAGAGGTAACCAGATGATGATCGGACTTACCCCGAGGACCTCCACATATTCATAGACCTGAGCCTCCAGGAAGCCGATTTCCTTGTTACGCTCCACATCTCTGCAGAGGTGATTAAGAGCTGTTAAGTATATAATAGAGCCCATCACAAGACAGCGTGACACCAGAGTTAAACACCCTCTTACTTTTTAGGGCCTTTAGCTTTGGGATTCTTGGCAAACAGAGACGGGTCGAGCGATTCCAGAGACTTTCCTTTAGTGCTGAAGAGTCTCTGAGCTCGCTCCTCCAAAGTCCTGAAGACACACAGAAACACAAGCACAGAAAATTGCAGTCAACAATGGTCTGCCCCTCGAGTCCTCACCAACTCAAAGTGGATCCCATCATACCAGTCCTACGTCACTGTGCTGCCTTCCTGTTACTTGTGTTCATATTTTTCCTGCTGCTGATGACCGTGTCACATCTTTATGCTACCCTGATCCTACAGGTCACGTGTACACTGCAGCTCATGTCTAAAGCACGTTAAAACTGAATGATGAGTTAATAGATAAATGTCTTCCCGAAATGTAATCTGTTGTTTTAATGAAAGTAATCCAAACATACCCTGAACATTCAAGCTTACTGACCCTGTAGCATTTCTGTCAAAGCTAAATAAAAAAGAAACACAATAAAATAGTCCATGTTTCTAGGCACTCAAGTCAGAACCAAACAGGTACCTGGAAGAAGGTAAGCTTTCTTCTTTTCTTCTATTTTCACAGAAATTTCAAACCAGTGCAGCTAATATTTATTCAGAGAAGAAAAAGTCCTCACCCTCCACATTTGAGTCCTAAAGCCATGAGAGCTGACTTCAACCTGTCCAGACCCAAAGAGGCCAACTCCTGTGAAAAAACACACAGTAAAAAGACCAGAGAAGGTTTTAGAAGGCAGTTTTGTTTTTTACACTCAAGAATGAATCTTGATGTTTACTCTTTTACCTCCCAGGAAGAGAAGGCAGAGAGGTCCAAATGAGCTCCTGCGTGTGTCAAAGCGCTGCTTGTTTCTTTCTATGGTTCAAAAAGACAAAGTTTAGAGGACACATAAGCTGTGCTTCCACTGAATAATCCGGTTTGACTCTGTACAGAATGGAGCAGTAAAGCCCTTCACTTAAAGGCAAGGATGTGAGCTAAGAAATGACGGTTGTGGCACCTACGTAATTGTGATATTATTGCAGCACAACACAGTGCAGCATACTGAGGAAGAGTGCTACTGGAAAGACAGAGTAACAATGGAGGACTTCCAGCACTGCAGTATTTTATTTTATTTAACCTTAATTTAACCAGGAAAAAACCTCATTGAGATTAAAAAAAAAATTCAAAAGTATCCTGGCAAAGACAGCAACACATTCAACAGTTTTTTTTAAATGTACATTTTTGGGCATTTTGTGCCTTTATTGATAGGAGAGAGACAGTGGATAGGCTTGTGAAAGGGAAAGAGAGAGCAGGGGAAGACACTCTGCAAACTGGTCACAGGCGGGACTCGAACCTGGACCAGCAGAAGCATGTACATGGAGTGCTAACCACTACGCCAAACCAGCACCCCACATTCAACAGTTTTACACAAACACACAGTCAACAAACACATAAATCAAGGCTTATATACATCGAGAAAGAAAAGTCACAATGTTGGACAGCCAATTTTGCTTGGATTGCCCATGTGAGAAAGATAAAGTGCATCAGACAGAACATCTGCAGCCAGATGTATCCGCCTCCAATTCACTTAACATTGTCTTAAAAGTGTCCAGTGAAACCAGATCTTTTAGTTTCAGGTTGTTTTGAAGTTCATTCCAAGCATGTGGAGCTGCAAAGCTAAACACTTTTTCCCAGTTCAATTATTACTATTGTTACAGACAATAAGAAAAGAACATGGGACCAAAGATTGTAAGATCCTGTGCTCTTCTGACTGATGAAGGCCAGGAAGTAGGATGGGAGCAGACCTAGAATTCATTTATAAATAATACGCCAATGATTGAGTCAGCATGCAGACAAAGAAGACCATCCAACATGGACATACAGCCGAAATGCTTAGTGGACATGCATGAATCAATGTCAGAATAACAAATATCATCAGATACAAAAGGTCCACAACAAGAACTTACAGGCCAGCCTGGAAAGTTTCCCATCTCCCATTTCTTCTCAAAGTCTGCCAGCACTTTGCCGTAGAGCTCATTCTGGTCCAGCAGAGGTTTGACTCGGTCTGCGTAGTCCTGCAGATACTCCAACAGCATCTCCAAATACCTTTACACACAGTTACGTGAAAATGTTTGTCAGATTTACTTATTTAAAGTTTTATAGCAGTCTCTTGTGCACTGAGTAAACATGGTGGACTAACTTTTTGTATTCTGCGTTCTTCCTGTCTTTGGGGATGTCAAACAGCTGGTCAAATGAAGACAGGTAAGTGATGTACTCCAGTTTCTGTAGGGAAAGGAATGTGATAATGTTTTTGATTTCATCTGTTAATCACAGTTTTATTGTTACTGGCACAGGAGGAACATTTCAGATTTTGACGTTCACTTACCTCAGCCCCCTTCAAGTTGATGTACTTCAGATAGCAGTCATGGAGGTCGAGGTAACGTCCATATCCTTCCTCATCAGTGAACTCCACCAGGTCTGTGAGACAGGACAGGTGTTTGAGTAACCCCAGGCTCACACTGAATCCTGTGCGGCTTCCGCATGTAATCCGTATCATTAAAATCACTGTTGTAGGCTCACATTAGCCCCGTCCGGTTGCGGGAGCCGTACGGCACAACGGAAACAATCCGCAAGAAGTCTATTTTTTCCGGACGCCGGAGAGGGTCTGCGTCAAGCTGAATGAAATGTGACGAGCTATACAGGAAGTGAAATGCCGGGTGGCATGAAGATACGTTGTTTTTCAAAACAAAATGAGTGTACAAACAAATGTAAGTGGACTCTTCTTTGACCGCACACTTGCGCTTGTAGTAAATGTAAACATAACATCACAACCGGTGACACGAGGTCGCAAAAGTGAGCAGCACAGCATCTCCTTACATGTAGTTCCTGTATATAGGGCTTGTTCTCGCGCGAAGTCCAGACAAGAACGTGAATCTACGTGAGCTTCTACTCTCGTGAGTGCCGTTTACGCACCCGGCACCGGAGCCAGCCGCAGCCTCTATCTGGAGCTGATGTGAGTGGCAGCTTGCGGAAAATCCGCACCGAATCTGGACTGCAACCGTTCTGGAGCCAGTGTGAGCGCGGCGTAAGTCATAATCATTTGCTGCAATTTTTAGTGATTCAGAAAAAATAAAAACTGCAGTCTGTCAGCTCTGAGGTTTGGGCTGTTACCCTTTAAATAGACTGGGACTTACTCTGAGCCTCCTCACTGGGGTTGTCTCTGGCCTTCATCAGCTCCTCAAACTCTGCAGACATGGGAATGGAGATCTACGAGGAACAAAGGATGACATTACTGTTACCAATTAGAAACAGGAACATCATGGACCGATCAGACTTTTGCTGTTGTTGCCCAAAATCTGTCAACCCTTCAAGATTGGCCCTGACCAATTACTGTTGCTGTTATGATGATATCTGCTGTCTTTGTGACTGTGAGTGAGTTTAGACTGTAAGGGAGGCTCAAGGAGTGTCACCATGGCTTCAACAGAAGCACTTGATGCTATTGTTGTGCCAGGAAAAAAAATGGTGCTGGGATATATAAACGATTTACTCAGATTATTTTCTGCAGAAGATTTAAAGATTTTTTTCCATTATACTCCAATTACAAGTTGCTGCAACGCTGGAAAATCTATACACAGACAATGCAGTTTTCATGATGGTAGGCATCGTCAAGTATTACACAAGCATTTGTTTAGGCTTTTATTTGTTTCCTAAATGAGAAAAATATTGATCAGAATGTTCCATGTTAATATACTACGAAAATGACTCCTCTTTCAGTGTTTCTTCGGGCCTCCCTACATTTAAACTGCATAGTCAACATTTTATGACAGAATTACAGCATGCATTTTGACTATTTAACTATAACTATTTAACAATAAGTCTTTAGTTCTGGAACATATTTTGATAGAGGCAAAACTTGATTCATGTAATTGTTGTGTCACTTAGAGGATTTTTTGAGAGGGAAAAAGTTATAAATGGTGGTTTGTGGGGGAAAAAAATATGGATTTTATATTTAGTTCCCATTGCCCGGCCCTAATAAGAATAAGTTAAATATCTTACCAAGTGTCAAGAGAAGGAGAAAATAGTCTATATTTCAAACAAAATATAATCAGGTCAAAATGTGATGATGTAAAGTCAAGTCACTAAGACATATTAGTCTAGCTGTACAAAGGTGTGTGAGTAAGCAATGCCAGCAAAACTAGCAATGCTAGCAATGCTGAATATTAACAAAACATTGATGATGTTGAGTGAGAGTGTCAAACTGGACGATAACTGAAATGTTGGTCTTGTCTACTGGAGTCTGTGAGGAATCCTGGACAGCGTGTTTGTTGCTGCCACCCTGCATATCCCAATACTTGGTGCTGGGTTGCTGCAACATGACTTTCTGGCTAAATTGTGTAGACTGATCAGGTCTATAACAATTTAAAAAGAAACATATGAGTACCTCATTGGGGTGCTTCCTGTGAAACTCCTTTATCTGTTTCAGTCGGTTGTAAAACTCTGCAAACTCGTTTGGTCCCGAGATGGCGGCCAGTTCTTCCCGCCTCATTCTGCCAGGAAAGAGCAAGATTTACTCATGCAGTAATTCACAATAATGCCCCTTTTTTTTAGGTAGACATCAATCAATAAAACATATGAAGACTACATCTGGATGAAGGTTTGATGAAGTCACTCACCCGTCTTTGTCTTCGTATGAGTCTCTGAGGTTTGCACTTACTTCCATATACCTCTGTGGAAAATGAACACACTGTTTATCTCCGTATTAAGGTTGACGTGTGTACATATTTCAATGAGTGATTAGTTTTAAACCCATTTTACACTTTGGAAAATACCTGTCAAAAACCTGTTCACAACACTTGACAGTTTTAGAAATCAATCAATACATGGATTCCAGTACACTGGTTATGATCGGAGAATTTCAATATCCTGGTTTTGTGCCAATAAATGTAAACTCAGAAAAGAAGGATACTGCAGTGACCCTGCTTATTAAAAGCAGGCTTTGCCATCTGGAGATCTCCAGAAGAAAACTGGATATTGTGTCATGTATTAGCCTTATCACAGCTTCACAGCTTTCCAAAACAGTCTACAAACCTCAAACACACCTTCATAATGACAATGCTATGATAAGAAACTAGCATAATGAGCTTCCTCATGCATATGGGGAAATACATGACTAATATACATAATGTGAGGTCCTTGAAAAAAGCTCTCTTTCTGCCATTATGATCTGCAGTGCAAAATTGCAGGTACAGAAGAAGTAACCAAACATAAAACACATTCAAAGCAAATTCTTGCAGGTTGTTTGTATTGTAAACTGAAATTTACTGTCATCAACTCTTCTGATATTTTTTTTAATTCCTTTGAATGCTCAGATAATGAACACAGGACAGCTATTGCAAAAAAAATGTGTGTTCACATAAGAAGAAATTGGAAGAAACCGACATCAAAACAATAACTGAACTAAAAACTATACTTGGCATTGCAGTTTAAGTAATTATTTTCTGTTTTGTGAGCAAACTCTTTGTAGCCCTGAGTTGAAAATGTGGCTCTAGATCTGTTTAGTAAGCATCAATATTTAAAATACTATTGAAAGCAAACTTACCGAATAGCTTATCATTTTAAAAATGTATTGAAAATGTTCTAAGTGTCTTTAATTCTGTCACATCAGTCATATTATAGCTTTCACTGTATTTTCTTAGATTTAAAATGCACTTCCTTGTTTGGTCACTGCATTTGTTTTGGAATTTATTCAAGTGTATTAATTGACAAAAGTCATAAACATGATTACTTTAATGGGTACTGAGATCATGATTACTAAGCAGGATAACTTACTAGTATTCTAATATTGAATGTTCTTTACACTATCATTACACATGAGAATTAAAGAACAAACCTATGTGTGGAAAACATACAAATAATGATATTTAGAAAAATACTGAATGTGTGTAGCATATTCAGAGGAACAGCAATATGAAGATCTTGGTTATTGAGTTCTTATAATTGTGGAAGGCAGTACTGATAACATAGATTATAAGAATACTTGTCTATTTCTTCATATATAGCACTGTTGTGTCCTCATTCTACCTTAACTTGTGCCAATGTAACACTAGAATTCACCCTTTGGGGATTCATAAATGATTGTCTTCTTTTTACTTTAATTACAAAAGATTATATTAGGGGTGTCCCAAAATAATATTGATATAGGATACCGATCCAATATCAGCAAAAAAATAAATAAATAAAATACTGAGTTATATCGACCTGCATCTAAAGTATCGGATATAAGCACTCTGACACAAGTAGTCCATTCTAATTCATGTTTTTTTGTTCAATTCAGTTGTAGAATATGCTTATGTTTAAGTTAAACACAGTGGTTATTTTGCAATTGTTTTAGGTTACTTTTCAGGGTCCTCTCATTTATTGTAATTAATTGTACTATATTCTTATGTTTACGGTTAAAATTTATTGAACCTACAGGTCAATAACATAGTCAGTTTTTCCCCATACCTACTATTGTTGACTACCGTTCTCTATTTGAGTGACCCCACCTGATCAAGCCTTTACTAACAGCCCATACAGCAAAATAAGCAGTGGCGGTTCTGGGGAGGGGCCAACAGGGGCCAGTGCCCCTGTAAAACTGAGCCTGGACCCCCCTGTGGCCCCCCCTCCACACCAAGCATATACAATCATTAAAGGCCGTGGTGTCCCGCTGATGTAATAAGCGGAACAAATGATGCGACACTGGGTTCCAGTCAGACCCCTTAGAGTGCTACACTGCCAGAACCTCTTGGGAGAAAAAGAGAATATGCCGACAGAATCATCACAGTGATACAAGAAGAATTACCACAGAGAATTGTGGTGAGTAAAGTTGTTTGTTTGTTGCTGTGTTGTTTGTGTAATTTTTACACGATAAGACCAGGAAATGTTGTTGACCAACTTGAGTTAATAGGTGGTTGATAAAAGCACAGAGGTTGATGTGGTCTACCAAGTTTTACGCACCGGCTGTGATACGCACGCCTTTGACTGGCTTCACGCGCTCTCATGGCCACACCTCCAATTTTTTACGCTGGGTTTATAGGTACAAATCCCATGGGGGCTGCAGGAGTGTAGCATACGTGGTGCCCACAAGAAAACGCCCTGAAATATCTTGTAACAACAACAAAATGCGCAGAGATTAGTATAGCGTGGCTGTGTGTCTTGAACTTTCCCTCGGAGTCTGTGCGCGCGCTCCTCTGTGTGCAGTTGAGCGTAAAGACGCAGACAGGTGCGCATCACAGGGACACTGAGGGACCGTCAGTCACTCAGTGTGTTTTTATGATTCAAACTGTGTCTTCATAGCTCCTGTGCTCTGTTTAACTTAACGAAAATACTTAAAAAATGACAAGTCAGCCTGTTGATGAATCAAAACTCATTATTGTTCATCAGTCCAATTCTGGGCAGCTGTTTTCACTGAAGCACTGTTTTCTAAATGATAAATTCACCCAGAGGCTTCCTGCATCACTTATGCTCCATGATATAAGAACAATCTGTAAGTATTAAGCTTCAAATAACATCTACTAGTGCAGTGGTTCTCAACCTGTGGGTGGAGGCCCATAAGTGGGTCTCAGAACTGTTTTCAGTGGACGGTATATAAATCAGGTAAAAATGTGGCAGATATGTCTTCAGTGTATGGAGGCCTTAAGAGGACAAACACCCATCAGAGTATGTCAGAGTATACCCACTAGAATAAACCAGACTGCACCACTCATCCTTTCCCCCTTCCATAAAGTTGATCCCGCAAAAAATCCCCATTGTAAACACAAATAAATATTTTTCAATAGTGTAATTGCGTTTGGTGACTGTACAATACGAGTTAAATATGACACTGTTTCAGATTTCTCTAGTGAGATTTTTCTGTCCAGAAATCATAAATTCATTTATGTAGGCTGTTATTACTTTTTAGTTTGATGTTCTTTTATAGATGTATTGATTTAAAAATAAAATAGTGATAACTGTGACTTTGTATCACAAATTTGTATCACTAAAAGGGTATAGTGGATGCTCTCATTGTTTTTATTGTCCGAATTGCTACAGAAACAATTACCAATACTGTTTTTAAATTTTGTTCCGAAGTAAATGTGTTCAAGGCTTGAACACCGTGTTGTTGATGAAGACAAAAACAATGTCTTATTTTGTTTATTTAACAATTTCTTTGGACATATTGTTGAAAAAATGTAACTAACATACAATAAACTTTCCTGCAACTGAAATACTTTTACTAGTATTTTGTATTACTTTAGACTAAATATTTTAAATGCAAGAACACTTCTCAGTTTCTTTTGTCGGGATTGAATGTGTCCCTCTGACAACACCCTTGGCCCCAGCCTGGCCCCCCTTGTGAAATTGGTCTAGAACCGCCACTGAAAATAAGTAATAACAGGTATGTAAGATGCCTGCTGATCTCGTACAGATCGATTTCGGTATCGGCCAAAACTTTAGGCAGCAATATCGGTATCATATCGGAGGTGAAAAAGTTGTATCGGAACACCCCTAAAGGTATGACGTAGTGAAAAGGTGCAACGTTTAAGTGGATGAAACATGAGAAATATAATCAATTTCTCAAATGGTTACGTTATGAGTCACAGTGCAGGAAAAGAGGATATAAATGTAAGGTCTAACTGTTGTTGAGCACAGTGGTTCAGGCGAGTGTTGACACAAGAGCTAACGCTAGTCCGAGCCATTATTTCTCTAAATAACGAAGTAAACATAAACTTACATCCAGCATTGCTCTTGTACGATGGTCAGAGTTGATTTGTTCTCGCAGCTGTCGAAAAGAAAAGTTCAGAGTGAGTTAATCTGTACATGTCTGCAGTTCCTAGGGTTAGCATCCATGCTAATGCTAGCTCACCGTGGACTTTTTATGAAGCATCTCTTTGGTCTTGGCGTCCATTAGCCGCTCTTTCTCCTCGTGGTAGCGTCGCTGCTGCTCTAATATCGTCTCCATTGTTCGTGAATGTCTTTACTTCACTCTAAACAATCTGCGGCTCCCTTAGACTAAAATTCAGACTGAATCGGTAACCGTGTCGGCTACGTTTGTTTTCAATGGCGCATGTTGGGGAGCTGACGTCCGCCACTGCGCTGACCGTGGAGAAACAGGAAGCCATGCAGAGGTTCCGGGGGATTCCAGTGTACGAGTACGTTGAACTATTTCTGCAATGCTTAGGCAACAGTATAAGATACATTGAATGAAATTAATCCATGAGTGAGAATTTCCCTTGATTAGAAATGACTGCTTTTTTGGTTCACTGTGGAGTCAAGTACCCGTGGGCAACTTTCATTATAGTTTTACGGGACCCAAGAGGAACAGAGACTCATTGTGCGATCGTACGAAAGGTTCATGTCCACGTGTTTTCCACTCCCCTTCAAAGAAAACAACTGTTACCCGTGCTGTGAAAAAAGGTTTGATTCAAGTGTTTAAGAAACCACTTAACTACTGGTGCCATGGATATGTCACAACCTAAAAAGATTAGTTAGATGGACTCAATCTGACAGATAAAAAATGTAATAATAAACATATCAGACAGTTATTTCAAAGGAAAAATAAGTTGGTCCCAAGAGGAACATTTTTCTGGAGATCTAAGCTTGAGAATATAAATTGGAGGAAGGCCTGCCTCTTTCCTCAAAGATAATGTATCACGAACAAAGCCAAAGAGGTACACTTCAAAATGCTAAATTTATAATTCCTTAATTGCTAATTTAGAGATATTGAAATGGAACGTAACTTTTGCAAAATCAGCCCCGAAAAAAATCCCCATATTTTTAACGTGAACTGTCCAGAAGATACTGGAGATATGCTGAATCCTTTTCTCTGCTGCTAATTGTGTTCACTCTTTCACTCTCAAAGACATAGTATGTTGCTATGAGATTAAGGAAAATATTGCTATAGAATGTCATAAATTTCGTTACACTATACGCCACATTTTTCATACACAAACAGAAATGTTCAAAATATCTTCCAAAGTTCCCAATTTTCTAAAAAGAGTTTAAATCCCTTATCAAATCCCTTCTTTTAACCAATAACAAGAAATCTATTTAATTCATGAACTATTAACACAATTTTCCCTGAGACTTCAAGGTAATGTATGTATTATGTATGCGCTCTTGGCTTTATTTTGTTTTTTAATGTTTTTATTTACTTTGATGGTTTTGGGTCTGTTTTTGGTTTTTGTTTTGATTCCTTGTAAGTTTTTAGTTCAGAGTGCATTTAGTTTATAAATTTTGTATTTTGTCTTGTTTCTTGGGTGTACTGTAAGTTTTATCCTACCATTTAATTTCTTCCACAATTGATTTATAGACCCCATTGTTTTCATTCCATGTAAGTGAACACCCTGGGGGTATTCCAGGTAGATGGTTTAGCAAACCCTGAGTCTAATCGTGAGCTCGAGGTTGATTTACACTGAGATGGGAAATTCTGAGTCTCCGGTTCCAGAACAGCTGAAATGAATTAGGTCAATCAACTCTGAATTGGTTCACCTTGAGTTAAGCGCGGGCACAACCAGTGCAGAAAGCCATCATCAATGGAGCACTGATACATTGATCAACTATTGTAAGCACGGAAAAGAAAACTCGCTCCGTGTACTTTACGCCGATTGAATTAGAGGTTTTGATGACTTAATATGATGACTACAAATCTGTGTTCGTGAAAAAGAGTAACACCAAAGTGGCAG
The DNA here is from genome assembly GCA_036419115.1 of Scarus forsteni. Lineage (NCBI taxonomy): Eukaryota > Metazoa > Chordata > Actinopteri > Labriformes > Labridae > Scarus > Scarus forsteni. Next base: position 7,422,440 of record JAZDUH010000147.1, on the reverse strand, counting down.
CTAAGGAAAGAGAAGCTGCATGGGGGAAAATTGCTGACAGAGTGAATGCGTAAGGCAGAATGCACTCATCCATTTTTTTTCAGATTGAAATGCAAATTGTAGCACACTTGCTGGAAAAGTGGTTGTGAATTATACTTACTTTCATATAGGTGCAATCCAGACAGGTGGGGCACGTTTTACTTCGCAATAATTGTGCGCTTCCCAAGTTTTATTCATATTTGATTTTTGGTAACATCTGAGTTGTGCCCAGCCAATAGAAAGAGGGCCGAGGTCCGTAAAATAGGAGGAGGGCCAACCCCCGGCACCTCTGACCGAGGCAGAGGAGCTGGCCCTGAGCCAGATGTCTGGGCGGCCCATTGCTGATGGCATCCCTGGGGGGCCAAGTTCATCAAACACTTCCTCACAGGGAAATGAGTGTCTCTATGTGAAATAGCCTATAAGTTTTCATTATATCTGATTTCTCTCACCCTCTCACCTCCTAAAATAATCTTAATTTAAATATATTGTCATTGACATCCAGTGATTACATGACATGATGTACCTGCAATCCTGTGGAATTCCTCTTTAATGTTCCTCAGGGTTTTGTGCCCGGGGAACACCACCATCATGGGGAGCAGCTGCTTTAAGACCAATGCCACCTTGAGCACACTGCCCTACACACTGTAGCCTTTCCAATGTTTTCCGTGTCCCCAATGTCATATAAAAGCTATCGCTCGCAAAAAAACGTAGCGCAGTGTAAAAAATTGCACTGATGACAGAGAACGGCCGCGGTGTGTAATATATGTGTGGTCGGAGAATGTTGTTGACATACATACATACATACATACATGTATATATATATATATATATATATATATATATATATATATATATATATATATATATATATATATATATATATATATATATATATATATATATATATATATATATATATATATATATATATATATATATATATATATATATATATATAGATAGATAGATAGATAGATAGATATAGATATAGATATAGATATATCCTATATAATATGATTGATTCATGCATGAAATGATACCGCTCCAACATTCCCCCGGGAAAGAAAGCACGTCCAGGGTTTGAAGAGCCTCTCTCCACGCAAGACAGTTAATTAATTGTGCCTCAATGTCGATTGGATTCCTTTCAAATGGGTAAGCCATAATTTGCACACGGCAGAAGGGAAGAGGCAGGTTTAACTCGGGGTTTGTTATAGAAAACCTGGTAGGGGGCAGGTTAGCTTCACAGTCAGTTGCCATGGTGAGTCAGAGTATCACTGACCTCTCTTCTTGGAACTGGAAACCCAGAGATTCCCTGTTTTCAGGCTTAACATTCTCAGAGTTTTCACTGAACCTGCTTTCTGGAATACCCCCCCTATCTGTTGAATAAAAAATAAATCAATAAAGAGAGAGACACACATTGTGCCCCCGCTCCTCTCCAGTTTCCTCGGGTGATTCTGTCACTGCAGTGAAGATCCTCCCTCATTAACTATCTGAATTTAAAACCCTCTTCATCGGGGGAGAATAAAGTTTTAATTTGAACAATCACACACGAGGCTGAGGGAGCACTGTAATTTTTCCACTGAACCCAAAGCTCATTCACAGTAGGCTATATGCAACGCCAGTGTTCTAACACTTGGCAACCTAACACTTGGGTAAAGTTAGAAAGATATTCACAGATTCGGGCTTTGCGGATCACATACAGTAGCCTATTTATATTTTCTGCAAACTGAGTGGTTTTATCATTACACACACACTTAAGGTAGAGCTTCAGCTGGACCAGCAGACCTCGTTGTGACCGAACGGCATGTGTTGTAGCCTATTGTGTTTAGAATGAACCTAACTTTGAATTCAAATGAATAATCCTGTCTGCAGAGGGTTCGATCAGTTTGCACAAAAGTGATTTCTGCAAGGCTGCAGCAATTCCAACCATCAGAGAGTTCTGTTAAATTTACGTCCAAGTAACAGCAGTTATCAGACATTCAGTCCGCCTGTGAAGCTTGATGCCGGCAGGAAGATGGACCATTACGCAGAGAGATATACAAATCTAATTCGATTCTGTGGCCTATTTTTTTTTCCTTTTCGTTTTTTTCTAATCTGAGCCTATGATCAAAGATGTGATTTTTTTCAATTCCAGATAAAAACAATAATAAAAAAACAGCCATATCATCATTTATTGAAACTTTTTATGTGAATTAAAATGGAAAGATACACGGATTTTTCTGCCCTCCACTATACCGTGGTCCCGTGCCTACTGTAAAACAAGAAAATGTTTATGAAACCGCATTGAACACTTTAACAACAGGGTGGATTTGCAACCTCAAATATATTTCCAAGTTAGCACTTCGTATCTTCAGTCTTCATTGAAGTAAACATTATGCCACAGAGAGAACATGCACTTTGGGCGGACACGTACGAGGGCGCGCATGTGCCTACTTTGTCAAGGTACAAAAAAGGACAACCGGAACCAGAGAATCTCTGCCTGATTGTAAAAAGTCAAGCAAAGACGAGTGAATGACATACATACACAGTGGAATAAGGGTTTATCTGAATAATCCTCTGTTGAGAAAGGACGTTATAGAGATACAACACATTAACATGTGACTGGATAATGCTGGAGGGCTGGATTGGTGATTTCTGATTCTGTAAACAGATTAAAAACTCTAAAATTTAAGGCAGGGTCTGAAGAAGTTAGTCAGTCAATCTGAGAAAATAAGTGAGGATTCTGCATTTCACCATTTTGAGAAGACTTCAGATTGAGATGTAAGTTAGAATTTAACAAAAACTCTGAACAAATCTATGAGAAACTTCTGAGAAGCATCGTTTCACTTAAAAAAAAAAAAATCTAAAATCAAAATCAAAATTATGGCATTTTCTTCGGTTTTCAATTAAAACATGTCTTATAGTTTGGGGGATTTTTTTCACAACACTTTAAAATTTGAAAATGGGCAGCATCTGATTTTTACTCAGATTTAACGTCAATATCTTATGTGTTCACCACAAACCTTATTTTAACCATTTTTCAGAAACCAATATTCTGCCTCCCATATAGGGTGAATATAGGTAAAGTGGGCCAATGGGTAAACTGGGACAGTTAAACTTAAACATGTTTATTTTTACATGTGTATTCTTCTATTACTAAAATTCATCATTGAGCTCATCATAGGTAAGTATGAGATAAAAAAAAGATTGGCTCTGTGTCAATGACATCACTTCCAGGGGCATGGCTCATGGTATTGGTAAATGGACTTGAGCTTATACAGCGCTTTTCTAGTCTTTTGACTACTCAAAGCTGCTTTACACCACAGGTCACACCTACCCATTCACACCCATTCACTCTCACATTCACTCACTGATGGTTCTGAGTTTCTATGTTAGTTATCCATCTGTATCTCTAACACATTCACACCCTTTAATGCCCATTTACACGCCACTGACGCAGCAGTGGGAGCAACTTGGGGTTAAGTTTCTTGCCCAAGGACACATCGCCATGTGTTGCCCGGAGCTGGGCTTGAACCTGCAACCTCCAAATCACCGACCAATCATCCAATTTGTTTTTTGTTTGGTGGAACCATTTTGTTACATTCCCAATGAATTTCAATGGAGGTGCTTCTCCCTGTTTTTAATATTTCTATTAATGAATTGTTGTTGTTCTATTATTGTGTTTAAATAAAAATGGACTGTGTTGCAAGTGTCCCAGTTTGTCAATATATGGTGTCCCACTTTACCAATAGTGTCTGGAAATTTTGGTTTTGGGTTAATTTGTTTATAGTGGAGGGTAATCCTTCCAGTGTTTAAATTTTCTTCGTTTTTTCTTCTACATGGTGTAGTAGAGATCTAAAGCTATTTAGAATGGTATCATGTGATGGGCTAAGACATTTGATTCTTAATCAAAAATTATGTTGAAGGTACATTTTCTAGTAAGTGTCCCAGTTTACCCATATTCAATCACCCTACTTTAGACTAGAGCTTGGAGAATCGGAAGTGCTCAAGGTCAACTCACTTCCGCTTGTTTGGACTTCGCGTTTTCATTTGGGCTTTTATTTTGGTGGGTTAAATCGGAAATAGTTACCATAGCCGCCATTAGCTTAACGCTCAGTTTGTCACATTCTCCAGCAGCAGTCAAGCAACGGACGGAGAGCAGCGGACCACCAGTGTGCCGGATTATAGTGGACTATACTGTGGACATTATTCACATTTGCCCTCCCGCCGAGCGTCGAGCCTGCTTCTAACGGTGAGCTGTCTTCAATATTCTCTGAAAATACACCTCGACGTCTTCAACACGGTTTAATTACGTTATGTTTTAGAGGGAGGGGGCGGTGTTGGTTGGGGAACTGAGAGGGGGGCATCCATTCGGTCTTTTGTGCTGGAGCAGAATCACCCCTGGTCAGTGTGAAAGCTCAAGCACCGATGAGGCTCGCTGTCCTCATGTAGCTCCATGTTGGTCTCTATACATCAGGACACCGAGGTTGTCTTGATGTCCAACCCCCGCTGAGAGGAGGTAAAGCGGGGGTCCGGGGCGATGAGTGCCAGGAGTGCTCCTTCGTTCTGGACCTATGGGACCGGATTAAGACAACGTTTCATGCAGAAGCCCGTCTTAAAACGTCGAGATTTTGTTAACAATTACACTTTAAACACACATTTTGACTGTGAATGATCCAGTTAAAGATAATGTATAATCCATGAGCATTTAGTCGTCCTATCGGCGTCCACTAACTGCATCAAAAACATTAATATTCATTGAATTCATACTTTTTGTCAGCATGACTGAGCCGTGAGGTTTGTACTGATGAAGCTGAACCATGTAACCTTTCATTTACCAGTTGTTTGAGCAAGAAAAAAAACATAAAGGCCCACTGTATTCATTATTTCTTTCTGCTTTCACTAACTGTACCAAAATGCTCTTAGAAAGATTACTTTTCTCTTTTTTCAAATGCGATTCTGACTTGAGGCATACCCAGTGGAAGTTTTAACTCTATTAATAATTGACTCTGTCCAGGTGTATAGCCTTGAATTACATCACAGAAGTCAATGAAAGCCAGTAACAGTGACTAATTCCCAACGTATACAAAATACAGACGGTAACATAAATATGAAACAAGCTATTTTGAGGGAGAACAAAGAAAAAAGTAAAACAACATTAATTTAGAAAAGGGAAATCTGATATTTTTCTATTCAAGTGTATCACCCTCAAGCTCAACAGATTTTATAGACATATCCTATTTAATTTTTCCATTTACAAAATGCAAAATGAACAAACAGCTGAAAAATCTAAATCATATCATTGTTTGGTCATGTCTACCCTTTGCCTTCAAACCAGGATAAATTCTAAGTCACAGATTTTACAGTACTGTAGTCCATACATAACAATAAGGTGCTAATGGTCGCCATTTTGATATTTAAATTGATACAGTCAGGAATTGTGACAGTAACAGGTCACACACTATGACAAGACAGCAAAATGGCATCGGGTACTTATCCCACATCAGCAAGGTCTTTCCTTAGCTAAGGTTTCAGGCTATGAATATGTGCTGTTAAGGCTTTTATTAGGAAGTACTAAGAACGGGGCTACAAGGTGGGCTGTCAATGAAGTAATCAGCCCAGAAATGTAGTTCAGCAGACAAAGACACATCATGCTTACTTCCCTTTGAAACTGGGAAATGTTCAGTGTCATCAACTCAGAAGTGGCAGAAATCAGTGGGACCAAGGTAAACCATGTAATGTCAGGAGAAGTCTGGCCAGAAGTGGTCTTCTTGCTGCCAAAAAGCCATTTATGGAATAAATATGGAAACAAGGCCAAGTGATTTCACTGGGGTGTAGAGAAATAGCAGCAGGTGTTTGAACCGATGTCTCCAGATCTCAAGGATTCACTGACACTGTGAAGGCTGTTTGCTCGCTGAGGAGCTGGTGACTGATACAGTCATTAGTGTCTGCAGGCAGAGAAGTATGCTGGAGGTTGAGGCTGCATTTCTGCAAACTGAGTTGTGGATTTGGTTAGAATAAATGATGTTCAGAGAAAACAATTCAAGCAGGCACATAGGGGGGGCTGCCTGATTGGCCCCTGTTTATTCTGCAGCAGAGCAATGACCCAAAACATACAGCCAGTGTCTTTGAGGACCATCTTCAGCATACAGAAGAGCAGTGAGTGGTAGAACTGACGGTACGGCGCCGTAGTGCCCTGATCCTCCTTGTGTATTTAAATACACTCATGGAGTGTATTTAAATACACAGAATACACAGAATTTCCCTCTAATAGCTAAAGGCATAGTTCAGTATTTTTGTAGTGGGGTTGTATGAGCTCCATATGGCCACTAAGTCCATTAGATGGAGAAAGTTCTCTCCTCTCCCTCATTAAGACACAGTCTGTAAGAGTCTTATACACAGAAATAGCTGCAAATAGGAAAGTATCGTACCAAGAGCAAAGGGTATTTTCTCTGCCTACGAGAACTCTCTTCAAAAAATGACACCAGTTTAAGAGTATGCTACATATGTATGTTGTTAAGTGCATTACCTTTTCGAATTATAAAGTTTATCTGGACCTAAGCAATCTCATGTCATGTTTTCCTCCGCGCAGCGCTGCAGTGCCCCTGAATCACTCTGCCTCCCTCTCAGCTGATGTAAAAATAATAAGCTAGCGGCTTCAGACGCCGGTTGTAGCCTTATGTAACTTTTATCATGTATTGTCATTCTTTTGTTCTGACTCTTAGCGGTGCGAGGACGAGACAGTGTAGGGAATTAAAAAAGAGTGACTATGACAGCGGCGATAAAGTTCCATTCACTTTAGAGCCTAGAGGATGTCTGTATGATCCGAAGCTCACAGGAGAAGAGCTGCTGCAGATGGAGACTGAACAGGCCTTACCCTGAGTGCTACTGCTGCCAACTTCAGAATCTGCCAGAGCCAGAGGACACTGGTGACTCTCTCGCTGTCTCTAAATCCTGGAGTTTTGTAAACATTCTTCAATTTCCCAAAGATAAACTGGAAAAAATTGCCCGCACCTGAAGAACCTAATGACAGTTTGTCCTCAAAGTAAGTAGTAATGATCAGTCAGACAAACAGTCAGAGTAGAGGAGGCTGTGTATCAAAACATTGCAGACTATGTGTGTGTGTTACTTTCTCTCCCACACACATACACAACCATTACTGTTTTTGTGTTAGCATAGGGTAGCTAGCGGCAGCACTGCACGGAGGAATACTGACGTGAGTTGGTTAGTTCCAGATAAACTTTATATTTTCAAAAAGTTAATGCACATAAAAACATGCATATGTAGCGTACTCTTAAACTGTGCTATTATTTTTTGATGGGAGTTTCTTGAAGGTGGAGAAAATACCCTTTGTTCCTGGTACAATACTTTCTTTTTTGCAGCTGGTTCTGCGCATCAGAGTCTTACAGACTGTGGCTTATTGAGGGAGAGGAGAGAACTTTCTCCTGCATTTAATGTACTAAGTGGCCATATTGAGCTCATACAGCCCCACTTCCAAAATACTGATCCATCCTTTTAAGTTGCATGCTGGTACTTTTTCATAAAATTTTGATTATACAGTTAAAAGGAAGGCAGGTTTGTCTACATGAGCACTAAATTCTGAGCTGTTTTCGCAGAATGTCAACCTAAATCTTTCTAATCAGTATTTAACCTAATTTAGAAAACAAATACAATACTAAAAATGGGCTTGAACAAATCCCGACAAGGCTTTCCACAATGAAAACTGTTAGTTTTCAGTGTTTTTAATTTCCAATGTTACAGTGACTTACAATAGGAGTGGGTGCTAGTCAAGAAAAGAAATACCAATTTTTAGTTTTGAAACTTTCTGCAAAAATAATTAGAATTAATACATTTAATCAACATATTGCCCAGCCCTAATCTGTAGTTAGTTTTCCATGATGCTGAAACCTGCAGTTCCTTCAAACAAATTATTTTACCAAGAAGGACAAATGCTGTTTTGAAGGCAAAGGGTGGTCCAAAATTGACTTACTTGATTCAGATGTCTCTTCTGATTATTCACTTTGCATCTGTATATTAATAAAAAACAGGCCCTTTTAACATTTCCCTCTGTGATGGAATTCTTATTTCACAGCAGTTTTCACACCTACTCTATATTTTTGCACTGCATGTGCAGCGGGATCGGGCCCTGTTATAGTCGTCTGTAAATGTGACACAGACACAAACAAATGTCAGTAGCAGATGTTAATTTATTTATGTGACCTAGACAACCTAACTGCTTATCCACAGATGTGTTTTTTATCAGGCAGAATAAATTACATTCCTACAAACTGTGGTCTGTCTTCATGAACAACTGAAAGAAAAAACTGAGTTGCAATACACACACACTCAGAGAAAATGGTTCCACTCTTATTTATATCTATACCACCATCACTAAGATAAGGTACAGGGAATAGGTTTTATCTTGAACTTATTCTAAATGTCCAATATTTGATTAGGTGGGACAGGACAGAGGAGCACTTTTTCGAGAAGACTCATGTTTTTGTTATCTTTGTGTAACATATGATCTCCTGCTCAGGACTGCAGCTGATTTACCCTGAGTGACAGAAACATCCGTTATCAAAGCACAAACCAACTTGTTTGCTGCCAGAAATGTACATGTCTTTATGAACCACCTACTGATTTATATGAGGTTGGCTAAATTTACACTGACACAAAACAGAAATGCCCCTCATTAAGCCGGTGGCCTGCCAAAGCAATGTCTATAGCCCTTGTCACAGTGCATTCACACAAGGATGTGATGTTTGTGTCAATTCATAAGGTGATACACCTTTGGAGATGCATTCTGGAGCCTTTCCTTTTGTTTTATCTGCTTAATTCAGCTTGACTGCACAGTTTAGATACCACCTGCTTTGTTTTTCAGTACAGTATAGACTGTATCAGTAGCTCTTTACAGCTGGGGTTGACGATTTGATTTAGGTACACTTTTTGTAATACTGGTTAAAATGGTCTTTATGACCCGATGGTAATCAACTCATAATGTGTTTTTAAAACAGAGCGGAGCTATCTACAGCAGGAGTAAAACAGGGAAAACCCCAACCAATAATCATGCAGGGATACCTGTTTTTAATCCAATCAAATCCCGTCGCCATTCTGCCCACCTACTGCGCGTGCATTTTCCCGGCGTGCACAGACTCGGTGCGCGTAGCCGAGCTCATACGTATCAGAGTCCGCCGGAGAATGCTTACCTTTCAAGTTTTGTCTTTGAAAATAAGGGAAGCCCACCGTGAGCCGTCCCACAACCCCAACCAAGGTCCAGTATCCCTCACATTTCAAGACAGATGTACAAGAAATCTATAATAAACTCCTTTGTTTTTCTAAGTTTGTTCTGCTGCTCTAATCTTGCGATAGCTGCCACCCAGGCTACTGCAGGTGGACGTTCTCGCGAGACTTTTCTTCTTCTTCAGTTTTATAGTGATTGGTATCCATCATTTTGGAGCATTACCGCCCCCTTCAGGCTAGAGACAGAGCTCAGTTTGAAGTAGAGCTGAAACGATTCCTCGAATAATCGCGAGTATTCGATTACAAAATATCCTCGAAGCAAATTTTGTGCCTCGAAGCCTCGTTTAATATATAATTATACATGTAAAATATATATCTGGACTACTGTACAGCGCACGGTGTTTGACACGGACGGTAATTTCTGTGGCACAACGCACCTGCTACCTCCGCTGCTGCGCGGCTTGTACAATCATGAAGGAAGAGAAAAGAGATGGACAGAAAGGAGAGAGTCCACATTAGAAATCGCAGAGAGTGTCCCAAGTGTGTGGTCACTACAAGAAGGAACGAAAAGAAAACGCAGTGCAATGTGTCTGATGTCAAACGGAGTTAGCTTAGCACGTAGGGTTAGGCGGAGCCCAGAGGAGCTGCTACTTTCAAATTCATGCTAGTTTTCCAAAATCGCCAACCCCAGCTTTAAGTAAGCAGGACCAACTTAACATGAATACAGTAGCATCCTCACACACAAAATAGGGGGAAACAATGGGCCTGTTTACACAATGACATTGTCACCAGAACAGAAAGGTTTTCCTTCTGCCTTTTCATAACAATAGGCATTCAAACAGAGCCATAATGCAGTAGCATGTATGCCAGGCCAGTAATTGGGGATGTAATTTTGCAGTGTCCTTGGCGTTTACAACAAATGAGTCTCTGCTGGTCAAAGTATTGATGCAGCAAATCCACAACTTAGTGGGGGAGTGACAAGAAACCTTGCACAGGAAGCAGCACACATGTTGCTTGGTAGTCTCCCAAAGCTTTTGTAGTTTCTAGGTACCTGGTTTCAAAAGTTTGGGGTTTCAGTCAACTGAGTACCATTCTCGTGTAAGCAGAAGGCACAACGCAACGAAAACTCTTAGTTTTCAGGTGTTTTCGGTGTCGTGTAAACAGACCTGAAGTGGACAGAGCAGCCGGCCTCTTTGTGAAGCTTTGTACCACTTAGGAGATGAATTATGCTCTAATAACAGCTGCAAGCAGCAAAACAACATACTGTCCAAGGTGAAGAGTTTTGGAACTCGTACAGCATCCTGGAGCTGGCAAAGGGTGCATTTCATTTCGGTGTCAATGCCTCTAACTCTTGGAGATACTCAGAGTATTTCGAGGTCTCTCCAGATGTCTCCAGATCACAGCAGTCTCAGCTCAGCTCGCTTGGAACCACACTGATTTGAAAAACTTTGCCACATTGTAGATTCAAGCTGTAATGGAAAACCAAAACAGCCAAGCTTGTACCACATAGTGGGACAGCACCATTACAGATAATGAAAAAAGGCAGACACACACTCACAGCTTTACTTTCTTCTGCTCAGCCCACATGTCTCCCTGTCACCAATATTGTGACTGCTAAAAACAGAGTAACTAAGGGGTCAACCCTGGCTGTAAGTATTGTCAATGTATGTGAGGGAAAAACCGCCCATGAAGGAGTTCAAATGCTTTAAGTGGTCCGGAGCAGTTTGTATTTGTACATGTGTGTTGTAAATTCCTTATGAATTTCATCTGAGGAAACTTGCTTATTTGGCATATCCCTCATTTTTACTATAGGGCTATACCTGTTTGTTTACAGGTCTACACAATTGCCAAGCAAAATGTTAAGATGCAGTGTCTCTTGAGACCCCTGTGGTTACAGTGAAGAATTCAGTAAATGGTCCAGTAAACCCTTCTGTCGAAAAAAAAAAGTGTGATGTTACACATCAACCTGCCAGATGCGTGATATAAATCTGACATTTAGCAGAAAAGTAGAATGTTTTGTGGCTGGGGGTTTGCTCTGCTGTATGGTTTGCTGCTGGCTTTCCTAATGACGCAGTTAGATAGTTCTGGTTGAGTTCCTCTGACAGTTTCACACCTGAGGGGAGAAAAACACCCGTACAATCGGCTGGATGTTCTGCTTTGTCTGCACCTTATTCATTTTGTGGTTTCCCTCTGATAAGAGCTTCCTGTGAAGATTGAATTTACAACAGAGTATTTGAAGTGATGTCCTCTCTGTAGGGCCAGGTGACGCAAAAATCATAGTGATACATTTATGTGATTCATACAGAACTGTTTACGAGTGCTACTTTTTTTCAAAAAGCTGTACAGTAACTATGCTTTTTAAATAATTGATTTGTTTGCATTTATCCACTAACATAATGTAAGTTAGAAAACAGAGGAAAATTTTTAAATCAAATTAGTATTTTGGTGTGAATACCCATTTGATGACAACCACATTGGTGCTAATGATGATCATTTTCTCATGTAAGTTTTAACAAATCCCCCTTTTCCACTGGTGAAAAACTTGTTTAAACATGCTAACAAAGGCTCGGATTGGACACGGGTTATATCAGCTCAACTCTGATCGGCTCCAGTGGGAATGTCACACCCGTGTGAACGTACTAATTTACGGGATGACGTGGTTGACGTTGCCTACATCATAATATTGTGGCTGTAACTTGGGGAAACATTAGGACGCCGGATGCTGAGGGTCTCCTAAGTGCTTGAATGTCATTTAGTCTGCGCTGAGTTTGTATATTTTGAAAGAGGGACAAATGTACAAAGTACAGAAAACATTTGACTACCATGTCCTTGGCTTCCATGTTCTTTTCCATTGTTTACCTGGCCATGTTTCAGCGCGCTGATGATGTCATCAACGTGATGACATCAGTTGGACGCACCAGAGGGAAATAAACAAAACAACAGCCATGCAGCTCATCTGCTGGCGATTAGACTCAGGTTACCTGACAATGGTAAAGGAGTCACCTGCCAATTGTTAGTTGATTTACACGCAAATTTTCACGAGAAAGCAGTCGTAGTCATTAACCAGAATCGGCTGAGTAGGACACCTAAAACTGGGCACAGAACAGCCAACCACTGTCATTGACATACATCATGGAAGGACTGATCACACTATTAAGTCAAAAGGCGATGATACTGTATCAGCAAAGTCTCTCTGAGGCAAAGATTTCAAAGCAGACATAGTGGCTTATCTCAAGGAGACACGTTTGTTAAAGTGCAGGCACACCAAAAACACCATCTGGGGGATAAACATCGACAGCACTTGAAGAGAGAATCTGCGTCCAAGGCATGCAGCCAAATAACATCAGAGGAAATGGACTTGAACCAATGAAATGATTTACTTAGTCTCACACAGTATGCTTCAAGTTGGGTGTCATTCAGCAGTTTGAGTGAAGGTCTCTTTTCTTGCTCATTCATTCTCAGTCAGAATGAATGGACTGCCAAAGTAATATTCTAATAATATCAGGGTCGTATGGTCGTATGTCATAATCTTGCCCAAAAACCTACAGCTGGCTCCCCGAGGGCCTCAGTAACCAACACCCCTGTGTAATTGCCTGTTTTCATCTAGTTTTGTATCTTCTTTGGCTGAGAGTTCCATCCATGCACACTGGAAAGCTAAAAAAAAAGAAGTTGAAAATGTATCAACTTTCATGCGCACTGAAAAACATTGGAAAACCATGTCACACAGGGACAGTAAAAGACGCCTGGTAAAAGTGTCAATATATGGGCCATTCTACCGAATTTGTCCAAAGTGCAGGGTTGGAATTTTTTTTTCAAAGTGTTTTTTTCCCAAAATTTTGTCCATACATATGTTGTACCACATCTAAGGTACATATATCTTGAATAGTGCAGTCAATATTCATATTTTAATTTCTGCCTGTTCTTGAAATGTTTTTTCTACTCCCAAAATGTGTCACAACCGAAACATAGCAACACACACTGCAATAAAAGGTATTATATTAATCTGTTCATATTGTACTTCCATGCCCCCTCTAAAGAATATTTTTACATTTTTTTCTTGAAGGGTTTTACAACAAAATCAATAAAAATGATATTAGAAACATTTTTCAAAGTTCAATTTCTAAGACTCATCAAAATCAAAATCCAATCTTTTCTTGTAAAATGTATTCCACTGATTATATAGATCTCAGAGTTAATGAGTTATGAAATTGAACATACATTTAATGAATAGTCATCATAAAATGTTAGTTGATGACTCAATATCCTTTATTTTTTACAAAACACCCAGTGTTTCAGTTGTGACTGCACGGTTTCAGTTGTGACTGCACTATTTTGGTAGTGACCACTATTTTTTTGTTTGCAAGGTTGTATCATATTCCCTCCACCTTATTGCTTAATATTAACTTCAAACATGTCTTACATTGGGAATATTATGAACACAAATGTTTAAAATCAATCAAATGACATTTACTTTGAAGGCCAGTATTAGCCTACTCAAACATCACAACGCATCTACTGTAACATTAAAAAGTAGTTTAAGCAGTTAAAGCAGTTTTTTCTGTCACAAATAAACAATGATTTTTTTTTACACATTAAACATTCCTGAATGTATTGACTTCTGCCAAACAGTTGAGCTGGGAGTTAGGGGGTCAAACATGAGTTATAATTATTGAACATTCTGAAGATGTTGCTTTTAAAGGTGCTATGAGGAGAATCTATTACTGGCGACATTAAGACTCTGCTACCCATGAGCACGCGCGGCGACTGTCGTAATGCTGCGTTCCAGTAACCTCAGAACTGGGAGTGACATCATCTCCAACTTATCGGCGTTCCAGTTGAAGTTGGAAAACGACATGCCGATCTACCAGGCTATTGTTAGCTGTTGTTAGCACGCCCTGTGTTGTTGTATGAAGAATGTGATTATCACTATGGCAACATTTTTGTAAATATAAGTCTAACAATACTATGGCTGCGGTCGAATAGTCACCTCCTAAGTCCTTTCCTATCTACTTTTCCTTAACCCTGATGGAAAACGTCATGAGGTTAAGGAAAGGAGAAAGGAGAATTCAGAAGGACTTAGGAAAGGAATACTGCCATACAGAGAGAATCCGACTACACTTTCACTACGCTTCGTCATCATGTGACGGCGGATGTTACTGCTGCGGTGAAACTACAATTTTCTGAAGGTGGACTACAAAAGACGCATCATTGAAGTGCTCATTAATCATGACAATGTTGTTCCTTTCAGACAACATTGAACATAATAACCTGGTAAAAATTACATCTGCATAACCGAAGTTGGAAGTGACGATTTAAATAAATCTGTCCTCTCCTTATCAACATGAACACCAATCAGTGCATGAAAATAAATGAACTGAAGGAAAGAAAGGCATACATTGTTAAGACCGCAATCTAATGGTGTACAAATGATTAATATTGACGCATGTTTAGAACATAATCAACATCAAATGTCTCATATCCTGCTCTCTTCAGAGAATCAGACTACTGGAAAGTTAAGGCAGGTTTTGGTAAACTTTAGAAGGGATGAACAGCTGTGGGAACTCAGATGGTCTGTGTGATTTGTTCGTCATTATTCAGTTGAATTCGGAAGCAGTAGGAATACACGCTGTTTATAAAAGCTGTTGCCGCGGTGAATTGTGGGACAGAATAATCTCCTCTCCTTTCGTGAAGGATGGTCCGCTGTATCCTATGCTAAAGGAGATAATAAAGGAAGCATTGAGCCTCCTTTCCTATGCATTTAAACTATTCGAACAGCTCTAATCATGAACTACTTTGGTTCGTTTCACTCCGTTAGGAACCTTCCTAAGCAAAAATGACTTTTCGACCGCAGCCCCTGTATACAGCTGATCTCGAGCAACACACCCCAGTCAGAAGTACAAATAAATTTATTATTACAGGAGCTAAATAACTGTTCACACTGGGGGCATCCATCTTCCATTGTCAACTCGGGGGTGGCGAGGTTTCACCGAGTTCCCAGCAGGAAATTTCCACTTCGGGGGACATTTCAGTTGTAGTCTCCTACTCGAAACTCAGAAATTCCAACTTCCGACTACAACCGGAATGCACCACAAGCCAAAGCGTGTGTTTGTTGTGATGCTAATGAATGCAGCTCGGACCGTCCTCAGAACTCTGCATTGCTCTGCATTGCTTTACAACTTCTTTTTTCAACAACTTTCAGGATGCAAAGCGACGAGGTAATGTATCTCTTTCTAGTTACGTAGCGATAGTTTTTGATGTGTGACAACAAGCAATTTTTAGAAAACTTAGCATCGTAGTTTTTTAGCTGGCCATATATCACCACTTACAGCTTGGTGCTCTAAGACGTGTCAGAATAATATAAATTTGCTCTAGTTTTATTCGTCTTGTTCCTGAAGTTGAGTATCCAGGCCAGTCCAGCCAGGTCCGACCCGACCGGAAGGCTAAGGAATAGCATTTATAGATAACCTATTTTGATGCTATAAAACTCATCTTAAAGTGTGTATTTCCATCAGGCATATGTCTAAAAGTGAGACTTTTTGTAATTATTTAGAAACTCCTCACAGTCCCTTTAAAATATTAAAAAAAAAAAATACACACACCAGAAAGTGTTATGCAAGAACTTTAATGAACTTAAAACAAAACAAACAACTTCTTAAGAATAACATGGTCGACACCCTTGGGCTAAAAGTGTAGTTTTTCAAATATTTTGTTTTGCCATATTGGTGTTTTTTTCATTTCTCCCTGTTGCTTTCTCCTGATGCTTTATAATATAAAACATGAATCAGCATTATCTACATGTTTTAAGAGGTAATAATGATCAAACATTGACTTAAGTGAGTGGACCATTACATGTTGTCACAACCGAAACTCTACCATCTGTTTGGGTTGTGACAATTTTAGCTTATTTTAGCTAATAACTAAAAAATGCTACTAAGCACATGGCCAGCAAATGGATGTTTAAACAGGTGTACACCCATAAAAACATAATGTGTTGCATTAAACCTCCAAAAGTTTAGCTAATTGCAGAGAATATGTGTTTGGTAGTGACGATTAAAAATGTTCCCGACAGATTTTCAGATTTTGGAACACATTTACTCCAAAATGATGAGAGGTAACTACTCACCATGATGCCATGAGGTAGAGGGATGCTGAGTCTCTGCCTGATCAAAAATGCAGGGGTGTGGCTAATAACCAGGCTCAAGCTATGTGGTAAAACTATCTGTGTTTTGGGCGTGACATGAAAGCGTGGGACAGCATTTTTTGAATGATCTTTTTAAAATAAAAAAAAAAAAAAAAAAAAAAAAAAAAAAAAAAAAAAAAAAAAAAAAAAAAAATAAACCCGCAATACATCCAAATTTTTTCAATGCTGTTTTCAAGAAATCAACAAGATATTTTAAAAAACATCATTGAAAAAAAAATACAAAATTGTTTTAAGTATTATTTTCATAGGTCGAAATTTAGGGCTTAGGGGTTGGGACAACCACTTCCCAATAGAAAGTACACTATAAATGATGATTTTGTATATATTTAGCTTATTACTATCTGTTTGCTGTCTTGTGTGTTAAATAGGTCATAACAGAATCTTAGTAAATATGTAAAGTCTGAATTCTTAATTGTTTTGTTACATAGTTTTTTTAGAGTGGGACCACAGTTTGGACAAATTCGGTAGAATGGCCCATATAGGAAATCTATGGTTCTACTGGCGATGCTTTCTTGGTGACGCCTCTGTGAGATGGACCCTTTAGGTTTCAAAATGTGCTTTGAGAAGACAAAAAGAAGCAGGCAACATCGAGGACTGTGAATGCAGTGATGAGTCAAGGAAACTAAGCAATTGTCCACAGAGACGAAAACAACTAGGGATGCACCGATTGTAAAATTCTGGGCCGATGCTGATACCGATGTTTAACATAACAACTTGGCCGATGGCCGATGGCCGATGCCGATGTTTATTTTATTTATTCCTTCTTTTGTGCCACAAAAAAATACAATTTTCTCAGCTCTCCATCAAACTATCCTTGAATGAGAAAAAATAAATCAGACCAATTTATGAAACAAAAACAACCTTTAATGTCACTTTCTGATTGACATTTTGGATAACGTTAGTTCACATGACAAGTTCTTTTCTGAAAAATAACTTTCAAAAACCTTCTTGGACTGCAAACTAATCAATAAAAAGAGAGTTTCAGTACTTACATCACTCAACAAAATTACTTGAGTGGTTTTAGCCTGATAACCAAAATGTAATCAATGAGAAGATTTTTTCATGGCCTTCAAGATAATATTTTTTGTGAAAATATAATGCACCAAGCTTAGATGAAAAAAAAGTGAAATACATAAATGATGTTATTCATAAATACAAACATGAATATGGCTATCTTTCACCTTGTGTTTTTCTCATACAGAATAAAATTTAAAAAAACTGACCAAATGAGAATAGTTTTTTCCAAAAAAAAAAAAAAAGAACATGCACCAGGTGTGAATGTATGAAAAACAATGGAAAATAAATTGTTATTCATAATACAAACATAAATAGGGCTATGTTTCACCTTGTCCATTTCTCATACAGAATAAAACAAAAATCAGAACATTTTTTTTTCTAGGCCCAACAAAAAAATATTTTTGTAAGAAAATGAAAATATACCAAATGTATATGTAAAAAATAGTGGAGAATAATTTGATATTAATTAATACCAACAAATAGGGCTATCTTTTACCTTGTCCATTTCTCATACAGAATCAAACAAAAACTTGCTCATTGAGTAGAAGTTTTTTCTTGGCCCAATAAAAAAAGTGTAAAAAAAAATGAATACACCAAGTGTATATGTAAAAAAAACAGTGGAAAATAAATTATTCAGAAAAACAAACATAAATAGGGCTATCTTTCACCTTGTGTATTTCTCATACAGAATCAAACAAAAATTGACTAGATGAGAACAGTTAAAAAAAAATACACCTAGTGTATATGTAAAAAAAAAAATGGTGAAAAATAAATTGTTATTTAGAAATACGAACATAAAACCTTCACGCTGAGTATTTGTCATACAGAATAAACATTATAGTGTTTCAGAACTCGCTGACTGTAAGTAACATGGGACATCTTTATAAAACAAAAAACAGTCTCAAACAGTGGACCTCCACTTCTGAACATTAATGACACATGTCACTTGCCCTATCTCTGGTCTACTTCTTAGTAAGATGCATGTTTTTCTTTACAAAGATGAGCATCTCCGCCTTGTTACAGCAAAGCCTATTTCTCTTTTCATCCAAGACATGAGACACAGAGCTGGATAACCGCTCACTCTCCGTGCTGGTGCACGGCGCACAAAGGTATTTGCGTGCCATTTGTGAGAGTTCTGGAAAACGCAGGTGGTTATTTCTCCAATAATCGAGTGCACTCTCACCTCTGGGGAATAGGGTTCTCTGCTAGGAAACTTTCCAGTTGTTGGGATACAGAGTTACTTGGCCTCTCTGGTCCGTTTTCTCCCAGAATCTCCTCAAACATATCATGTAGGGAGATCCCTGCTCTGTCGGATAGTTGCCTTTTGCGTTCTGGGTGAAATGCGCTCTCTCCATCTCGCGTCCCATCCTCGACACCGGCAGCAGGCAACAGGTGTGCGTCAACTATTTCTCGAGCGCGTTGTTTAACATCCTCATCAAAGTAACGATCTTTGTATCTGGGATCCAAATAGGTGGCAATGCAGAACATGAGATCACACTCGATTTGATCGAAGCGTTTATTTACAGCCTCTAATAATGAGTTTTTTGTTGATTTAACACCATGGTCTGTGTCAGCCTGCTTACTCAGAAGACGTCTCACGGCCGTTACAGAGGGGATGACGTCAGCAGCTGATGCTTCTGATGAGCTAACTTGTCGCGTCAATTGTTCAAAGGGGGAGAGGAGTGTTATAAAGTTTTCAATTAATTGCCACTGATGCGCACTGAGAGTGGCCGGGAGGTCATAGTCTGCGGCATATGTAGCAAGTGTGCGCTTTTGTTCCAGCAAGCTCTCCATCATATAAAATGTGCTGTTCCAACGAGTGGAAATATCTTGCTGTAGCCTTTTTGGTTTCATCCCCAACTGAACCTGCACAGCCTGGAGACGCGAATAGGCGAGGGGCGAGTGTTTAAAGTGGCCGACGATTTTTCGGCAAATAGCCACTACATCCGTGATGCTGCGCTGACTAAAAACACCGTCATGGATTGCCAGCTGCAGGGTGTGCGCCATGCAGCCAAAACTAGCCAGCCCACTGTCCATCATAGCTTTCGTCATATTTCTACCATTATCCCTTACAACAGCATGCACTCTGGTTTTGTCGATATTCCATGTCCCGAACATTTTTTCAAATGCCTCTGAGATGGCGGATGCAGAGTGTGTACCTGTAAATTCCTGGGAGTGTAACACTGCTTTCACCAGGCTGAAGTCCGTATCAATCCACTGTGCAGTGAGGCTAAGCATGCTCACGGGGCTTACGTCCGAACTCCATATATCTGTGGTAAAACTGATTGCAGCGATGTCACGAGCCAGTAGCTCATGAATGTGTGTGGCCACAATGTTGTGGATTTCAGGGAGGCAGACCTCGGCAAAGTGACGCCGGCTTGGCAGCGTGTAGCGTGGCTCCATAAACTTCATCAGACTTCGAAAACCCACGTCCTCCACCACGGAGAATGGCTGGTCATCTAAAGCGATGAACTCCATCACCTTGGTCGTTATTTGTTTCGCTTTGGCGCTGTCTGGAGGCAGCTGTTTGGCTTTCTCAAACGACGAATCAATTGAAGTCTGAGTCTTACCGGCGGGGGCCGCTTTTTTGGCGGCTTCATTTTTCCGTATTTGATCAGCTTGCAGGTAATCCCGGTACACCGCCTCGTGCCTGCTTTTCAAATGTCCAATAAGATTTGATGTGTTAAAAGTCTTTTTAACGGCCCCCCCTCTTGAAATCTCAACGGAACAGGTATTGCAAACTGCATAACGCTGATCTTTCTCCAACGGTGTAAAGTACTGCCACACGACCGCCATCTTCAACTCTACTGAGGAAAGTGCGCGGGTGCCCTCTTCCGTCTCGGCAGAGAATTACATCCCCAAATAAAGAGGGGAAAAGAGTTTCTCCCGAGCACAGCGTTCATGCCACTACATCAACATATAATCATCGGCCACTGCCATCGGCAAATGAAGTTTTATTTGCCGATGGCCGATGGCAGTTAACGAGGCAAACATCGGCCGATGCCGATGTTCAGCCGATGCATCGGTGCATACCTAAAAACAACCAATAAGGTTTTCATGTTAAAATGTTTTCCTTAAGCTCAGCATCTTTTCAAGATATGTCTGTCCCCAGGAAAACACTGACAATGCAAATGTACATACGCTAGTATCAGACGACTGAATTAAAATTAAAGCTATATTGAAAAAGTGCTGTCAAAATTAACACTGGGCCAGCGTAAACCCAGGAAAAGAAATATTTAACAGGGTGGACTAAACAACTGCTGCTGTGGAAGAAGTCTATTTCAAGATTGCAAGTAGAGCTACACAAAGTGTGGTTTCTGCTGCACATCATCAAAGTAATGTTTTATATCTGCTCAAAAATGTTCACCACTGGGTCTCTTCAGCATCTTAAGAGCCATCTTGTGCTGCTGTTGGATACAGAGCTAAAACACTGCAACTTTCTTCCTCTCGCTTAACATAGTGACACTGCTTCATATTCACCTCTACTCTTAAGT
This sequence comes from Scarus forsteni, assembly GCA_036419115.1. Taxonomy (NCBI): domain Eukaryota; kingdom Metazoa; phylum Chordata; class Actinopteri; order Labriformes; family Labridae; genus Scarus; species Scarus forsteni. Next base: position 7,401,491 of record JAZDUH010000147.1, on the reverse strand, counting down.
CTATGCTGTTGATGCACTTTTAACTATATTTCAATTAAGTTGGATGTGAATTGTGATATACATTGTTCATTCAGGGCATTCTCTCTTCTGAGAGGAGCCATTGTGAATGACCATGTCTGGGAATAACCAGGGCGGGCTGCCCAGGTAATATTCTAATAATATCAGGGTTGTATATGTGAAAAGGGCTTTTCACCAAAACCAGAATATCAGGCATGGAGCATGCACATAAACATTTGCAATATAAACAAACACTAGAAGACGTACAGCATGACTAAACTGATGGGGATTGTTGGCTGGATGTACTATCAGACAATTGTGCTGAAAACACAGCGATATTAGTGGGTGCTTTTCAGGGAACATATGGTATCCAAGAGAGCCGACGGACAAAAATTTCCCTCAAAGCTCTTTACAATTGACTCCAAATTTGAATGATCATAACAACATTGAGTGATTGGAACAACCTTACTTTGAGTTCCTCAGAAATAGTCTGCATGTAAAGAATTGATGCTGTTTTAAAGCATAGGATGATCACACCAAATAATGATTTGATTTACATTCCCTTTTGTTCTGTCATTAAGCATTTGCTGATCAATGGAAATTAACTGTTAAAATCAATAATATGGGAAGTATACACCCCCTAAAGTGTTTGTATTGTAATGGTTCTTAGGATTTTTCTGTAAAGAAACAAGTGTTTGTGACAGTACTACATGTCAAAATGAACCTTTATTATATATGCTTAATGCAAGGAACTAAAATAGAGCTTCTTTTCAATGTTGGGCCTTTTATTTCTGTTTTAACAAGCTTTTCTCTTTTTTTTAATTTCCTGAATAAATATTTATTTGTCTCAAAATCTTGATATGCTGTTCAGCCAGACCTCACTGTATCATTCTTACCTTTACAATCCCGTGATTGTTTCTCCTCTGCATGCATTTAATTGCATCAGATTGCGGGTGTGTATCAGGCTATTGTCAGTAGCCAAGTCAGCATGCCAAATCTGCTGTCATGTTTACTGAACAATCTGTCCGTGCGTCTGTCCAATCTGACACTCATTTTCATCCTGCAGCATAAATGTCTGCACACTTATTCAGCTGTATCATACATTTTTCATAGAGGAGTGGGAGAGGCAGTCACCTTGAGCTGCACACACACTCCTTCACGCACACACTCACAGATGGGGAGATAGATGGAGGGATTGGATTTAGTGAACATGACCTTGTGGGTGTCTTTCGATCATTGAGACTCACGGCTTCAGGCCTGCAGACGTTCAACTCCACTGATTCTGAGGATGAGTGTTAAGAGATCTGAGCTCTGGATTTACCCTTTTTACCTTCTTCAGCTTAGAATACAGAGTACTGCTGGGAAATACAGAATTACTGAAGTGGGATAGTAACCAGAGCTGTCAAACCTTTTGTAATGAATCTTAGTCTGGGATCCAAAAGTATGCAAAGTGCAAAGTATTGCAGTGAAAACTAGAAAGCACTTGAAAAGAGCAAACATCTGACAAGATAGATATTGCTGTTAAATCTATAAGCAATAGTTTCATGATAAAGTTACCATCATAATATGATTCATGACCCTGAAAACCCACACCTAGACTCAGAGTCATGTTTTTTTGTTTATTTGTTTAATTAAAAGGATCCCCATTAGTTGCTACCAAAGCAGCAACTAGTCTTCCTGGGGTCCATACATCCAGCAGTCATTCATAACAGAAACATTAAAAGACAGCACACATTTTATAATAATACAGTCACACACACATCAATAACTTATCGTGAGTATCAGAGATGTCAAAGACACGTGAAGCACCAGCACTAATTCAATACGAGAACAAAAAAGCCTAACTTCACCTTAAAAATATGATACTATAGCAGCTCATTCTATATTTTGAGTTCATAGTAATAAATGGTGTCCATCCAGAGTTTAGTCTGTAGTATTGACAATTGTTTTGTAAAAACAAAGTACTATTGATAAGGACATTGACATAAAAAACTTGCATTTCTAGAATTTATGATTCATGAATATGTTATCAGCCTAAGTATGCAAATATATGTTATTTAATTTCTTTTTGAAATGAATTTTACTGTTTGATTTTCTAAGGGAACAAGGCAATTTATTCCACTGAGAAGCTGCCCTGTATAGAAATGTTTTCTGCATTGCAAATGTTCTTGGCATGGGGACCACTACATGATCATGTGTCACCTGTTTTGTTGTATGATTGTGTCTGTTATTGATATACAGGATCTTTGAGTGCAGATATTTTGGCGTAGAGGTTGTACATATCTGATAAAAAAAAAGACAAGGAGATTAGAATTCAATCTTTCCCTGACTTTCTGCCATGAGAGAGCCTAATGCATACAATCAATGCTCGCTCTTGACACACAGCGCAGAGCTAAATGTGCAGCTTTGTTCTGCACAAGCTGGAGCTTATTGAAGTCATGTTGACATCATTATGAGTTAGTTATTGAGCAAAAACAAATGTTCGGTAATGGCAGTTATCTGGATCACCACCAAAACCTAATCTTTTTTAAGTTGGGCCTTTACCAACATCTCCTAAAATTTTCAACAAAATCTGTCAAGTAGTTTTAGCAGAATCTTGCTAGCAAACAAACACACAAAAAACATACACTGGCAAAAACATAGCCCCCCAGGCGGAGGTATTTAGGATAGGTGACAGCTATAAATGGCTCATATCCTGACAAATACACTTCACTGTTTTACATGAAATATGCAGAGGTGCATGTATAAAATGACTCTCTGGTGTCTAATGAAGCCCTTTTCACAGTACATTTACGCAGACGCGTTGCAATAACACAACAGCATCCTGCTTTGAAGCAAAATGTCAATCTGCAAGCATGTGACATTTATGTCTATTCAGAATCATACAGCTCTGGCAGTGCAACACAGAGTGTGACAGCAGACACACACACTCACAGCACCACTGTCCCCCTAGTGGAAGTATCAGAGGTGTAATACTGGAGAGAGATCATCTCTCCAGTATTACACCTCTGATACTTCCACGAGAGACGGAGCAAAAAGAGAGTCAACTCATTCCCTCATCATGTGTCGCAACATTCACAGTGGAAGCAAAGTGTCACAGGGGCATTATATAACATCCTGGTTAAGCATAGGAGTTCACTCTAAGATACTTTCTCTGCTGGAGTAAACCAGGGGAACCAGGTAAGATAAGAGAAACTGAAGTAACTTGTCATGCTTTGCTTTCCTTATGCTAATGGTAGTTGTTTACTGTCTTAGACAAACTCTGTGATAGAGTGAATGAAAGTAAGAAACTTTTGCTTTTCTCTCACCTGAAACACCGCTGTTTTTAAATTAATTCAGGGCAACCTCCACTGATATGTCCCTGTCTTCACGCTTGTTCCACACAGGTTGTTTGTAGCAGTTTTTGACAGTAGAGGTGTGGGGCTAACAGGGCTGATATAGAGAGACATACAACCATTACACACTCATGTACACCTGAGGGCAATTTAGACTCACCAGTTAATCTGACAAGAGTGTTCCTTGGTCTGTGAGAAGAAGTCAGAGAAAAGCCATGAATGCACAGAGAGAACATGCATACAGAAAGGCCCTGACCGACACAGGGTACAAACCAGTAACCTTCTTGCTATGGGGCACGTCCATTACCTGCTGTGCCTAGTGCCTACCTAATTTTTTGATTTAATTCAATGTTATTTTCCATTCATCCATGATCTATACTGCTTTTGGGGTACAGGGCAAAACATAAAGGCAGACAGACAACCATTCAAGCTCACACTCATAACTAAGGGCAACCAGAGTCACCAGTTGACCTAAGGAGTGTGTTTTTGGAAGCTGGAGTGCCTCAAGAGAACCCATGCATGCACCAGGAAAAGATGCAAACTCCACATAGAACAGCCCTAATTGACCCAGGGATAGAACCAGCAAATTTCTAATTGTGAGTCACGCACACTACGCTCTACTCCACTGTACAGCACAAAATTTTACATTAGCATCCATATCTTTTATTTTTTTTATTTTTTTTATTTAATGCTAAAATTGGGTAAGTGGCTCAGCTGTGTGTATGAATTATTCAAAAGCTCATCTGTTTAGGGGCCATTTCATGAGGCCGAATACGGCCCAATACAATAAGTTTTCATTGCGTTTTGGCCTTTGAAAGTGGGAATGGTATATGGAGTGCTTGAATCCGCAAACTTTGAAACCAGGGTCCAGGGTGGAGAGTTTTCAAAATCTATGCAGCTCAGTGTAAACCAGAGTCAGAGAGTTTCAGTATGAAAGGCTGACATCACCGAATGTGCAGTACTCTTTCACATGAAGGCTGCATGTACATACCAGGAACGATAACAGCTTTGGCTGTCTACCGAGTAACGTGTGAGCTGCTTACTGTGCTCGGTTTGTTATCCAGACAAAACTGTCCAGACAGATTTGTTGTCCAGACAAGAAACTCCTGCATCTTTGTGTGTCCACTCGCCGTTGTTTTTGAAAAGTTCTTCTTTCTTGTACGTGTGTTGTAGCAGCGCGGTTTCCCTGCAAACCTACATCGTCATCTACTGGACTAGCATGCACACTACAGCAGTTTCATTAATCTCCAGCGTCTCCGTCTGAACGTGAATAAAGTTTGAATATGCGAAGGAAAAACCAAAGTGTTTTAGGCCACAGTGTCTCCATGTAAACATTACCTTAGGCTGGGTTTATATGGCCCAGAAAACGGTCGAATCCGATACGTTTTCATTGCGTTTTGGCCTTACGTCTACATGGAAACTTTTGAAAACGGGCTCCAGGGTGGAAAGTTTCCAAAACGCTCTCCATGCAGCCCCGTGTAAACCCGTATCAGAGCATTTCAGGGTGAAACGCTTGCGTCACCGCATGTGCAGTACTCTTTCAGATGAAGGCTGCGCGCGCATACCAGGAACAACAACAGTTCTGGCCGTCTGCCGAGTAACGTGTAAGCCTCTTACCGTGCTCAGTTTGTTATCCAGTCAAAACCATCCAGACAGATTTGTTGTCCAGAAAAGAAACTCCTGCGTCTCTGTGCGTCTAATCGCTATTGTTGTTTGTGAAAGTTTTTCTTCTTCGTTCATATATTGTAGCAGCGCTGCCTCTCTGCAGACCTACACCGCCATCTACTGAGCCGGCTTGCACACCACAGCAGATTAACTCGTCTCCGAGCGTCGTCTGAACGCAGAAGAATTCTAAAACGCAAAGGACAAATCTTTGCGTCTTTAAGTCAGGAGTTTCCATGTAAACGTAGCCTTAGTCTTCCTCAGCAGCATAGTTCAGCCTGTGTATATCCCCACAGCCCAGGCTCCTTTGTTCCCCTGCCCCTATACAGTGCATGTTGTTTTTACAGTGCATATACATCTGTATTCACTGTGAGCTGAGCAGTTTTCCCTCTAAGCCCACAGAGTCAACGTCGGCTTCAATTACACGCTTTATATATCCAACAACCTTCCTCTAGAATCAGTGTCGCCTTGAGCGCTCCCATAAACAAAGCATAATGTGGCTCCATGCGTTAAACACAACATGTGATGCTTCAGTGATCGGCTATAATGTGAAAAATGCCTGCTTCCTCTCGCTGGATGTCTCTGTATGAAAACTTTAATACAATTTTTCGTCTGGCAAATTAAACACATGAGGCTTGTAGAACAATGAATCCTGTTTCAGTCATTTTTTATCATCATATCATTAGAACAAATGAACAGCATTGTTTGAGAAGATAGGCAGCGGCTTGTTCTTTTTCACTTTACATTTATCTTTAATCATGTATGAAAAGAATTAAGACTGGAGAAAAATAGTTTGTAGGGCTGGACAGATATGAGGGTGTTGAAGTCAGTGAATAGTAAGACTCCATTAGAAGCATTTGTGTGCCTTGGTAAAGACATATTTTCTTGGATGATGAAGCTCAAGGCTGCTTTAATAAAAGAGCATGACACTACAAAGAATGCACAGTTTGTCATAATGTACTGCTGAATGTGCAGCAGACAGTGCAGAGAAGTAACGGCATGAATAACTTTTTTGTTGATGGCTGCTGGTTGCTTTAATGAAAAGCATTTTGTACATTAGTAGACAGATATGTGGATACATTTTATACCCTTTAAGTTGCAGTACCATGTCCAACTACCAGGTAGTAAATTCCCAAATCCTTTTCTTAAGTTTCATAAAAGTATTATCCGTACGTGTTTTTACCATATCGAGATGTTGCATTATAAATCCAAACTGGCCGACAGAGGGCATATTTGTTACCATGCCTGTATTCAGATTTCACATAATTATGTGTCTTGAATTATATTTTAATTTTAATTTTGATGTAATTCACAAGATTAAACAGCAACAATACATAGATTCATATTTGGCTTTCTCTTTTATTTACTCTTAACAAATATTCCTCAAAAACATTTATGGATCTTCACTAAGTTCCACTAAATTACTATTTGTAACACTGATGCATGGTGTCGACTGTTGTAAACAGATGCATCCCTCCCTCAGAATATATCACTGAAAAAAATGAATATGCTTTTTAACTTGTTTGAAAATAAAAACAAACATTTAAAAAGTATTCCTGTGTGATTTCATAATTCATGCATGAAAGGGTAAAAGGGATAGTTCTGAGTTTTTTGTTTTTTTGAAGTTGGTAGTAAGGTACATGGCATGAGCCTGATGTTGCCACAATGTCACAGCTCAGTTCTCTCTCTGTTCAGAAATTTTTGGACAGATACTAAAGCTTTACATTGCTGTACTTGGTCCCAGACTCTGTATGATTTAGGAATTGTGGGAGAAAACAAGCCACGAAAACAGTGTGGGGTCATCACATGCTACATATAGTTTGTTTGCATCAACTTAATTTCTACCCAGCTGCTTTAATTAGACGCCATTTTGAGACACAGCACAGTCTATAATGCTGCGTTCCGTTTACCTCGGAACTAGGAACAGGGAAATGGGCGTGACGTCATCTCCGACTTATCTGCATTCCAGTTGAAGTCGGAAAAAAAACGAGCCGATCGACCAGGCTATTGTTAGCTGCACGCCTGCGTTGTTGTTCACAAATATCACATGAAGAATGTGATCATCACTATGGCAGCATTTTTGTAAGTATAAGTCTAACAATACTATGTATACAGCTGATCTAGAGCGACACACCCCAGTCAGAATTGCAAATAAATGGATTATTACAGGAGCTAAATAACTGTTCACACTGGGGGCTGCCATCTTTGTTTGTCGACTCGGGGGTGGCGAAGTCTCCCCGAGTTCCGAGTAGGATATTCCGACCTCGGGGAGCGTTCCAGATTAAATTTCCTACTCGGAAGTGGGAAATTCCGACCTCCGAGTACAACTGGAACGCACCATATGTCTGCGCTGGAATAGTCACCTCGTAAGTCCTTTCCTATCTAGTTTTCCTTAACCCTGATGGAAATTGTCATGAGGTTAAGGAAAGGAGAAAGGAGAATTCAGAAGGACTTAGGAAAGGAAAACTGCCGTGCAGAGAGAATCCGAAAACTTTAACTACACTACGTCATCATGTGATGGCGGATGTTACTGCTGCAGTGAAACTACAATTTTCCAAAGGTGGACTACAAAAGACGCATCATGCATCATGTATCATGACAATGTTCTTCCTTTCAGACAACACTGAACATAATGACGTGGTAAAAAATTACATCTGCCTCACCGATGTTGGAAATGAGGATTTAGATAAATCTGACCTCTCATTATCAACATGAACACCAGTCAGTGAATGAAAATAAATGGTAACTGAATGAATGAAAGGCATAAATTGTTAAGACCACAATCTAATGGTGTACACATTATTAATGTTGAACCAAGTTTAAAACATAATCAACATCAAATGTCTCATATCCTGCTCTCTTCAGAGAATCAGACTACTGGAAAGTTAAGGCAGGTTTTAGTAAGCTTTTGAAAGGACCAAACAGCAGTGAGAACTCACATGGCCTGTGTGATTTGTTGTTATTATTCTGTTGAATTCGGAAGCAGTCGGAATACGTGCTGTTTATAAAAGCTGTTGCCGCGGTGAATTGTGGGACAGAATATTCGCCTCTCCTTTCATTAAGGATGGTCCGGTGTATCCTATGCTAAAGGACAATAAAGGAAGCATCGAGCCACCTTTCCTATGCATTAAAACTAAGGATGCACCGAATATTCGGTGGCCGAATATATTCGGCCGAATAGTGCAAAAAAAGCCATATTCGGCCTTCGTTGGAGTGAGGTAATAGCAAGGCCGAATAGTATCCCCCCTCAGTAAGGGACAGAGACTCTCTTATCCACCCTGCCAAAAAAAACACTGTCACACGGGGTTAAACTCTTGACGAAGCTCCGCTGCACTCGGCCGTATAACTTGGATGAAAAGCCGACGTCTGAGCCCACAAATACGTGGAGAACGAGAGACTAAACTGTATTTCGCAGAACACACAGCCTGGTCTTTGATTTTAAGTTTGGCATCAACGATGTAGAACCAAAGCTACTTCAACAGAGCTCTCCTCAGAACAGTTAGAGGTGTTTATGTCCGCTGTTTTCAGTCCGGAGCGGAGACTCTTTGGCTGAATCCAAATCTCTGGACTTCACCGCACTTGCGATTTGCGGACTTTGCGGGCGCGTTCACGGCAAGTCCGGGAGTGCTGAGGGCTGTCCAAATCCACAATTCATCCAGTCCACAAGGGGCCTCAAGCGGACTTTCTGCAGACTTCCAGAGAGTCTGCTTGGGGTGCAGACTTCTGCAGACTTCACTAGTTTGATTACCCACAATTCATTGCAATATGGACGTGACGTTTTAATTTTTTGATTTATTTATTGTGTCTGGCCTATAAAAGCTGTGCAGTCTGAAGCCAAAATCACGAGCTGAGAAAAATAATGGTGGAAAAAGGACGAAAGCAAGTCTTCCAATGTAAGTAATACCCAAATTAATTAATATTAGTCTGGTTCTGTAAATAAACATTTCTGTTGTTTATGTATGTATATAGCCATGTGTTTAAGTGTTGATTTGTTCACTCTCAAAAAAAGCCTATAAATCGGATTTATATCTTATTTGCATGATAGTTTTTCAAACAGTGTCACGGAAACAACTGAAACGGACTCCAAGTCTGTCTATTAGCTCCATTCATAATGCTGTAGACTCCCGCTCTTGCAGACTTCACGTGATGACGATAAAGACGTCATATTACGTATGACTGAAGTCCGCGAGGGCTCAGTCTGCAAGTCCAGAGGGTGGAGATATGGATGCAGACTTCGGGTCGAGAGAGCAGCAGATGTGACTGACGGTCAAGCTGCGCTCACACCGCCCTCTGTTGGAGGGAACGGTCCACTGCTCCAGGCCTGATGTGTCGCCACACTCAATATTTTACATTCAAATATTTATTTACAATTCGATTACGAATATTTATTCCCATATTTGATCAGTTGTTCAAATATTGAATATAAAGTGACAGCCTTAAAGCTATGGTCTACGATTTGGAAGCTTTGTACATCTTAATAGCACCGTTTATAAGGCTGTTATGGTCCTATGGTCCTATCTACACAGTATAAAGACCAAAAAGAACGAAAAAAATCCATTCAGTATATCCGCTGCAAAGCTGCATACTAGCTGACCAATCAAACCTAAAAGCCTGTAAGGTTCAATTGGTCCGTGAGTTGGTCCATGAGTCCATCCAATCCCCTGTCTCCCTCACTACGCAGCGTCATGCCCATGGTCCCGCCTCCTCCCCTCTACCTTCGGTGAGCAGCTAGCAGCGTTAGCTACTGAACTAGTCGGAAAAGCCTAGCGCCGAAACCGGGAAGCCGCTTCGCTCTCCCGCGGGGCCCAACAGAGCTCTGCCCGCGGGTTGAGGCCTGTTAGCGGGCTAACGGCTAACAAATGGCCTCAGTCGGCCGTCAGACCTTCAGCATCGGCCGTTTCGCCCCTGGTTGATCAGGTAATGGCTTTGTTTACTACAGTGTGAGATGTCTGCTGAATAACTCTGGTTAGTCTGTGCCTGTCCTGGCTAATGACTTGTAGCGGAGCGGGTTAGCCTGTTAGCCGCTAATCGATAGCACTGTAAGCTGAGCTGGGGAGGACAGGCCGAGAAAGATAAATCCTCCCCCACAATCGGCTCCACTCTGGCGGCGCCAGACCCGCATTGCCGCTGGTCCAATTGAAATGGCTACTGCTGTGTGTTACAAGGGGGATGTCTGTCGTGTTTTATACTTTCAGTTGAGCTGAGCTGTTTTTGATTGAGTTTGCTGCTGATATATTATGCTAGTCGCTCGTAGCTCTGTCCGAGGGGGCTTGTTAAGAGGCGAGGCAACACGAGCTGGGGGCGGGATCTTGGGACACGGAGGGGAGAGGTGAGGGAAGGGGGGGCAGGCTGCGGTTTCAAATCGTAGACCACAGCCTTAAAGCAGTATTGGTGGTATTATTGGTCTAGTGGTAAATATCCATCAGTGTACATTAGGGGTGAAACGAAATTTCGTGCCTCGAAATTTCGCGAAATAAAAAATGACGAAATAAAAATCAAAGACGTTCGAAATAAAAGGACGAAATAAACCCTCCTCGCCTCCCGTAGCAAAACACGCTGCAATAAGGAGGAGGACGAAGCGGAGGAATTAGCTGACGCTCCTTCGTCAAATAAATCGGTTTTGTGGACCTATTTTGGCTTCCCATGTAAAAGACGAGAGAACGGTAAGAAGATTGCGGACAAAGCAACAACTGTGTGCAAAATATGCCGCTACAGTTCGCCGTATACTGCGGTGAGAACAACCACCTGCAGCTTGCGAATACCTGCTTTTATTTAACAGTCACTGTGGGCTGTGACAACACCAACTTCAATTTTAATTCCCGAACAAAACAGTGAGTAGTAATCTCTAAACCTCCTGCACGGCTCTCTCCCTCCTCGCTCAAACACACACAAAACTCTCCCCTTCTGAACTCTGACCCGCTCGCCCCGCCCTCCTGCTCCATTCACAGACCGTCAATTCATAGGAAACATTAAAATCCACATTGAACACATAACAAACAGTAGAACTGCTCCACTTTGTGTAAGTCTGCATAAAAAACAGTATTTGATTTTTACATCTACTGTTGAGTTGACAGAATTTGATCATAGTTGAAGATCAGAAGTATATGCACTGTTATAGGCTAAATATTATAGTTCACAGCTCAGACATTTGTAGGTCTAAACTGCAGCCCTGAGGACTGCTGTTTGTTTTCCTTTTCATTCAAGAATGTACTTATCCTGATGGTTACAACAACAAAGCACTTTTTATTGAGATTTGATGTTTGTATTTGCACTGTAGTCTAAATAAGGGGGAAAAACTACAATTTTGTTTTTTTTTCCAAGAGCATTTATTTTGTACTGATGCAGCAATATTTTTTGTATGTCTGCATTAGGAAGAAAATAAAGAAAATGAGATTTTTTCACAACTTCCTACTGTTTGGGATTTTCCTTAATCTTTATTTCGTATCGTGAGTATTTCGTATCGTGAGCCCTGTTTCGTATTTTGTATCGTTTCGTGAGTTGACCATTTCGTTACACCCCTAGTGTACATTAATATTTTTTAATGCATGTTTTGGTTTGTTTGAAGGCTTAATATGAATGAAAAACTTTGTTGGGCTTTTTTTGAAAAGCAAAGGCTACTGGAATATTAAAAAATGCCATAATATTTAATAAACAATTACTTTCTTTTAAAAACATGTCTAAAAATGTACTCTAAACTATTAATGCACTATCAAAAAATATAGTGAACTACTTTGCCTCCGCATTGGATATTCTGTATTTGGTATTCCGTGTTTGGCCCAGCATATATATATTATTCGGCTTCGGACCAACAGCTCTAATCGTGAACTGCTTCCGATTCATTTCACTCCGTTAGGAACGTTCCTAAGCAAAAATGACTTTTCAACTGCAGCCTACATGTCCTTCTGCCAGCAGTGGTAACTAGTTTGCTTCTCAAGAGGTAACAACTGATACCAGACAGGATAAGTTGATGATTTCTGCTGTGATTTTGACTGCTGTCTACTCTGTGTACCTTGGAATACTTGAATGAACTAGAGGCATGGAGAAACACTCAGTACCTGTTAATTTTGGTGAATATCAGAGGATTCTACCGGCTCTTCATGTAGGTCTGCAGTGTGCAGCCCTCATCACACAGAGCCTCATTGATTTCATAGACATTTATACTTGTATCGACCAGATTCACTGTTTTACAAACTCCAAGGACAAAACAGAGGAGTTGAATCTAAGTTTATCATCCAAGTAAGTATTTGGCTTATACTGCTTGTTAATTTTGTTGGGACAGAAGTCATTGTTTCAAAGATAAATTAACTTCACAACAGCACTTGATATGTTCAATGTTTGAGTAAGCTGAGCTCTTTGTCAAAATTACTAAGCTTAACCAGTAGGATAATCCATAAACATTCACACTTTTGACTTGAAGTATTAGTTCTGTATTTGGCAAAATATTCATAAAACCATAATTTGATCCTTAAGCTGCTGGTGGACGGGCATGTAGGCTGTGTCATGTTTTAAAATTGACACGATCGTATTTAGGACCCAGAAGCAAGTAGTTGAAGTGAACAATGAACAGTCTTTATTTACAGATCTTTAGGTCACAGTTCAGACCGGGGTTTTAACCCGCGCACTTAGGAATGGCAGGTGAGTGATCTGCCAGTTGAGCCACCCAAGAGATGTTCAAACAGCAGCTCACACAGTCTTAACAGGGAAGACGCTGCGGCTTGAGCGGGGATCGAACCCGCGCAGCAAAAACTGAAGACAGGTGCTTTAACAGTTGAGCCACACAGGAGATGTACAGGCAAAGGCTCACTCAGTCTTAACAGGGGAGAAGCTGCGGCTTGAGCGGGGATCGAACCCACGCAGCTAAAACTGAAGATGTAGAGGCAAAGGCTCACTCACTCTTAAGTGGGAGACAGTAGAGGCTTGACTCACTCGCAGACGAGCAGAGGCGTTCAGGAACACTCGGAGAAGTGAATCAGGCAAACTCACGTTGTTGAAGACAGGCAGGAGTTCAGTAACCAGGAAGACCAGCACAGTGTGGGACAGACAGGACTCAGCGTCGAGGACAGGCAGGGATCAGTTACCAGGCGGATTAGCACAGTGTAGGACAGGCAGGACTCGGCGTCAGAAGACAGGCAGGGATCAGTTACCAGGCGAATCAGCACAGTGCAGGACAGGCAGGACTCGGCGTCAGAGACGGAAACAGGATCGATAGCCGGGGATTCAGACAGGCGGATGAATGCAGGACAGAAGCTAGTCGATACCTTGAAGTCAAGCCAAGGGTCAGGCGTATGAGGCAGAGTCAGGGACGAAACTTGTCGGCAACGGGTGATCAATCCGGGAAACAAGTCTGGAGTGCTGAAGGCATGAGTGCGAAGACAGTCTGACAATGACTGAGTGTGGAGCTGGGGCTTTGGTAGCTGGCTTGATTGCAGCAGACGAGGTGCAGCTGTGAGCAGGAACACAGGTGAGTTGAGTTCGGGCTGATTAGGCTGCAGCAGGGAGTGGCAGGCTGTGGATGAGGCTGAGGCTGAGACTGATGCTGCGTTCGAGGCAACCCGTAACCCTTTTTTTTTTCCCACCTGTAACTCGTGATAATGCACTGGAATGGCAGTCGAACTCGTAACTTACGACCCGTGAACTCATACTAGATCGATGTACTACGAGTTACAACTTGTGACGTCACATCACTGCCTAACCAATAAGGCAGCCTCTAAATAATGACAAACACTGTAAAGAAAACTTATGTTACATTATGCGTCGTTTACCCGCTTCTGTTTCCCTCAAATGAGATAGTTGATAAAGAATAAATATTATGATGGCTGCCATGTTGGTTAATTTACATACAAGAACTCCTTGCGCTCAAACTGAACTCGTATTTTGATAGGAACGCTTTTAGGTCGGAACTCGGAGATTTCAACTGGGAAATATACGAGTTACGGGTTGCCTCGAACGCAGCATGAGATTGTGACAAAAATATTGCCTAAACAATAGTGTGTATCTGCACTGCTTTTGTGGCTTGTTTTCTCCCTCAATTCTTTTAATTATGCAGAGAATCTGGCACCATGGACAGCAAATTATCAGTATTAGCATCTGCCCAGAGATTTCTGAACAGAGAGAGAACTAAGCTGTGACACTGTGGCACACATCAGGCTCATGCCATGTACCTCACAGAACCTCACTTCAAAAACCAAACTATCCCTTTTAGGGTTGAAGATTTGTTCCTCTCTCTTTGTGTATTTTACATTAGTGGACAGTAAGTAAAACAAAACAGCATCATTTTGAAAATATCTCTGTGTACTTTTGATGCATTCACACCACTTTGGGTCATTTCAGACCCATCATGAGTCATAAATTTGATGTGAAAGTTTCTTCTTGATCCTGATGATGAAGTATTAACAGTTTGCGATCACTGGCTTTTTAACAACGAAACACAGACTTCATCAGCTTTTTCACCAAACTTCTGTCCTATAACTCTTAAAACTAAAAACCTGTTTTTTGTAATATTAAATTGTGAGGAAAGTAAACAAGTTAATCTTTGATTCAATTATCATTAAGTTGAAAATGATGTCCTGAAATTTAAACTTTTCAGCAGTTTTGTGCCATTAAAAGTGGAGGACTAATGTCAGTACTCAGACTCCTAAACACCACAGATAGTTATTGAAGCCAATGAAACTTATAAATATAAAAAATCAATAACTGCATCAGTATAGAATTTGATCAAACCCCCTCTCAAATATTTGAGTTTTCCTGCAGTTGTTGATGAAGGTATTTCCCTGCCATGCATTAGTCTTATGAAAAAATGTTTTTGTTAAGTTATTGATGCTCTTTGGTTCTATCACTTATCAACCTGCATCATTTAAAACATGGGAATAAATTCTCCAGTTGCAGTTTAATCATTTCTAAAAAAGAAACCTGCCTGTTTGCTTAGGTTGTATGTATAACACTAGGTATGTGTTTTCATTTCTTGCAGCGTCAGCATGTCGAGTGAGGTGCAGCCGAGGCCGGATGACAGCCCCAACACCAGCGGGGGCAGCTCTGATGCCGAGCAGAGGGAGGCGGCCCCACCAGAGCAACCGGGCCCCGAGCAGCGGGATCAAACCCAGCCTAAGAAGAAGGAGGCAAAGATCACCAGTAAGACCGCGGCCAAGCTCTCCACCAGCGCCAAGAGGTAGATCTGCTTTTACTTTGTGTCCTGATGAAGCGGTTCAAGGGCTCATCCATTATTTACTTATTGAGTGGAATTATTTTCCCATCTTCGGTGCTACACACTAACTGCCGGGCTGTTGTGAATTTCAAGAGATCATCAGTCAATCAAAGCAGTGCAGACGGAAACAATTAGATGATGAATTGATACTTAAACAAATAAAAGTAACAGCTCAGCTCTGATTAATCATTACTGTCAAAACAGTAATCACTCTGTGGTAAGAGCTGCACAGATAAGACCGTGCTGCTGTTTTTATCTGTTTTCTAACAGAGAACTTGGATACTGAAGTGTTCACATGGTCACCCAGGGCTGTTTACTTCCAGCACTTAATCAATTAGATGAAAAAATATTGTGAATGATCAATAATGAGTTGGTCATTAATTACCAAGCAAATGAGGTTGATTTTTTTGTGGGTGGAAATATTTTATCTGTTTAATCAGCCACAGACTTGTGTTAGGTTCTCTTAAACAAACTGAATGACTTTTAAGAGTCACCTTCACGTTCCTCTGTTTCTTGTAACTCCAAAAAATAAGAAGCTATTTCATTGACCGAATGCTTCAAACTAGTTCAAATCCAGCAGCACAAAATGTCTTTTCTGTGTTCCTTTTAGAACTAAGAGCATGGACTATGACTGCCCTGTTTGATGGTCCAGCTGGCAGAACAAATCATGCCAAAAAAAAAAAAAAAACATACCATGATTTTCCAAAAAAGCTGAGTAAGTTTACAATTTGGTGCATTTTGTTGGTTTTGCATCTTTCTGTGAAGAGGAGAAGTTATGGTTTTGCTCTTTTCTGGAAGAGCTGTGGGCTGCACGATGGTACAGATGGTCAGCACTCATGCTTCACAGCAAGAAGGTGCCTGGTTTGACTCCCCAAGTCAGTTGGAGCCTTTCTGTTTGGAGTTTGTATGTTTCCCCTGTGCCTGTGTGGGTTTTCTCTGCATTCTTCAGTTTTCGCTTAAAGACCAAAAACATGCCTTTTAGGTTAACCTCTAAATCACTCTTGTGTTTGAGTGAGTGTGAATAATCTGTCAGCCATGTGATTGGCGGGCAGCCAGTCTAAGGTGTACACTGCCTCTTGCCCAGTGTCTGCTGGAATAGGCTCCAGCCCCCTGTGAGCCCAGAGGGGATAACTGATATAAATGATGATTGGATGGATGGAAGAGTTTTTCTTTAATGAAAATGATTTTCAGCTCAGAGTTTAGCTTTTTACCAGTTCACTGTAAAACTCAAATATTTCACAACTTTCTCCATTTCTTAACTCTGTCATCTTCTTCCATCGTAAAACAACATGACTTTGAAAAGTGTGTGAACTCTGACATCATGTACAGATAACGTGTAACTCAGAATATGTATCATCCAGTATCAGGAAAGGAAATTGAGGACGTAGAATGTGCAGACCTGAATTATCTTACTCATTATGTTTCATGGTTGTGGGAGACTGAACTTGTAACTGGAGGATAAGTGGAAGGACAGGGTCTCTGTTAGCTGGTGACACTTGTAGAGCTGTTGTACAAGCAGTCATTGGGATGAATTGTGGAAAATCTGTGAAGGAATAGCTGCAGAATTTAGGGTAAACCTGAAAATGTAATTTACCCTCACTTGTTGTAATATTTACAAATAGGATTTAGGTGTTGGTGTTTGATTAGACAGAGTTGATTTGCATCGCAAAGTGCAAACCTGTGACTATACACTGGCTCATGCATCTCCAGAACACAGAGATAATTTTAGTTATAATTTTAATTATTAAATGCTATCTAAAATAACAGACTTGGTAAAAAATGGAATAGATTACTTAAAATTATATTTAAATTGGTTTCTAATCAGCCTTAAATAATTAATGTTTTGTTTTCGTTACCTTAGAATAAGTCATTTATATCTACATAGGAGCGGGTCCTCTCTTATGGTGGCTTCCATCTTGCGTCGCCATCTTTTCTACCGTAACTCAGAACGGACAAACTAAATGCTTTCGCGTTTTTTTGTTGACGCCTACCGGAAATGCACAGTTGTGAAATAGACAAAGAAGAAGAGAGTGATTACCAAGCAGCTGTGCTAATACAAACAAACATGGAGGACCACACATACAATTTGCCATCAGTGGAGCGTGAATCTTTGTCAAAAGCGAAAAGCAGCAGCGAAGCCAAACGCAATCGGGACAGATAAACAAAAAAAAACAGAGTCAACATCGGCGCTGCCTTTCCCAGATGGAAGTCCCTGAAGGATAAGTTTGCAGACAGACGCAGAAGTTGCCTGTTTTTTGCTGGACAGGTAAGACGAAGTGTCGAATTGTACTCTTATATGGAGCCGAATTTATTTGTTTACTTTCGGGAGAAGTCGGAGGAAGACGCAGAGAATGTATCTGCTATGCGAGGCTTATTTCACGCCCCCAAGCATTTTGAAATGATTGTCTCTTCCAAATGACCGGTGTGAGCGTTAGCAAGACTGAAAGACAATAGAGAGACAACGTCGTGCTAAAACTCCACGATTTATTCATTTTCTGTGGCAGTAAGACAAAACATAGGCTGATAACTAAGCTAAAAACACTTTTTGTCCTTGGAAGGCCACCGTAGCTCCAGAGGTTCTCTGACCGGGAGGGGGGAGCGCCGGAGTGCTGCAATCTCAAACCCCACCTTTAGATGCCGCTAAAAACTACACACTGTACCTTTAAGTGTTTTTTTCTCATTTGCACATGATCAGGCGTCAAAATAATCAACACATTTTAATGAATTTCCCATGAAAATGATTTAGCTTCAGCTGTCATAAAATGCTTAAATGTTTGATACATTGTTCCGGCTTTAAAACACAGGCATGAACTGCACTATTTTTGGTTATGAGTACAAATAAATGTAATTAATTTGTGCCCTTTTCTCCTTGCATTTGCACTGCTTCAATTGAGCCCATGAGAAAGAGAAAAGGGGTGAATGAACTCCTGCTCTAAAGTTGAACTTAAAACGGAGGTGAAGAGCACAACCAGAATTTGTCAAGAGTCCCATTGGTAACAAAACTTGATGTTGATGGTTACCGTCAGATGTGTTCAGTGGCAACTCAGTCATATGACAATGAGATTAAAGCAAATGAAATCATGATGCATTTATGTACAATGTAAAGAAAATTAAAATAAAGTGTTCATGTTGTAACAGATGTTCACCATGGATAAAAAGCACTTTAAAAGGTTGTTCTTTTAAACGTGTTTATTTCGTTATATTTTTTTTATCATATAAATCATCAAGAATGTAAAGGTTTTTTTGCATAAAAGTAAAGACATTCTTAAGGAATGAGGAAATAGCTTCTTCTCAATAACCCCTTGCTGTTCTGAAAAAAAAAACACCTAAGACACATACGAAGAGAAAAGACTATATAATAAATAAATACATTAAAGGGAAATAAAGACTCCCATGGCCAAGTTTTTTAAATTAACCAAATTAAAATCTATGAGCCAAACTGAAGATACACACTTAACCTTGGACTAAGTGTATTGTTGCATGTCTAGTAATAGACATGAGCTGTTACTTTGTATTATAGCAGATTTATAATAACAGCCCTCACCTGATTCAATACCACCAAACAAATTATCAAGACAGGAGATATCTGTTCACCAGCTTTTAAAACATAATCCTGTTGTTTTTGCCTCCATGAATTCCAGCCCCAATTCTGTTTTATTACAGGGTCACAACCGTCGGATCGTGGACAGTAAACCATTTTATTTGCAGAGCAGCAGCCAGTGTAGCTCATTTGTTTTTCCAGATATAAGAGAGAAAGAGAGATGTTATTTTTCTACAGTCAGACACTTCTTGGCAGCTGCAGAGCCAGCAGGAGGTAGATGAATAACCTGATGGAAGAGCTTCTCATGGCTGCAAATTAAACAACATATTTCAGCTTGATTTTATTTCTAATGATTAAGGCAACCGAAGTGAATGTAAATCAGATGTTCAGTGCTGGGCTGTAGGCCACCGAATAGAGGGCATTTACAAATGCTTTTAAAACTCTACTTAGTGATGAGAGGGAATGCCACATATAAATATGTCTTCACATATCATGTATGCCATGCTCAAGTATACTTGAGTTGTGCTAGGGACTACATCGACAAGAGTGCTTAGATGTGATACTCGAGTACAGTGTGTTTGTATTCACACCAGGCCTGTGCAAAAAAGAAAAAAAATGAATGGCAGTATGTCATCACTTATTCTTTAAGTGTACAGATAGGAATGTTACACAATCAGTACAGCCCAATGTAATGTGACAGCAGTTTTCAAATACACTTTTGGCTATATTACACATGGCGCACCTCAGAAAGTGGCAGAAGAAACCAAACTATCTGATAAAGCACACAGTGGTGTCTGAAGTGGTGATGGGAATAATGGGGTGCCTCATGATGTGATACGATACATTAGATATGCAATACATAGTTCACGATAATGACATAATCACAATGCAGTGGTTCTGCAATAATCGATATATTGCAAAAATGATTAGGGGTGCCAAATTATCGCATTAATTGAGATTAATTAATTACAGTCATAATTAGTGCGCTATTTTTTGTAATCTCGTTAATCTAATTTTTTTATGTGATTTCACTGTTTTGATATTTTCAGAGGGTAACACCTTAAAATACCAGGACAGCTGGTGATTGGACGATTGGTTCACTCGTCACACTCTTCACAGACCAATCATATCAAGCAACAGTTTGACATATCAGCTGACCCTGTAGTTAGCCGTTAGCTCAGACTACGACTACTTCAGTCCTTAGACTATCGTCTTATCTTACATTGAATTACACCACACATCATCTGCCACATGTGACATGAATCTCGTCAAAGAAAATACCCACCAAGTTCACCCGGTAAAATTTTGAGGAGGGCATATTTCATATCGCAGGGTAACCATGACTACGGCTCGGCGTTCTTAGCGCGGCATTTCCGCGTCTCTCTCAGTTTCCCAGCAGTGATCTCAGGTCGGGAGAAGAGCAAAACCCTGATTTCTCATAAGGAAGCTTGAAGTGATGTACTTCGCTCCTCTTTTAAAGGAGAAATAGAGTCCATTTCTGATAAAACTGCAAATCTTGCTTCATCCACAGACATCACTTTTACACTGCGCTGTTGTTTTCAAACATGCAGTCACTTCCTGTTGTCATCACATCCGTGACATTTTTTATGCATTGGGCTTCTTGTGCTTCAGATTTTGGGGGCTGGAGAACAATCTTTTGATCTGCCACAATAATACAATGCATTTCCATGAAAATACCTCAAGTTGAGGCTTTTTTCAGCAAATTTTTTATGTAAGATTAAAAAATAGATTAATTAGATCAATCAGTTACAGTTCATAATTAATTAAATGATTGATTTTTAAAATCTACTGACAGCACTAATAATAATGTAACATTATGTCACAAATATCGATTTTGTATTTTCTTTCAATGTTGTTGAAGCTGAAGTGTATCCATACTTTGGATTTTTAATTGGCTGGGGCATTCTTCAGTGTACTTTACTTTATGCTGATGTCAGACATTTTTGCTCTAATGCTGCATTCTATTTACATGGGAACTGGGAACTGGGCAGAGGGAATGGTGTGATATCCGAGTTATCAGCATTCAAGTTACAAAGTCTGAAATAACTTGCCAACCTACCAGGCTATTGTTAGCCGTTGTTAGCATGCCCTGGGTTGTAGTTCTCACATATCACATGAAGAATGTAAATAACACTTTAGCAGCATTGTCATTTATATGTCTATGTCAAACAGTACTATGCATACAGCTGATTTGGTATGACGAACACGAGTCAGAAGTGCCAATAACCAGAATATTACAGGAGCTTAATAACTATTTAATCCTGGAGCAACCATCATCGATTGTCAACTCGGGGGTGTGAGGATCCTCCAATTTTCCTGGAGGAAATTCCAACCTGTCTGTCTGTCTGTCTGTCTGTCTATCTATCTATCTATCTATCTATCTATCTATCTATCTATCTATCTATCTATCTATGTAAAAAAATGGTTGATACCCTTCTGTTAAGGAAAGAAAAGCCTATATGTATGTGTGTGTATATATATATGTATATGTATGTATATATTTATATATATATATATATGTATATGTATGTATATATTTATATATATATATATATATATATATATATATGTATATGTATGTATATATTTATATATGTATATGTATGTATATATTTATATATATATTTATATATATTTATATATATTTATATTTATACTTATATATATATATTTATATATACTTATATATATATATTTATATATTTATATATATTTATATATATTATATATATACTTATATATATATTTATATATATATATACACACATATATATATATATATGTACAGTATATATATATATGTGTATATATATATGTGTACAGTGTGTATATATATGTACAGTATATATATATATATATATATATATATGTGTGTGTGTGTGTGTGTGTGTGTACAGTGTGTATATATATATATACAGTCATGGAAAAAATTATTAGACCACCCTTGTTTTCTTCAATTTCTTGTTCATTCTAATATCTGGTACCACTAAACGTATAATACAATGAACACAACAAAAAATGCAGCTGGTCACATAATACTTTATGTCCTATTTGACATTCTTAAGCTTAATTGATTCCCAGGGTATATAAGAGGCCATTTCATGTCACAAGCAGCACTGCACATGCAAAGGCCTAGAGTGGTTTCCTGCTTACATTCAAGCCGTAGCACAACTCAGAAGTTGTCAGCTCTCACATAATGCCTAAAACAAAAGAATTATGTGAAGCCACAAAGGCAGCCATCTTGGCACTGCTGGAAATTGGCATGAGTGAGAGACAGGTAGCGAAAAAACTGAAGATCTCCAAGACAGCCGTTCATTACAACAAAAAAAACAAGCTGAACATGGCACTACCAAATTGCTACCTGGCCGTGGCAGGAAACGTCTTTCTGCCCCACGAGATGACCGTGCACTCATCCGTTCCCGTGTCAGGAATCGTCGTCAGACCTCCAGGGACCTTAAAAATGAGTGGGCACTGTCGAGAAATGTGACTTGTTCAGCAAGGACAGTTCGAAACCAACTTGTTGAAGCTGGTTTGAAGTCACACAGAGCACGCAAGAAGCCCTTCATCAATGAAAGGCAGAGGAAAGGCCTGGTTACTCTTTGCTCGAGACCACAAGGATTGGACTGTTGATGATTGGGCTAAGGTTCTCTTCAGTGATGAATCCAATTTTGAATTGATGCCCACTCCAGCCAACTTACTGGTTAGGAGGAAGCCTGGAGAAGCTTACAACCCAGACTGTCTTGCCCCTACAGTAAAACATGGGGTTGGATTAGTCATGATCTGGGGTTGTTTCAGTCTGAGTGGAACAGGGCAAATGCAATTGTGTGAAGGCCGAATGAACCAGGTCATGTACAGGACTACCCTTGAAAACAGTCTTCTTCCATCAGCTGGAAAACTCTTTCCTGCCTCGAATGACTGGATTTTCCAACAAGACAATGCCCCTTGCCACACGGCAAGGTCAGTTAAACCTGGATGGAGAACCACAACATTAGCACCATGCCTTGGCCTGCTCAATCACCAGATCTTAATCCAATTGAAAACCTGTGGAAAATCATCAAACTCAAAATGGAGAACCACAAGCCCAAAAACAAAGAAAATTTGTTTGAATTTGTCCAACAGGAATGGGCTGCTGTGACAGCAGAACAATGTCAGAAGCTGGTGGAGAGCATGCCAAGACGCATGGCTGCAGTCATCAAAAACAATGGTTATGCAATCAAGAATTAACTCTTGTGTGTATCATGTGTTTAAAGCAAACAGAAAAGAAAACATGGAATGCTTAAAAGTAGTGTTTTTGGCGGTACAATGCCATAGCTATTGATGTAAGAATTTAAGTAATTTTGGTTATTATCAAGAAAACCATGGAAAATGAATAGTTCTTAGTTCTTAAATTAAACTCTCATGAGCTATTTTTGTTGTTATCATTATAATTGTCCAAACAAATGTACCTTTAGTTGAGCCAGGCATTAAAATTAACAAGAAATTGAAGAAAACAAGGGTGGTCTAATAATTTTTTCCATGACTGTATATGTACAGTATATATATATATATATGTACAGTATATATATCTATATGTTCAGTATATATATATGTATGTACAGTATATATATATATATGTTCAGTATATATATATGTATGTATCTATATATATATCTATATATCTATATTATATATATATATGTTTATATATATATATGTTTATATATATATATGTTTATATATATATACATATATATATATATATATATATATGTTTGTATGTATATATATATATATATATACATATATGTATATGTATGTATATATATATGCATTTATATATATATATATATATATATATATATATATATATATATATATATATATATATATATATATATATATATATATATATATATATATGTATATGTATATATGTGTGTGTTTATATATATATACAGGGCTCTCGACTAACTTTTTGAGTTTGTTGCAATGGTGCACCTAAAAAATTTTTAAGGTGCACCAGCACAAAAATTAGGTGCACACAACCTTTTTAGTGTTGCCTTTAATGCCATAAGGTCACCACTTTATCACTCTCCATAACTTTTATATAATGTAAATGCTTTTTAAAAAAGAATAAGATGTAAAGAAATACTTGTCTTTATTTGAAGCAAAATTACACATTTAGAGAAAAACAGAGCATTTAAAGTATTTCACTGAATAAAATTTACAAATTCAAGCTAAAACATTAAGCAGAATAAAACATCTCCAAATAAAATTGCTTGAAGTGCTATACTGAACTGAAATTTAATATTTCAAACATCTCAAGTTAAATAAAATATTTCAAATAATAAGAGCTAAGGTGCTATACTGAGCTAAAAATGAAATAAATATCCATATTTTAACGACCAACAACATAACATTTAACTGGATGGTCTTATTCTCTATTAAATTTGAACCCAGAATAAGACTTCACACACGACAGTCAATATTTACAAAACTGACACTAAGGTAAATAATAAAAATCAATTTCAAACTAATTTATGAAGACGGCTTTAAGGGCAGAGCATTTATGACTTTTTATCTTTATTTTTTTCTCTTGTTTCAGCCTTTTTTTTTTTTTTTTACAGCCCAACTTAATGTTCAGTCGGGGGCTGTCAAGTCATTTGTCCTCAGTGAGTGTGAGCACTCACCTCTGTGCCTGTGTGACTTAAACTCCCTCTTTACAGGAGAAAGGACTGAACAAATATAGATGTTATATTAAACTTTACTTTGTTTTACTTGTAATTGTATTTAATTATGAATTATCTGACAGTCTCTTAGACGTATTCGGCAGAGGTCCGCTCCGTCTTTGGATTTATCGATCTCTGCTGTAACCTGACACCACAGAGTCTGGGCTCATTTGCATACTGACAGCTGATTGGATGATTACTGAGGGCTGTGTGTGCATATGTGCATATGATGTGCATGCTTGCGTGTGTGTGCTTTCCCTGCTGTAAAACGGAGACAGAGGAAGAAGGAATTGTGTTTTGTCCATTTTTGGCAGATTTTCCGCCACCGCCGTCACTTTTGTCAACTTTTATAGGCTATATTACGTTTGTAGGAATATTGAGATGTGCTCTCTCAACTTCTAAACTTTTGATTTGAGAGAGAGAGATGAGGGACTTATTTTCACACAAGGACCGTCAGGTGCACCGGAATTTATATATAAATATATATATATGTATATTAGAGATGTAACGATATGAAAATTTTGTATCACGGTTATTGAGACCAAAATTATCACGGTTATCATTATTATCACGATATTGTTGCAGTATGCTCAAAATGTTCAAAAAGTACTTCAACACCCAATTTAATCACTTAATCCATTCAATATTATAATCATAATGGTTCTTTTTGTCTTTTTAATCAATAATATGTCAAGAAATGCCCTTTGGGTACATTTTTGTCCTTTTTTCATGAGAAATAAAAATAAACAATCCTGGAAAGTATTTGTCATTATTTTGTTATTAACGGTGTGATTACAAGAAAATAAAACAACTGATATGAACTTTAAACAGGATTCTCTTTATAAACAATTTTCAATGAACATGTTCAAAGTTTTGAGATGACAAAAAATGACCTTAAACTATTTTATGTACACTCACACATTTTAGTTTGCCTGCAATATTAGTGTCCATGTTACTGCTCCTTATATTAAACAATGTCCAGGACTTTGTTTTAATGACGATCGTCCCTGAAGCAATTAACCCCCTTCATGATTCTCCTCTGGTCTCCCCTCTCCCTGGCAGATCCCCTCGTTATTTTCTCCTCTAAATATTTCCAAATTAGGATCGATGAAATCCATAAAACACTAACTTTGACGAAAAAAGACGATCTATGTCAAAATACGGCGAATACACAGCAAAACAAAGGCAAGAACACAGTCCAGAATGGTACTAATTAGGGATGTCCCGATCCGATATTGATATCGGATATCGGTCAAAAAAACAAATATCGGATTATATCGGCCTGCATCCTAAATCTCCGATATCAGCACTCCGATACAAGCAGTCCATTCTAATATATTTATCTTTTATTTTATTCAGTTGTAGAATATGCTTATGTTTAAGTTCAACACAGTGGTTATTTTGTAATTGGTGAAATATGTTTTTGTTTGATTTATTGAGGTCACTTTTCAGGGTCTTCTAATATTTTTTATTCATGTTGTTTTAATTGTAGTATATTCTTATGTTTAAGGTTAAAATTTATTTAACCTATTGGTTAATAACAAATGTGTCAGTTTTTCTCATACCTACTTTTGCTGACTACTGTTCTCTGTTTGAGTAATCTGACCTGATCAAGCCTTTTCTTACAGTCCATACTACAAAATAGGTAATAAAAGTCTGTATGATTCCTGCTGATATCGCATCGGATTGATATCGGTATCGGCCAGTACTCAAGGCTGCAATATCGGTATCGTATCGGAGGTGAAATAGTAGTATCTGGACACCCCTAGTACTAATTCTGTTATTTATAAGATTTATACATTTTTGGATAGAATTACTGATAAGTCACCTGCTATTCTCTGAGGTATGGCTCATTGAGTCCTCGCTCTCGCTCGCTCTCTCTCTCCCTATAGATCCGTCAGTTCATTTACTCGAAGAGTTCCTGCCGTTGAAATCACGCGCGTCTACATATATATATATATATATACATACATATCTATCTATCTATCTATCTATCTATCTATCTATCTATCTATCTATCTATCTATCTATCTATCTATCTATCTATCTATCTATCTATCTATCTATCTATCTATCTATCTATCTATCTATATATATATATATATATACACATATAGCTGAAATTTAAGCAGCTTAAAGTGGGTCTCCAATGAACTTGTCCTTTGCTGATTCTATTCTTTATTCTGTAAAAGGCTCTGTAAGCAGTCACAACTTAATGAATCCAGTATCTATCTTGACTTCTTTACTGGGATATGAATAGTATCGTCAGGTTGCTGGAGATACCCAACCATATTTCACACCTCAAATATGAGCCAGACATTTAATAAAGTGAAGCTGAATCATTGTCTTGCACTGCAGTTGAAAGATAAACTATGCAATCATCTCATCTCTTGGCACAAACTGGAATTCAGATCATTCAAAAATAAAAATGCCTGTGATAGGAGTACATTAATAAAAACCTCTTCATTTTATCTTTATTATTATAAATGCTTCCTCTGACTTGAGCCACCTCAGACTGTTTGATATAATCACAGAGTTGACCAGCAGAGATGGATGCAACATAAAAAGAGGGACCTTGAGGGTAACTTCTTTATGTGAAGGTCGACGGGCTGGCTGTTATTTAGCTTCTCTCAGTGCCTCTTCTTGCCATAAATCACCGGCTGCTGTGCACACTGGAGCCTGCTTTGTCTCATAAAACTCAGCTCTGATGATATTAACTTATTAGCATTTGTCGAGGCATGCAGGGTGTAAAAGTTTGGTGTGCGCTGTGTCTCAGAGGATTATCAAGTGCAACGAGCTACTGAAAGCAAGTGTTTGGTTAAAGAGGCTGTGCACAAGCAAGAGGAGTCAAAGCTGTTTCCCTTTGGATTCCCTCTTCTTCGCTCTGCACTCTTTAACATGTCCTCGGCTTCAGTTGACAGAAATGTGGCACCTCAGGAAATACTGCAGATAAAATTACACAGCGTGCACTCAGGCTGAGGATGACTCCAAAAGCGTGGAGATTGTATTACAGGCTCCTTTGCAAATATGTCTCCTTTTTTCATGCTTTCCCGAGTGAGTCGTGTGTAGTCATCTCCTCACAGATGAGAGGAAGAAAAGAAAATTCCCCCCCTTGGATAATTCCAACATGTTCTATACCATCAACCTGTGATGTACCCTTCATTTCACTACTTCTTTTATGACTATGTGGGGAGCTAATAGAAGTCTTTATCCGTACTTTCCTTTAGCTAGCCTTTTGTTCAGCTGCTGATTCCCTGTAAATTTTCCAGAGTAGGCACAAACATTTCTGAAGGGAGCAGCAGGAGATGGTACTTTCAAGTTTGTTTTTATTTGGTAAACAAGATGATATTCAAAACACAGAGGAACATTATGTCACTGCCAACCTCCCACTCAACAGTGAACGCTTATTCTGCCAATAATGGGATGATTAATACTTTTTAGGAAGGATGCCCAATTGGGCTTCTTGTCTCGCTGATGCCAAAACCAATCACCTATAATGAAATTATATGATACAGATACAGAAAGGGCAGGATAACACTTCACACAGCAACAGCCCAAATCAACCCGAGTGATTGCTCCAGTCACAACTCTTTATTGCAGAAATATCCTTTTAATGCTTAAATAATGTCTTGCATTGAAATGTTTGCATTATCAAACAGAGAAAGGGAAGTGTGGTTATTCTTTTAAGTTATTTACAGCTGTTTTTATACACATTTCACACATCTACAGTGATATATAGAGTGGTTCAGGGATATCTTTGTTTCTGTCTTTTTTTCATGTGTTTTTGGAATCTTGCTGTAATAAGGCCTCTGAGCCAACAAAAATTCATGAAACAGATGTTTTTTTTTTCATCATGATAACTTTGCAAGCAAACCTAACCATTATATTATAGCCTAAACGTAAGCATTAGCTGTGTTCGAAACTGTTCCCTATCATGGATATTGTGCACTTTATATTGTGTTTGCCATTTTATATGTTTGTTCAAATTTTATTCACTAAATAGTTAGTGTAAAAACTAAAAAATATCCACAATGCCCAGCAAATGTTTCTGTACGTAAGATCTACCCTATATTGCACTCATGATACTTCAATGCACTGCAGTCGTGTTTTTCCAGAGGAGAAAAAAGAGAAGCGAAAGTACATTTATAGATTATTGTGTTCCTAAATAGAGGTGTGGAAAAATATCGGTATCGCAATATATCGTGATATTTTGACTCCCGATATAATATCGATATTTCAAATCTTAGTATCGATATTTTTATGAAAATAAAAACTCATATTTTATCAGAGTTGAAAATAAAATACAACTTATAAATAAGTATGCACAGTTTTCTTTTTCATGCACTGTTCAGTTCAGACAGTGCAGTCCTAACACTACAGGTTAGGATGATTTCAATACTTTGCTAAAGGGAAAACAAGAATAATTTCTTTGCAACATTAGTTTAATTGACTTGATGCACTCTGTGTTAAGTGTATGTATGTAACACTGCACTTGACATATTTCAATAACAGTAAAATGGAAAAGT
>JAZDUH010000147.1:7132500-7370000 GCA_036419115.1 Scarus forsteni | reverse complement strand
TGCAAATGGGTGTGAAGACTTAGGTTTGTCGAGATCTGCTCTCTAATCTCCTCATTGCCCACTATGCCATAACAGTAGAAAGTGTAATAGGATTATTACAGACTGATTTCAAGGTTTTGATATTTCTGATGAATAAGAAATTTTGTAAGGGAAGTTTAGACATTGAATTTTATGAGGGTGGAAGACATAAAGTAGCTATTTTAAGGTGAGGCTTTCTTTTAGCCCAAATGAAAGAGCTAAACCATTTATTTAGGTTTTTGATAGCTTTGTGCGGGAAGATAACTGGAACCATCTGAATCAAGTGGAATAACCTTGGGAGTATGTTCATTTTCAAAAGAGCAGCACAACCTAACCAAGATATTGGGAGGGAATTCCATCCCTCTAAATCCAGCCTGATACGTTCAAATAGAGGAAGAAAGTTTGTTTTGTAAATCTGATTGAAAAATGGTGTTGTGTGTATGCCTAAGTATACAAATCCCCTTGGCGAAAATTTAAATGGGAAGGGAGATGGAGTTGGAGGCTTCTGTCACATTGCCCAAGGGCATTGCTTCTGATTTGGGGAAATTGATTCTATAACCTGAAAATGCACTAAACGTATTAATGGTCTCAATAAGAGTAGGGATGGATACCTCAGGCCTCTGCAGAACAATCAGGACATCATCTGCATAAAGAGTTATTTTATGCTGCCTGCCTTTGATAGTCAAACCATGTGTATCTTTATTTGCCCTAACTGCTTCAGCGAGCGGTTCTATAGTCAGGGCAAATAGAAGAGGTGAGAGTGGGCAGCCCTGTCTTGTGCCCCTCTGGATCTGGAAGTTGGAGGATTGTAACCTATTGGTAAGTACTGCAGAGAGGGGGTTGTTATAGAAACTTGATCCACCTAATAAAATTTTCACCGATGCCAAATTTATGCAATGTATTAAACAGATAGGGCCACTCGATGCGATCAAATACCTTCTCGGCATCAAGAGAAAGCACCACACCCTGCACTGACTGTTGGTGTTGCAAGTATTTTTGAGAGGATTTTCAAGCCCACATTCAATAAAGAGATGGGCCTGTACGAGATACAGTTCTCAGGTCATTTGCCCTTTTTAAAAATCAGTGATACATTTGCTTCTCTCAAGGACAAAGGTAGAACACCTTTTTTAATACAATCATTAAACATATTTAATAATGGGTCAGCTAGTATATTCTGGAACTCCTTATAGAACTCACTACAGAGCCCGTCTGGCCCAAGCATTTTACTGGACTGTAGTCCTTTTTAAACCATCTAGGACCTGTTTTTTTAGGGATAGGAGCATCTGGGAAGAGCTTGTGATCCTCTGAGAGGCTAGGCCTTCTCCAGAGAAGGGAGAATTCCTCCATTAGCTTTTGAGCATCATCAATGTCTCAGATGTATATAATTTTTCATAAAATTTCTTAAACGTGTTGTAAATTGTTTCTGAATCAAAAAAGTGTTGACCACTTTCATCAGCGACTGAAGTTATAGTTTGAGAGTCAGATTTTTTCTTTGTTAAATAAGCCAAGTATCTCTCTGATTTATCTCCATGCTCGTAAATCTTTTGTCTGTCAGAACTAATTTTGCCCTCTGCCTCTTTGGTTAAAAGAGAGTCGAAGGCAGAATGAAGAGCAGTGATTTCCTTTAGTTTAAACAGAGATTGACATTTTGCACATTTTTTTTCAGCCCATTCAAGTTTGGATTCTAAAATTTCCCCTTGTTCAGGTTGTCTGCGTCTCTTACTTAACATAAAACATGATGATACCTCTAGAGTAAGCTTTAGATGTCTCCCATATCAGTGGTGGGTCCTTCGTAGTGGCTGAATTAATGGAAAAAAGGACTTGTATTCATCCACAAAATAAGAAATGAACTTTTTATCACTCAAAATGAAATTGTTCAGCCTCCAATGTCTACACTGGATAAAGACAGCAGCGTGGTCAGGTATGACAATATTCCCTATAGAGCTGGAAGTGACTGATTGTAGTAACATTTTTGATATAAAGAAATAATCTATCCTCGTGTAGCAAGAAAGGACTTTAGAGAAGAAAGTAAACTCCTTATCTGCCGGGTGTTGAGCCCTCCATACATCAACATAATCCACTTCTTCACATATTGCAGTGACATTCTTGGCCTGGGGTGAACAAGACACTTTACCAGGTGGAGATTTGTCCATAGTTGGGCCCAAGTGACAGTCGAAGTCTCCTCTGATCTAAGAGTTCCTGACATTAAGGTCCACAAATTTATAAAAAGCGTTCATCATGAAATCTTGTGAATGTCCAGGAGGGTAATAAATGTTCAAAATGGCAATTTCTTCTCCATACCAAATACCTCTCACAATCACGTAACAAACTCCTGTGTCCTTTATGTAGTCTAGGGGCTTAAAAGGGGAATTTTTCTGAACTAAAATGGCTACACCTTTAATGGGTTTCTTGCAATAATGCAATGTGAACCCCTTCCCTTTTGAGATAGATTAAGACCTTCTTTTTCACAGGTGTATGCACCCCATTTACATTCCAGGTACACAATTTCAAAGTTGACACCATAATGGAAAAAAAGCATGAAAATCCCTGAGTGCTTCTTCCACATATACAAAACCCAAAACCAGTGAAGTTGGCACGTTGTGTAACTTGTAAATAAAAACAGAATACAATGATTTACAAATCTCTTTCAACCTATATTCAATTGAATACACAGCAAAGACAAGATACTTAATTTTTCGAACTGGTAAACTTTGTTATTTTTTGCAAATATGAGCTCATTTGGAATTTGATGCCTGCAACATGTTTCAAAAAAGCTGGCATAAGTGGCAAAAAAGACTGAGAAAGTTGAGGAATGCTCATCAAACACTTATTTGGAACATCCCACAGGTGAACAGGCTAATTGGGAACAGGTGGGTGCCATGATTGGGTATAAAAGCAGCTTCCCTGAAATGCTCAGTCATTCACAAACAAGGATGGGGCGAGGGTCACCACTTTGTGAACAAATGCGTGAGCAAATTGTCCAACAGTTTAGGAACAACATTTCTCAACCAGCTATTGCAAGGAATTTAGGGATTTCATCATCTACGGTCCGTAATATCATCAAAAGGTTCAGAGAATCTGGAAAAATTACTGCACGTAAGCGGCAAGGCCCAAAACCAACATTGAATGCCCATGACCTTCGATCCCTCAGGTGGTACTGCATCAAAAACCGGCATCACTGTGTAAAGGATATCACCACATGGGCTCAGGAACACTTCAGAAAACCATTGTCAGTAACTACAGTTCGTCTACATCTGTAAGTGCAAGTTAAAACTCTACTATGCAAAGCCAAAGCCATTTATCAACAACACCCAGAAACGCCGCCGGCTTCGCTGGGCCCGAGCTCATCTAAGATGGACCGATGCAAAGTGGAAAAGTGTTCTGTGGTCTGACGAGTCCACATTTCAAATTGTTTTTGGAAACTGTGGTCGTCGTGTCCTCTGGACCAAAGAGGAAAAGAACCATCCGGACTGTTACAGGCACAAAGTTCAAAAGCCAGCATCTGTGATGGTATTAGTGCCCAAGGCATGGGTAACTTACACATCCGTGAAGGCACCATTAATGCTGAAAGGTACATACAGGTTTCGGAGCAACATTTGTTGCCATCCAAGCAATGTCTTTTTCATGGACGCCCCTGCTTATTTCAGCAAGACAATGCCAAGCCACATTCTGCACGTGTTACAACTGCATGGCTTCGTAGTAAAAGAGTGCGGGTACTAGACTGGCCTGCCTGTAGTCCAGACCTGTCCTCCATTGAAAATGTGTGGCGCATTATGAAGCGTAAAATACGACAACGGAGACCCCGGACTGTTAAACAACTTAAGCTGTACATTAAGCAAGAATGGGAAAGAATTCCACCCGAAAAGCTTCAAAAATTGGTCTCCTCAGTTCCCAAACGTTTACTGAGTGTTGTTAAAAGGAAAGGCGATGAAACACAGTGGTAAAAATGCCCCTGTGCCAACTTTTTTTGCAATATGTTGCTGCCATTAAATTCTAAGTTGATGATTATTTGCAAAAGAAAATAAAGTTTCTCAGTTTGAACATTAAATATCTTGTCTTTGCTGTGTTTTCAATTGAATATAGTTGAAAAGGATTTGCAAATCATTGTGTTCTGTTTTTATTTACAATTAACACAACGTGCCAACTTCACTGGTTTTGGGTTTTGTACATAAGCTTGTTAAAGTGGACAAGGAGCTGAGTAACAACGAACACAGAACTAGCAAACAAAACTTCAGTTTAAACAAAACAAATGCATGTAAGGTGCCACATGCCTAACAATGGCTTTATTTACAAACACTGTCCTTTTAACCTTGAGAAGTTCAAGTGAAAGGGCTCTCTAACAGCAAAAAGGATCAGTCTGTTTGAGGCAGCACCATAAAGTTGTCCCGTGTGCTCTTATTGTGGAAAACAAAGAAACAAGGGTAAGAAAGTGTAAAAACAAGGAGAGATAAAAGGGCTCTGTCCCACAACAATGATATCCTCACGGCCTGATGAATAGAAACAATTAACCTCGCCGTGTAGTGAAGAATGAGGTAGTGAAATTAAACCTGATTCCATCCAACAATCACACACCATCAGCAGGGTTGATTTCCAGCAACTGGATGAATTGCTCCACTGCAGCTGGGTCCTGGAACATCTTTGTGGAGCCGCGATGAGTGACTTTGAGCGGAGTGGGGTAAAGTTGCATGTAGTCCATGCCGATTGACTTCAGACGTCTCTATACACCGTTAAAACATTTACGTTTACGGAGAACAGAAGCAGAAAAATCCTGGAAAATCGTCACCGTGGCATTTCCGTGTTTCAGTGTTTGGTTTCTTTTACCCATCTCCTATGAAGCATTCATCACCCGTTGTTTGTCTTGGTAGTTGTGAAATCTTACCGGCATGGATCGCGGTCTCTGGCTGATGTGAGTCTCCGGTGCCAATGAGCGGTGTGCTCTCTCCAGCTTCAGCTTGCCTGACTTTGTTTTTATGTTGAGAGTATCAGGGAGCCAGGTCTCGAAAAACCGAGTCGGGTCATTGCCTTCCACATCTCAGGGAGTCCAACGATATGTACATTTTTCCTGTGCCCTCGGTTTTCCAAGTCCTCCGCACATTCACTCAGTTCGTCAACCAGCTTTTCAAGCTTTCCCAGCTTGCTGTCAACTGGTTCAATAGCATCCTCCCATGGAAGAAATCCTTGCCTCTGCCTCCGTTATCCGCCTCTCATGACCATCTAGCTCTTCATGATGTGCTTGTAAAAGTTGTGGAAGCGGCCCAAGTTTTTCAACCATAGCCTTGGTGATGTCGGAAGTAATTTCCCTGATTGCCTCCCTAAGTGCTGGTTCAAAAGTAAATGGTAAATGGTAAATGGACTTGAGCTTATAAAGCGCTTTTCTAGTCTTTGACTACTCAAAGCTGCTTTACACCGCAGGTCACACTTACCCATTCATACCCATTCACACCCATTTGCACTCACATTCACTCACTGATGGTTCTGTGTTTCTATGTTAGTTTTTCCATCAGTATCTCTAACACATTCACGCCCTTTCATGCCCATTTACACGCCACTGACGCAGCAGTGGGAGCAACTTGGGGTTAAGTGTCTTGCCCAAGGACACATCGCCATGTGTCGCCCGGAGCTGGGCTTGAACCTGCAACCTCCCGATCACTGACCAAGCGCACTATCCAACTGCGCCACCGACGCCCCATAAAAGTGTTAGTGTTAGCTTCGGCGCTGACACCAGTGTTAGCTTCTGTGTTAGCCTTGTTCATTTGCTGGCCAGGCTTGCTCACAGAGTTGGTTTTCCGGTCTCAAAAAGTAGTTGTTGATGCTCATAACACACTACACAGCTATGATATCTTTAAGGTTAAAAATGCAAAAATCAGTGAATTGGCGCAGAAGCTCTCTTAAACACCACCTCCATTCAAGCTCCCATCTTGAGAACCCCCATGAAATGGTAATGTTAAATTAAAAAGCAGTTAGCCATAGCTTAAAGCTTGAGGAACACATTCAATAAATCAATGCAGTGGTTGTAAAAACAGAGTAGTACTGTGCTTTGCCGTGCTATGCTAAAGTCTGTAAGGCCCAGCTTTATTACCAAGTCTATTGGAGGAAAAGGTGTTCTTTTTTGGTTCTGCTCTGCAAAGTCAAGTGCTGCCTGTTTGGTGGTTTCCATGTGGGTTCCAGGCCAGTCTGTCCCTTCAGTTCCTGGCTCTTTAGTCCACTGTTTGCTCCTTTGTCCTTGAGTTAGCCACTTGATGCTAACTCTGTTGTGTTGCTTCTTATTGTTTAGACTGGAACTCCTGTTCCTTAAGCAGACTCTCATGTTGCTTATGCGGTGCTACAGTCTGCGTTGAGTAGGACTGCATAAGTAGCCTTGAGGTTGCATTCCTGTGAAGTGACTGGAGCAGTTCTGTGTCTCTTTCTACAGGCTGAGAAAGAGCTGTGAGAGAGCTGAGAAAGACGAGCTGTGTCCCCCTCTCTCCGTGGTTCAGAATAGAGGGAGACAGCATCGCAGAGCTGTGTCTTTGGGGCCATTTACACGAGGCTGAACACAGTCAAATCTGATATGGTTTCATTGCGTTTTGGCCTTGTGTTTGCATGGAGTGCCTGAATCCGCAAACTTGTGAAACCAGTGTCCAGAGTTGAGAGTTTTCAAAATGCTCCATGCAGCGGCGCGTAAACCAAATTCAGAGCATTTCAGGATTTAACGCTGACATTACCGAATGCGCAGTACTCTTTCACATAGAGGCTGTATGTACCAGGAACAACAACAACTTCGACCTTCTACCGAGTAAAGTGTACACACTGAAGATCCAGATTAAACTATCCAGTCATATTTGTTGTCTGAACAAATTTGTTTCCCAGACTAGAAACTCCTGCATCTTTGTGCGTCCACTCATCGTTGTTGTTTGTGAAAAGCATACAGCGGTTTCATTCGTTTCCAGCATCTCCGTCTGAACACAGATCGAGTTTGACAACGCAAAGGTAAATTGTTGCATTTTAAGACACAGAGTCTTCGTGTGAACTTAGTTTACCGTTTTCCCTGTCTCTGTTGCCAGGGAAAACGGTGACATACAGCGCATGCCCCCAACTTTTTCAGATAAAGTTTGCTCGCACACCCAGGAACAAAAACAGCAACAGCTATGGCTGACTTCTGAACAACAGACAGTATGTGCTGCTAACTGTGCTAAGTATGTTATCGGTCCTCCAACAAAATGTGGATTTACTGCATTAATACTGTGACCGCCGGTTACACATTTGTTATATTCCCCAAGGGCACTACAGATGTACAAAGCCGACTACTTGCCTGGCATGCATGCTACTGCATTTTCAGTCGTTCTTGCGAATCCATATGAATGTGCATACTTATTACCAGTGTAGTGCAAGTCACCTCAAAAATGTAATGCATTATTTATTACTTGTTACTGGCATTTCAAAGTAATTAGTTACATTATAATATTACTGTATTTAAAATGTAAGGCATTACACTATTATCACATTATTTTTCAGTTACAAATCAAAATAAAAGGAAATATGGATTTGGCATCCTAAATGTAGCTCATTGCGCACTATAAGCTTATTACACATCCAGTGGAAGGTGATGTGGGGGCTATCTGACTGAGTTTGGCTTAAGGCTATAAACAATAGAATATAATAACCACATTGATGCTCATGGCACAACACAAGAAATGATCATAGCAAAACCTGACAAAATATAAAATTCTGGTAAATTGTGATCTGATCTCACAAGGTTTGTATTTGTATTTAAAAAAAAAAACAACTCTACATTTGGGTTAAATAAAAAATGCATTGTGCAATTTTTTTTTTGTAATGCCTTACATTACTTGTGTAATGCATTACTCCCAACACTGGTTATTACACCATATACATGTGAACGTGGACCGCTTTTGAAAACGAAAAGGAAAAATGTTTCAGTTTCTGGTGACAACGTTGTTGTGTAAACAGGCCATGAAGGTCAGCCTCCCACTTTAGCTACAGTCATATGCAGCCAAAATGGGCAAATAATGGACACACAGACTCTGTTTGAACATTGATCAAATGTCTGGCTACTTAGGCTGATATCAAACACACTTGTATTTGTTTTAAGCTATGGAAACAAAAAAACTGTGAGATTTGGCAGAATTTTCCGAACCAGAGAGTTTGTACTGATTTACAAAGCCTTTATATGTATTTCACACAGTACTCCCTGATTTTCTTGTTACAAAACTGGAAAATTCCAAGTCTCAAATACTTCGAAAAAGTGAATGTGTAGAGGACAACCTGTCAAGAGCATTTAGTTAATGTCTCAGTTAAACTCTAACAGTTTATTTTGATGGGCAATTTAACAAGTGTATGGAGATGAAGATTTTAATATTTGAGACCTTTTACACAGTTAATACCACAGTTATTGAGCAACTTTATCTAATGACAGAGATTCAACAGGTATTCAAAGATATTTTCTCTACAAAGAGGGATCTGCTATTCCATCATAATGACACAGTACAACTCCCTCAGGCTTGTAGAGATGAGGTGTAATTTAATATTGCCTCACATTGCTTCCCTGTTAGTGTTGCACCTCTATTTATTACCACGTCCATGCTGAAACTGTAAATTAAGTCGACAGAGATTGTCTTCTGCTCTTTCTCTCCTCTGCAGTAACAGATGTTTTTATTACCCACTTCATGATCAATAAGACTGTACGTTATTTCTTTATCCATCTTTTGTCCAAACAACCCTGAATACTTGTGTGTTGAAACAGTGAAAGAGTTTGATGAGATTTAAAGGAAAATGGAAAAGTGAGGAAAATAAGATTACAAATATGGTAATGTGTAACCATTTTACCTTGAAGACTATTGTGTGTCTTACTGGCTCTGTTCACTTCTCATAAACTTGATTAGGAAATTCAAGCATAAATGTGGGTGCTTTGTACTGAATTTTCTCAATGATTGAAAGCTTTAGACCTTGAATTTCATGCATAAAAAAACTGAAAAAAAGTGTTTGGCAAGTACAATATATTCATCAGTGTCTCCTAATTTGGCATATGATGGTACTAAGAGACCAAATATAAGATACATTCTAGGGCTGGAAATCACAGGGTAGCTGGAGGTCCTGGTGTATATGACCATTTAAATCAAGTCATTAGTGTCGGCAAGGATATGAATTAAATTAGATAAAGAAAAAAAGGATAAGATACAGCTCTTTCCACCTCCCCTTTGGAAATGCTTGGATCTGAGGGGGCAGGGAGGCCATGGGGGCTATAGTTATGAACATTGCATGGTCCATGAACAACAATATCATGATACAATGATACTGTTAACATTATATTGCCTGACTGTTATACAGTAAATCATGATATGCTTTTAATAATAGGAATATGAAATTGCTTCTATAAGGGTAAAATTAGGAATATTTGATTATTAAGCAGTTTTTAGATTTTTTCTTCAAAAATGACAGAATATCCGCTTTAAGACATGTTAAAAGTGGCTGTTTATTACAATACTCAGTGTGGAGATAGTTTAGGGATTCATGGCTGTCCCTGTCAATCATTTTTAATTGCTTTGATTAAATAAAAGTTTTGATTCTGCATAAACAAAATCCATTACTTTAAATCCACACAATGGTTCTGATCATCCATTTTGCAGGTTAGGTCAGCAGAGGTGACACTGTGCTTGAGAGTTGGAAAAATGAAAAACATGTCAGCAAAGAGGAGAGACAAAAGGAAAGCATCGCCTGAGTTGAAACTTGGCATGTATATCTTGTCAAAGCTGCCTCAGAATTCTGAGAAAATAGTTAAAGCATTACTTACTTCATGTTCAAAGATTCAGGGCCTCACCATGTTGTAGAAAACAAGGGCTTTAGCTACATGCTGGTTTGAGCCCAGACATGTGTTGCTGCCTCTGCATTATTTCACCGACACAGCCTCTCTTCAGCTCTAAAGAGCTGGAAGTTAAACACTGAAGAGACGCTGAGCTCAGCAGAGCACACTTCATTAACAGGCTGTGTGTTGGCGTCAGTCTATGAGTTTTCTTCTAGGCAATTAAACTGTAGTCAAGTCACACGGATATACTAAGATATGTTTCTTATTGAATTAAACAGAACTGACTGTTTTTATGTATATGCCATCAAGAAAAGTTTATTAATCGTAATTTATATTACAGTAGCAAAATAGTACAAGCATCCTATCTCAGTACTTCGGAAATTGTAAACTGTTGTATTGGTAATCACAATAAAATCTTTCTTGACTCAAGCATTGTGATAATATCATAACATGGGGCCAATTGTGAGTCCCATTTAGCATAGATATGAAAATTATAAACCTTGGGATTTTTACCTAGTTTTAATTCTTTTGCCCTGGACAAATCTGTATTTTAAA
Organism: Scarus forsteni; assembly: GCA_036419115.1. NCBI lineage: Eukaryota > Metazoa > Chordata > Actinopteri > Labriformes > Labridae > Scarus > Scarus forsteni. The sequence continues at coordinate 7,359,625 of JAZDUH010000147.1, read as the reverse complement.
CTTGCTCAATGTTATTAATAATCATGGTTAGGTCTAGCACATTGCTCTTTAACCTTGCCTGTGAGGAATCAGTCCTATGATATTCACAGTATCAGACAAATGTTACATAACTTAAGCTTCTGCTCAAGGGGATATGATTTGATTGAAAATTTCACATATTGCACAGATAGCTTTAAAGTCAACGAGCAATTGTGCTTAATAGTAATTGTGTGTAATATTAAATGAAATTAATATTGATATGATTAAAATTTTTCCCACAGCTGAACAGCCCTACATTCCATAATGTACCTATTGCATTTCATTGTGTAAATGCTCCCTTCAGCCACGACATGGCCAGTTGGCAGGCAAAATTAATTAACGCTCATATATCAGATATGATTCCTCCATTGGACATGCACTATTGACATCAACATCAATTCATGCTTATCAGCTTTTATAAAAATGGCAGATATTAAGCCATGTTGATCTTGCATAACAGCCGTGATTCCTGCATCCAGTCATCACTCAGAGGCTTGTTAGAAAATCAATGATGCCTTCAGTGTGTGCTCTTACATTGATTTCACAGACTGGATTTATAGAACTGTCTGTGTGTTATTTCATCACAGATCTCGTCTTGTTTCAGGATCCAGAAGGAGCTTGCTGAGATAACCCTGGACCCGCCGCCAAATTGCAGGTAGGAGCGTGTTGATTGTGAGTTATTAAAGGGTGATTTGCAGTCACCTGAGGCATTTAGTGTGTGAGAGAAAGCACCGTGAATGGATTGTGCCAGCTCACGGAGTCACATGAACAGCATAGGTGGATTATTGAGTGTGTTTTCACCTCTGTTTGCACAGGCTGAGGTGTAATGAATGGACCATCTAAGCAGTCTGAGGTGTGAATAAGACTCATAAAGAATAAATAAATATCTGTGCCATTGACCTGATTGGCTGTGTTTTCCATTAGCATCACTGCAGCAGCCGTGCAGTGTTTGCTCACACTCCCTGAGGCTGGTGAAGGCGCTTCTGCTGCTGCTCCACTGGTCTGCATGGTTTATTTTTCTCTGAGCACGGGGAAAGATTGAGGTGCTGCACACTCCTGCCAATCGAGATCTGAGCAAGGGCTTTCATTGTTGTGATTTGAATTGAGTCAGCATTTGCTATTCTTCTTAAACCAATGTCTTTGGGGATCAGTATCAGAGGGTGAGGGGGAGGGCTGTGCAGGCAGCAGGTCACTGCAGTCCAGGCATTTCCTGTAGAGGCTGAGGAAGCATGGAAGCTCACTGATGTGTGGACGCTCTCACGCCCGAAGGCTGACAAATATTGGGCAAGGATCGCATGAGTCACTCCCAATGTTGTTTTTTTTTTTTTTACCAAGAATCCTTAAAACGGTTTGCAAGAGTATGGATTTTCTCATTTTCTGTGACCAACCATCGACTCTTTTCCATGAATTCTGAACCCAAAAAAGTTTATTCAGACTTTGTCTAAGACACAGTCCTCTAATTGGTTAATCCTCAGGGTCAAAGTGTGCCAACAGTATTAAACCAAAGGTCAAAACATCTGCATTTCACTTTGGACTACTGTAAACTCAACATTTGCAAGTTTTCTGTCTTTAATAAAACTGATTGTAGATGTTATTGTTACAGTAATAACCTGTGTTCTATTAAACAATAAGCAGAAGAGGTAGTTTAGACCTAAAAATATTTAAAACTTTTATTTAATTGTTTATATTCTCCTATAATGTAACTGATGTAAAATAAAAATAAAAGTGAGCCCAGGATAGATCCTTGAGGTACCACTGTACTGATCACCTCAAGGGTGTATTCTTCTATATGTTGAAAAATAGACGGGGTGGGCATGCACATCTTATGTAGGGTGCTGGATCCAAAAAAAGTCTGGTAAAGTCTGAGGAAGAGCAGTTCTGCTCGAAACGTCACTGTTATAAATAAAAATTTTCAAGGGAGCTACTTTTTGGTGTGCAGATCTTCTTACACATTTTTCATGTATTCTTCTATATAAAAACGTTGTAAGTGTAACCATCGCTTTGATCAGTATTATTTAATAACTATGATCAGTAGCAGAGGAAGTATGCAGTCAATGGCCACCTTATTAGTTAGACCATACTGGGTTGGACCCCCGTCTCTCATGTTGTTTACCCCAAATTCTGACCCTGATCTGAATGTCTAAGCAGAATCTGAGAACCATATGAAAAGATCTACTACATATGTTTGTTTAAGAATACATAAGATTAGGAACTTTAAAACAACTGCAGAGTAAATCGCAGTATTGGGGGAAAAAATTGCAATTAGATTATTTTCTCAAATCGTTCAGCTCTAGTTGAATACTGTTTGCTTCCCACAAACACACACACCTGGTTTCCTGCACCTGTAGTTGATCTATATGCCTTTCTGTATACTGGGGCTCCCTATAGGTAAAATTATGGAATTGCATATAAAAACATTAACACAGCGATTTAAATTAAAAATAATTACAAAACAATATGGCTCTATCATAATGCTTTGCAGAGATATTCTACACACAGCCCAGTATTGCTTCAATTTTGCCATTGTTCCAAAGTGCACCTACATGGTACTCTTTAGATGCTTTATTATCAACTCAGAGTTTGCCTCTACAGAACAATACAATCAGCAATCTCGGAATGGCCGACGGAATCATGGAATCGGACATTCAAACCCGAATTCAATATAATTGCTGAATATAATGGAAATGGCTAACATTTAAAGTAAAAGTTTTTTTTTTTGAATGAAACGGAATGCCCATCTTGGGAAAATGCTCAGAGGTGTATGTATTTTTGTTTACTGGGCATAAGCTGTTGCAATTTTTATGGGACTTTTTTTTAAATAAACAAGTATTGAAATGTGTGGAAGCATTAAAGTGTTCAGTTAAAACTGATTAAACGGTTCATATTTCATTATTTTATAAAGTAAAAATGAATCAAAGGAAAATAATGGAATATGGATCGGGTAGGTGCCCTAATGTACTGCTGAATACTTTTTCTATTCAAATGAGTATTTGCAGTCCAAAGATGGATTTTTATAATCAAGTTCAAACAATTATTTATTTTTTATTTATTTATAATTATATTCCTCTTCTTTATAAAGCTGTTTTTTTTTTTTTTTTTTTTTACTTTAGCTATCTGTGAAGTGTGCTTGGAGGGTCACTTTCTGCCTTGGTCTTTCTTCTCTTTCTATTCAATCTCAAACTTATAAAAAACAAAGCAACAATAAACTAAAAACATGCATGTACACCAGACAGCTGGACATGTCCATCAATAAATTGATCATACATAAAGAAATACACACATAGGTTAACCCAGTTTGAGAAGGGACAGAATGAAGCATCAAGACTCAAATGTTGGGAAAGATATCGATCTGTTAATCATTAGCCATTGTCTTAAATCGTAGTGGACCAATATGTTGCATTTGTGGGTAATTCTTCAAGAAAATTAACTTGCATTCGCATAGTAGATAGTACAATAGTTAATAACCTGTGAAAGTCAAATTGATTTGGGTTCTGCCTTCAGCTTAACTGATGCTGTTCTGAATATTCTGCTTTGACATGTTAAAATTAAGCTGCTATGAATGTCATACTTTTATATACCTTATCAGCCTGTAAAAAAAACTCTTCTCTAGAGCAGATACTTTCTTTACATTATAAATGTTCTTTTCTTGTCTTTTATCCTTTACGAGTAATGCTTCATGTCTCAGTGTGACTGAACATTTGGAGAGGTATTAAAAAGCCATTTCCCTTTTGAAAAGTTTGTATTGAGCTGGCAGCTACATAACTGAAGGTTGATCCCTCCACCTGTCATAACAGAACAATTCATCTGCCGGTATCCTGCTGTTTACATTCACCACCACAGAGTCTCAAAGCCAGCGAGGAATGACAGAAAAGAACATGTTTTTTATGAAGGTACTATCTGTCACAGCCGCTGTCTGTTTGTTGGATCTCAGAGACAAGGCTAATCTGTCTGAAGCAGGCCATTATGTTCTCTGACAAAGGGCCAGACAGCAGAGGGGGAAAAATAAATTTCACGGCCAGACATCTGTGAAGAACATGACATTCTGGTGCAAAAGAGAGGATTCCTCGAAGAACGGCAAACCCTCGTGACGAATGGATCAAGCTCGGCTGCAGTCAGGACCCCTCAGCAGTCAGGACTTCTCAGCAGAGGGTGAAAAATTAGGTTTAGGCTGCTGGAGTGCATTTCACCATCAGGTTGAGAGGAGACATGAGTCAGAGGAGTCCCAGTGCTACTTAAAATTCAGATTCTCTGTATTCATACGTCTCCTTTGGAGTATTTGCTACTCTCTAACAGCTCTACATTCCCCTCCAAAAACGCTGTCACTTCCTTAGTGTTTAATCCTGGCTGCATGTTTTTCCTCAATAATATTGAATCAGCCTCTTGTTCTCTGTGACAAACAGCAAAACTGCAGTGTGAGCCGTTAAGATAAATAACTCACTGTATGTTTTTAGGCTGGAAAACATATGGTGTTCATATTCATCTGTGTCTTGTCAAATAATTTCTAGGATAAGGTAATGTTGTTTTATGGTAATGTTAACTGAATTTGATTGAAGGCAGTAAAAGATTATTCACTGAAAAGACCATTAGCACTTAGGGATGTAACGGTTACCGGTAAAATGGTAAACCCATGGTAATCATTACCGTGTCTTTTTAAAATTACTGTTTTACCGTGTTTGATCACCACACAGCGTCAGCAACTCACGGTGATGCTGCTCTTTGCCTGGAAAGCCGGCATAATGTATCTGTCATCGATTAAGCGTCCTCAACCGATGTGCGCATGCGCAGTTTGCATAGTTTGTCCTCTGAGTCAGAGCGAAGGTTAGAGACACAGTGGAGACTTTTGTCGAAACGGACTCGGAACTGTGGTTGAATTTTGGATTTTACAAGGATGCTGAGGAGAAACTGATAGAAGACAGTCTTCCTGTCTAAACACGAAGCTGCAGCGAAAGAAAAAGACATGCGCCATTTCAACGGCAAATTAGTAAATTAACTGACAGAGCCGCAGGGAGAGGGGGGGGATTCAGTGAGCCATACCTGAGAGAATGACAGGTGACTTATCAGTAATTCTACCCAAAAATGTATAAATCTTATAAATAACAGAATAAGTATCATTCTGGAGGGTGGTCTTGCCGTGTATTCACCGTATTTTGAAATAGATCGTCTTTTTTCGTCAAATTCGTGTTTTATGGATTTCATCGATCGTTATTTGGATATATTTAGAGGAGAAAACACCGAGGAGATCTGCCAGGGAGAGGGAAGACCAGAGGAGAAACATGAAGGGGGTTAATTGCTTCAGGGACTGTCGTCATTTAAAAAAAAAAGTCCTGGACATTCTACTAGCCGAAACATGGACACTAATGCTGCAGGCACACTAAACGGTGTGAGTGTATGTAAAATAGGTTAAGATTATTTTTTTGTCATCTCAAAACTTTGAACATGTTCATTTACAATTGTTTATAAAGAGAGTTCTGTTTGAAGTTCAAATAAGTTGTTTTCTTTTCTTGTAATCACACCGTTTATAACATAATGATGACAAATACTTTCCAGGATTGTTTACTTTTATTTCTCATGAAAGAAGGGTAAAAAAATCTACTCAAAGGGCATTTCTTGACACATTATTGACAAAAAATATAAAACAGAACCATTATGATTATAATATTGAAGGGGTTAAGTGATTTAAATTGTGTGTTAAAGTACTTTTCGAACATTTTGAGCAAATTGCAACAATACCGTGATAATAATGATAACCGTGATAACTTTGGTCACAATAACCGTGATGCAAAATTTTCATATCGTTACATCTCTAGCACTAAAACCCCAACTATGGTGAATGATTGTGAATTTTTGTCGTTATCGATATGCCATTTCTTCTAAACTCATTTTGGCAGATACTGGTTTTGAAACCAATATATGTTAGGACTGTCAATATCTCAGAATTTCAAATCCTTCTGGTTTTCAAGCACACGCACTTGCAACTCGGAGACAAGGCAATTCCATTAGATCATTTCACTGTTTACCTCTTTCGAGGCCACACCAGTGGGCTGCATCTCCTCACAAATCTTGCAATCTTGTCTGTGATGGCCTTGCTCCATCCCCTCTCCTCTGCTTCTGCAGTTGGGTAAAAGGCAAACTAATGGGCCCATGGACTTAGATGAGGAGTGGGCCAGCTGCTTTGTACATAATCAACACACAGTCCCTTCTTTGTTTATCTTTTTGTCGTTGGCAGTGTGGAGCCCAAAGTGCTTCCTCAGATGTCGTCTGCTCTGTGGGGCTTTTCCCTGCCCTGTATTTTCTTGCAGTGTACTTCTTGTTGTTGGGTTATAGAATTGTTTTGGGAGATATGTATGCCATAGTTGAAACGGATATACGATAACAGCCCTCATATATAAACAACTTTTTTTTTAATTTAAATGAGTATTACAACCCATCTTCAAAGTTACAAAAGGCACTGTACATACTGAAAGCTTTATAAAGACCCCCCTCCCCATTTTTTCACTGCGCATTGTGGCCTTAAGAGTGTTACAAGACACAAGTTTCACATACAGGAAGACACACACCTACAGGACTTCCTTCTTGCTGGCTCTGTGTGCAGCCTTTACATCTCTTGTATACTTCTGTTACTACCTTGAGAGCTGTTTGTGGTACTTGCTAGAAGCAAGGTCAAATGTTGCCAACATACGGAAAGGGCTTCTTAAGGGACTGCCATGCTAGTACTGGTTTGGACCTCTCCTCAGCCTTCACAACTGCCTTCAACAAGTGATTTTGGTCCGTATGACATGATAGCTCAAAGCAGTTACCGTGGATGTTAGGTGCACATATTGTGAATCTCTCATTTCACAATTCCAAAGGGGCTCTATTTGATCAAGATCTGGTGACTGTGGAGGCATCTGAAGTACAGTGAACTCAAAATTGGAAGCCAGATTGATTTGGGCTTTGTGACATGGCCAGTTTCCTGCTGGAAGTAGCCATCAGAAGATGCGTTCACTGTAGTCATAGAGGGATAGACATGGGGCTCTAATTTCATAGGCCAGGCAGAGTGCACCTGCCCTGTGCCGTGCCTGTGCCGCGCCCATGGAGTGTGTCCAGGGCAGTTTGCAGAGTGGCACAGCCAGGCTCACCTCAAGTCTCTGTACCTCCCAGGGCGCAGGGGAGGAGGGAAGGCGTGAGTGGGTTTGTAGCCTCAGTTTCCAGTTCTTAGCTGATAGTAGTGGCACTCAGTGTGGTTGTCTGCTGTTGTACATCAATTGATTTGATGTATTGGGCTTTTTTTCTGTATACTTTAGTTGTAACAATTGGTTATTATTTTATTTCCATCATCTTTAGCAACTTTGGCCATTATCTTCTGACCTTTAATCAACAATGTGGACAAGAGACCTGACCTGACTTCACATTTTTATTCATGCCCTTTATCACACTGATGGACTGAAAATTGAATCTAGTGGCTTATATACAAAAAAATCAAATAGTGTTAAAAGTAAATAAATGGTTACCTCTGCCAAGGAGGTTATGTTTTTGGTCCTGTATGTCTGATTGTCTGTTTGTTAGCAAGGTTATGCAAAAATTTCTGGACAGATTCTAAAAGGACCTCTTTCACAATACATGTAATTTTGCCCACAGCCCAATTTTTTGTTTATTGTGTGGTATTTGTAGTACACCCAGAGACTCCCAAGAATATACCTTTAGAAAATCCAAAAGTCATCCAGGGCCTGTACTATGACCTATTTTATGATCATTGCCATAGGTGTGAGCCAGGGTGCACACTTTACCCCAAAACTTACTCAAACACAAACAATAAATCATCAAATTGGGTCAAATCACCTTCACTGAAGTCTGGTGCATCTTTTGAAATCAAATGTAAAGCTAAGTATTACAATTGAAAGAGGTTATTGAATTTTAACTGGAAAAAAAAAAGTTTTTTCTATGATTTTTTCAACAAATTCAATTCTTTAGAGATGTGTCTGACCAACTTACAGTTGCTGTACAACTAAAATACTTACAAATTATTTGGCCACATATATATATTCTCAAAGTGGGAAAAAAATCATCAAATTCTGAGACCGGTAAAGTTGTTCAATTAACAGGTTGGGTTACTGTGGTAGAATCAGGATATTGTTCCATGTCTTGTATATCAGGGAACCATTAAATATTTGTTCAGAATTCATCCTTTAAGTATGATTTCTTTTAGAATTTGAATGCTAGATTCAAAACAAACATTTCACATGAAATGTTATTCATTTTAATATTGAACAGCCACAAAGGGCCTGTATATTATGCCTTTGTGATGAGATAATAATGAGCCATTGATACAAGTAAAAACCGATGCAGTTTTGGATTGTTGTAATCAGATTGTATATATCTACAAAGACAGCAATACATAAACATTAATTCTGTCAATTTCTGTTTCTAGTACCTATATATACATGTAATCTGTTTTATGGCCTTCGTGTCTTTTTGCATAGCAACGGCTTGGACAATTTTAATTTGCAGACTGGAACTATAGTGGGGGAAAGGGGATCTGAGAAATCCATAAGATGTATGATTGGCTGGTTATTTCATAGAATGGAGTCTTTGAATTTGCTTGTGTATGGTTGGAGGGGTTTCTGATTTTGAAAATGTTTATAATATCCCAAATAATAGATTACAGATGCAACATGTGCACACATGCCAGAGGTTCTCTTTCCAGCAGGACAGAGACAATAATATGCCTTCACAGGATCATCTGATGCATTCTTGTCAAATTGAATCCAAACATTGTATTTTATTTGAGATCTGTGACGAGAATGAATCTGTCCCCTAATGAGATCAGCATCATGCTGGTAAACCCAAATCTCATAGTCACCATCATTTTTTTGATGCTCAGCAATGTAGCCAGGGGACTGTTTGATTTGGTATGTACTAGGAGTGGGAGAAAAAATCGATACACCTAAGTATCGCGATTTTTTGTCTGCCGATTTTAAAATCGATATTTTTATTCAAAAATCGATATCCCCCCGCCCTACACACACACACGCACACACACGCACACACACACACTATAGGCGCTAAAGTCGCCAAATTGAGGCAAGCGACGTTGCTGGATAAAAGAGGCCATAGCTGTTAAAATAGTGCTGAATAGTGTTCTACTTTTCACCAGCAGATAGTGGACAGGTGACAGGTTTCTATTCAAAGTTTTGGCGTATATTTATTTTAAAACACACACACCAGACCGAGGGACGCGAGTGTGGCTGCAGAGGCTGTGGAGCGGAGCAGAGAGAGAGACACAGAGTGATAGAGACTGAGTAAAGTACTCACGACGCCGAGAGTACTTTGTCTAGTACTGTCTGACTCTGAATCTGAGGAATATTTACTCTCTGAGGATGACGGTCAGTCGTCCAGTGAGAACCAAACTGGCAGCGTGTGCGCGCAGCGGGAGCGTCTCCTGCGCGCCATTACAGTCCCGGAGCAGTACATACCGAGAGCTTTTCCTCTCCATGGCCGACTGCCGAAGAGGGTACATGGTCTGGGATGCAGGGAAGCTCAAAACACCGCGAAAAGTGACGGTGTTAGCGGAGAATGAGACCACGGAGCTCTGGTCAAACGAGAGAGAAGCCGGGGGTAAACAGTGCAGGCAGCAGAGGCGTTCATGCTCGGCCCGTAAATTACAGCGATGACGATGGCTGGGAAAACTAACCACTTTGAAACTATAGCCTTTTTAAATCTTGATAGCAAAATTGAATATTTCTTGAAAAAACTCTGTTGCCTGAAGGGATAATAAGCCACTTTTTATATGCAATCCAGGCTTTTGAAGAGAGAGCATGAACAGCTGGTTAATATATATTGCTGAATAAATCCTAAAAACAGACTCACATGTGATGTGTATTTTTCCTGATATAGTCTGTAGGCATCATCATTGTTCATCTTTTTCACTGGTTTTAAAAAAGCTAACTAAAGATTGTGAAAATCGGCAATATCGTAGAATCGCAATTTAAATCGTATCGGCACCTAAAAAATCGTAAAAAATCGAATCGGGAGAAAAGTGAATCGTCCCAGCCCGAGTATGTACCGCATGTTATGGTCTCAAGGTATTCCAGATCCACATGAGGGAACGAGATATCAGATGCTTCAAGCTTCTGCCATTCACTACGAGCTCTACGTGACATATTTGGGTCTTCTGCAGCTCGTTTTGCCAAAACATTGTCCTTTTTTTAAAAGTGAAAGCATACACTGAGCCATCTTAGTATCTCGTTCCTCTCGATCTGGATCTGAAACATATATGAGTCCTCTGAAGGCATTGAGACATGCAGTTACTATGCGCACTAATTTGCCAATGACCTCAACGAAATAATTTGAGGTAAGTTGGTCCTTAAACAACATCCACTTCTTTAAACGCCCGTGGTAGGACTCTACTATCCATCTTGTTTTGGTACAGCAACGATCACTATTGGCTGTTGAGGAATCCAATTGGGATTTACCAGTTGGTAAAAATGACGGCATGCTAGCATCATACCCCAACTCAGCAAGAAGATCTAAGGCATCCCTGAAACCGCGATCTACAATCATATTGTCATTTGCTTCTAACCAAGATTTCAATATTTCAATTTTTTCCATGATGAGCCGAGTTATTGTTGCATTATTTACGTTACCATGGTAGGGGCCAATAGTGTCTAAAACATATCCATCAGGCAGTACAACTGACATGAATTTTAGGTAATTTTGTTTTTTCTGTCCTCCGTAAGATGCCCTTTGAAACTGATGATCACTGCATTTGTTGAGGTAGATATATGTACCATCTAAGATAAGAGTGACCTGGTCACCATAAAAAGCTTTAGTGAGTTATGGCATCGTGGCGTGAAATATGATTTGTGCCAAGGTATTTGGGAACAACTATTGTGTTCAAAATATCTGCAACTGTATGAAAATATCTTGACAGTGTAGCTTGGGAAAGATTAGTAAGCATGGTCATTTGATTCCATGAAAGGTTTGTTTTCAGTTTTGCCCAAAAGTAAAGAAGCAAATCTGTTGCTCTGGAACTATCACTTGAACCTGAAACAAGATCAGATTCACGCATGTCATACATGTTCTGAAATTGCACCAATGTCCAGCCAGTCCATGCATGGCAGTCAGAATCTGACAAGGTTTCAAACTTCAGTTTGGGTGATGTCTCATGTTTGGATACTTCATGTAGAATATATATAATATATATACTTCATATATAGAATATATGAAAAAATATATAATTCAATTGAATGAAAAATACTAAATTGAAGTTAACATCCATTTGCTGCAAATTGCATGAAATAAAACACTACCCTTGATATAATACAAGATATGGAACAGTATCCTGATTCTACCACAGTAACCCAACCTGTTAATTGAACAACTTTACCGGTCTCAGAATTTGATGATTTTTTTCCCACTTTGAGAATATATATGTGGCCAAATAATTTGTAAATATTTTAGTTGTACAGCAACTGTAAGTTGGTCAGACATATCTCTAAGGAATTGAATTTGTTGAAAAAATCATAGAAAAAACTATTTTTTTTCCAGTTAAAATTCAATAACTTCTTTCAATTGTAATACTTAGCTTTACATTTGATTTCAAAAGATGCACCAGACTTCAGTGAAGGTGATTTGACCCAATTTGATGATTTATTATTTGTGTTTGAGTAAGTTTTGGGGTAAAGTGTGCACCCTGGCTCACACCTATGGCAATGATCATAAAATAGGTCATAGTACAGGCCCTGGATGACTTTTGGATTTTCTAAAGGTATATTCTTGGGAGTCTCTGGGTGTACTACAAATACCACACAATAAACAAAAAATTGGGCTGTGGGCAAAATTACATGTAATGTGAAAGAGGTCCTTTTCAGCAGATGTTGATAATGGTCCAGCTTAAAAATGATTCTGATTTTGGTGGTGATCCAGTCAACCTCCATGAGTGAAGAACCATTTTTGCTGAATAACTGGCAAACTAGTTATTCAACAACATGATTCTGAGTGCTGGATGTGGGTTCTCAAAATCAAGGAATCATATCATGACGGTCACTTATCATGACTCTACTGCTTATAGATGAAACAGAAATATGAGAGCTACCTTGGTGGAGGTCTGTGCAGTCCGAGAGCTCTCTAATTGTTTATGGCTTACAGTGAATTTTGGCAGGCAGATCTTGTTTTCTCTTTTAGCATCACAGGGGATCTGCTGGTGAAAAATGTTGGTAACCACAGCCCTAGACAATTCATCATTTTTGGACTGTTCTCTATAAATCTTAGAGATGGTGGTGGGTGAAAATTCCCAGAGTTCAGTAGTTTCTGAAATACTCAGACAAGCCTGTTTTGCACCATCAACCAGCTGACTTTGAATGTAGCAGTTCAAAGTCTCCATTCTGATGTTTGGTTTGAGCTCTATTAGATCATCTTCACCATGCATATTTGCATTGAGTCACTGCAATTTGATTGGGTGATGAGCTGTTTGCATTATAGATCAGTTTGAACTAGAGCCCGACCGATTTAATCGGCCGATTATAGCCCTTTAAAAGTATTCAACATCGGCCAGAGTTTTGCCAATGTTACGCCGATATATTCTTATTTTCTCATAAAACAGTAAACGCTGTTCGGTGTCCGAGGCGCGCAGAATGATGACGCGGAAGATGACTGCGACGCGCGTTGGTGGCGGCTCTTGTTAGCTCTCTGCTGATGCTGTGTGTGTGGATGACTCGCCTACACTCACACGGAGTTGCTCTTTTAAGCCTGAAAATCCGATATGACGAGCCACTTTCAGCGGTGCTGCGTGCACAAAGTTCTGCTGCTGCTGGGCACATAGAGATCACCAGTCTCTCTGCTAGTTCGGCTACCAAAGCAGCTTCACAGACAGACTGGGCACCGCCGAACAGTTTTCTGACCAATGCCACCTCTGTCGTCAATACTGATGAATTGGACCTTCTGGTGGCAGGGGATCAGTTTAGTGACTGTTTTATTGTGATTATGATGGAAATCTGGCTTTATTCGCTTGTTCCCTACACGGCAGCTAAGCTAACTAGCTAGCAAGCTATCTGTGCTAGCGTTAGCTAACTGATGTCACAGATGTCATAGACGTCATCAACAGACTCATCTAGGGGAGACTTCATCGTAGCTGGGGACTTTAATCAGCCACTTTAAATAGGTTTGTGAAATATATGCGGTGTCCCACAACATATTTTAATTTCCTCATGCACATTACCTCATGTTGATAATAAAAAAAAGTGGCTTTACCTGAACTAAAACCTGCTTCTGATAAACTAATGAGGACTAAAAGGCAGATGTGACAAATAGTTCATGAACAATCTATATATTTACATTTTTAAAAAGGTAATTTGTTTTATTTTGCAGGAATTTGTCTCAGTTTAACACACTCTTTAATATTATACCTGAAAGCTGCAGAGAAGGAAAATAAAACCTTAAGTGTTTTTTGTTTCTTAACTTTTTATAAAAAGTTGTTCTATCTTTACTATAATCTTCATATAATTTTCATCAACAAGAAGTACAATATACAGAATGACTCTTTTTTTAAGGTAAAGTATAACAAATACTAAAGGACAAAGTATTGTGTATATATATATATATACATATGTATATATATATATATATATATATATATATACATACACATATACATATATATATATATATATATATATATATATATATATATATATATATATATATATATCCATATATATATATACATATATATATATATATATATATATATACATATATGTATACACATATATATGTATACACATATATATACATGTATATATATATATACATACATATATATATTTATTTTTATGTATCGGCCGATTAATCTGTAATCAGTATTTTTTTCTGACAAACGGCGATATCGGCATCGGCTTCAAAAAATCCATATCAGTCGGGCCCTAGTTTGACCACATTGAGATGCATCAAGTTATAGGTTTTGGTCCATGTTTCCCAGCCCTAGCATATCCTCACACACGTGCAAACACGCACATACGCAGTGTCTGTCTGGACAAAAGCCTCTACGTCTCACAGCCCTTTCTTAACCTACTAATCGATCTGACAGTGTTAAATGTGCAGCCTCTCCTCAAAGACATCAGATGTAAGGGGTTATGAACGGACGCTGTGATGCAGCTCATTACCCCACAGGATTCTGATTTTTTTTTTATTTGTTTTTTTATAACACCCCGTCAGAAGAAAGCAAGGCTCATGATCATGGCAGCTCCCACCAACGTCCTCTCTGGCTCCTTTTCAGCTGAAATAAAATGCAATGTTGCTGTTATTCCCCTTGGGAATGAAAATAAAAAACACCTTTAACTTTTAGAAGACATCTCGCCTTAATGCAGAGATCACTGGGCTTCATTTTAAAAGGACTAAGCTGTATTTTTTTTTTTGGGGGGGGGGGGGGGTGTTCATCATTCTTTTTTATCATCTTTGTCACCCTGCCAGAATGTAATTAATTGAATGTGACAAGCGCTCTAGAAGAGTATGTAAATAGCCCCCCACACCAGACACCTTATATTAGCCCGCTGCTTCGTCCGCCTTCCTGCCTGCATGTGTGTATGTGTGTGTTTTTTCAATAATTACCATATCCTTTCATGATAGTCCTGGCAGTGTTTTGATAAGAATCCCCCATTGGCTGTGAGGAGACAATGAGAGGATTCCAGGGGGGGATTGGCCACGCTTTCTCTGTTTCTCCCTCACTATCATTCATGCCTTCTCTCTCCCTTCCTCCTTTTCTTTATAATCCCAAGCATACCTTCCCGGTGAAGATGTAGATGACTCAAGTAATAAAGCAGAACAAGTATGACTGCAGGATGGTTTAGATGACAGTAATATGAACTCATTCATAACTATTAGGTTGTAGATAGGACTGGAAGAAACATGTCTCAGACTTCATGGTCTGCACTGAAACACGGGTTCATTATTTTAAAGGATGAAGACAGCAGTGAGCTTTAAGCGGTGAATTACTTCTGTTTGGAATTGTTACATTAACCCTTATATGGGCAGACATGCATAAACCTTTTGGAAATAAAATATTGCTGTTTTCAGTCACTGTTTTTACATTTAGCACCATTTTAGGGTCTGCGTCTTCACATTTCAATCAATCAATCAAACTTTATTTATAAAGCACTTTTCATACATAAAATGTAGCAAGTGCTAAACATTCAAGTTCACAATCAGATAAGAATAAGGGGGTAATTAGTAATTAAAACACTGCAATAAAATAAGAAAAATATGAAACCCCACCCACCCTCCCAGCCCACACACACACACACATACACACACACACACACACACACACACACACACAGGGACACTCATCAGGACTATTCAACAACTGAGGAGACGCTATCTTGAATTAAAATGAGGAAACAAAAGAGCTGTTGGGGGTGGGAAAAGTTCCGTTTTTTTTATTATTGTGTTTAATTTTTTGTATTTTTTGTTTTGTTTTCCTTCTTCTGGTGAAGAAGAAGAATTTGAAAACGCAAAGGAAAAATCTTTGCGTCTGTAAGTCAGGAGTGTCCGTGTAAACACAGCTTAAAAATCTTCAAACTCCAGCTCTGGGATATTTTTGATTGTAGTTCTGTTGATACCTTGACAGAGAAAAGCAATTTATTTTACAGTTGTTTATTTCACATCTGTTTAGTTTGTAGTTGTGACAATCTGTCTCATTGAAGGGGAGCTAATAAAGCTTTTTATTCAGAAAGCAAATGACCATGTTTTAACCAAGAAAAAAGTTCTGAATGATTCTTCAGTAAAACGAGTAAGTTCTGCAAATAAAATGTAGTCAAATACCAAGTTTTTACTTTCTGATGTATAAAGTTTAGATGGATTGTAATGAGTAAACCTGTTTGTTAATTCACCACAGAAGTATAAAATCAATAGTGAATTCACCCAAATAAAAAAGAACTGAGGGGCACTTTGTTTCTATAAATAAGACAAGGATAGCAGAGAGATCAGAAAGAATATATTTGTACACTTTTTGATTTATAGTTTTACAGAAGCACACTGCATTGTACCCAAATATCATTGAATACAGCCCATAATCTTCACACTGTCCTTTTCAACTTTTCGGATAGATTAAGCACACAAAGGTTCATTAATGACAGTAAATAGAGAAACTATAAACAGAACATACCTGCTGTTGTCTGACTCCTGTAGTAGGGGTGTAAATCACCAGTTTCATGACGATACGATACGACATCAGTTCTTTGGACAACGATACGATATTTGCCGATACCACAAAGTCTGTCACGATTCAATACGATACGATACGATATGATTCAGGAATCTTTGATCTATTTAAGACAATATTATGTCCTCACTGAACACAATCAGCTTCATTTCACCTGAAGCAAGAAATAAATACAAAACAGCTTTCATAGTTTTATTACTGAAATACGGAACGATGTGCTGACCTTTGGGTATGATAGTTTGTAGAGGATTATAACCATCTGTATGATCTAATCATGTTTAAAATTAAAACTAGTTTAATTCAGGTAAGGTAATTCAGGTAATAGTGGGTTGCCCCCACTATTACCTTATGGGTCTTATTGTCATATTGTAATGTTCGTTTATTATACCAAGTAATGATGCAACACTTTAATAAAAATTATTGAATTATTATTTAAATTTCATTGTATTGACCTCCAACATTTAACCATGCTCTATCAAACCAAAAATGTGTAGTTTGATTTTAATTACATCCAAACATTTCTCATGTTCGAAATAAGAGCTATTAACTTAACTAACTCACCATTGATGACTTTGTTTTACTGTGATGACTGGTAACCACAGATTGTTTGTCAATGTGATCAGACTTTAACTGTTTAATAGTCGATGTTGAGGAGGAATGACATTAAGCTCTCGCTGTTTTACTTTATAACTATGAAATTTCTTTAATCAATGCACTACAAAATCAAATGAGATAACTCACTGCAGTCGTGTGATTAGGCTCTGCTGTCATGCTTGCAGCATGCATCCTCTGCTGTCAGGTCGACCGTATTTTACCCGGATACAGCAGAGCTATTTTCTGATATGTCCGATATGTCTGGCTCCCGTTTAGCTCTGTGATGCTAACAGCGTCGTGCTACACATTCACCTACAGCGGTGTTACTCGGTGGGTGCTTCACAATACATTTTACAGCAGGAGAAATATCAGGCGTGGCGTGCCAGAGAGTGAAAAGGTTCAAATGTGTGTCTCATACGCTATGCGTAAGACTTGAGATGAAACTTCAGAACAACGCACGGTTGGCCGGAAACGGACACGCATGTCCGGTTGGGATTTCAAAATAAAGGCGTACATTAAAGACCACGATGTTGATCGATGTTTTGAGTTTCCATCGATGTGATTGGATCATTGCTTAACCAATCGATGTATCGATATACAGTCATGGAAAAAATTATTAGACCACCCTTGTTTTCTTCAATTTCTTGTTAATTTTAATGCCTGGCTCAACTAAAGGTACATTTGTTTGGACAATTATAATGATAACAACAAAAATAGCTCATGAGAGTTTAATTTAAGAACTAAGAACTATTCATTTTCCATGGTTTTCTTGATAATAACCAAAATTACTTAAATTCTTACATCAATAGCTATGGCATTGTACCGCCAAAAACACTACTTGTAAGCATTCCATGTTTTCTTTTCTGTTTGCTTTAAACACATGATACACACAAGAGTTAATTCTTGATTGCATAACCATTGTTTTTGATGACTGCAGCCATGCGTCTTGGCATGCTCTCCACCAGCTTCTGACATTGTTCTGCTGTCACAGCAGCCCATTCCTGTTGGACAAATTCAAACAAATTTTCTTTGTTTTTGGGCTTGTGGTTCTCCATTTTGAGTTTGATGATTTTCCACAGGTTTTCAATTGGATTAAGATCTGGTGATTGAGCAGGCCAAGGCATGGTGCGAATGTTGTGGCTCTCCATCCAGGCTTTAACTGACCTTGCCGTGTGGCAAGGGGCATTGTGTTGTTGGAAAATCCAGTCATTCGAGGCAGGAAAGAGTTTTCCAGCTGATGGAAGAAGACTGTTTTCAAGGGTAGTCCTGTACATGACCTGGTTCATTCGGCCTTCACACAATTGCATTTGCCCTGTTCCACTCAGACTGAAACAACCCCAGATCATGACTGATCCAACCCCATGTTTTACTGTAGGGGCAAGACAGTCTGGGTTGTAAGCTTCTCCAGGCTTCCTCCTAACCAGTAAGTTGGCTGGAGTGGACATCAATTCAAAATTGGATTCATCACTGAAGAGAACCTTAGCCCAATCATCAACAGTCCAATCCTTGTGGTCTCGAGCAAAGAGTAACCGGGCCTTCCTCTGCCTTTCATTGATGAAGGGCTTCTTGCTCTGTGTGACTTCAAACCAGCTTCAACAAGTCGGTTTCGAACTGTCCTTGCTGAACAAGTCACATTTCTCGACAGTGCCCACTCATTTTTAAGGTCCCTGGAGGTCTGACGACGATTCCTGACACAGGAACGGATGAGTGCACGGTCATCTCGTGGGGTAGAAAGACGTTTCCTGCCACGGCCAGGTAGCAATTTGGTAGTGCCATGTTCAGCTTGTTTTTTTTTTGTTGTAATGAACGACTGTCTTGGAGATCTTCAGTTTTTTCGCTACCTGTCTCTCACTCATGCCAATTTCCAGCAGTGCCAAGATGGCTGCCTTGTGGCTTCACATAATTCTTTTGTTTTAGGCATTATGTGAGAGCTGACAACTTCTGAGATGTGCTACGGCTTGAATGTAAGCAGGAAACCACTCTAGGCCTTTGCATGTGCAGTGCTGCTTGTGACATGAAATGGCCTCTTATATACCCTGGGAATCAATTAAGCTTAAGAATGTCAAATTGGACATAAAGTATTATGTGACCAGCTGCATTTTTTGTTGTGTTCATTGTATTATACGTTTAGTGGTACCAGATATTAGAATGAACAAGAAATTGAAGAAAACAAGGGTGGTCTAATAATTTTTTGACTGTATATCGATGGATCATTACATCTCTATCCTGTAGTGGTGTTGGTGTCTCCTGTCAGGAGTGATCACCTGAGCTGATATCTGAAATAAATGCTGAGGTCAGTGCTGCAGTGAACTGTTCAGAATAAATAATGATCATTTTACAGTAGGTTTGGGGAATTATCATCTCCAGTATTACAGAATAATGGGACATGATCGAACTGAAGACCACCTGATTGGTCGACAGCCTCTGGAGTGTTCAAACCCTCAACATCACCGCTACACTAATTATAATAATATCAGATACTAAATCTAACCGATTATAACTCATAACATTAGCATGTGAGGCTAACACACATGCTAACAATAACTGTGTAGCTGTGTCAGCGTTCATGCCATTTGCTGTTGAGAGGCTGAATGGATTTTTGTTTAACAGTAAAGTGACAGAATAAAACACCAGCAGCTCAAATGAAGTAACTTCTTTACTCACCGTCTGACAGCAGCAGAACAGCTCACAGTCTGACTTCAGCCTGTTGATTCCCGAAGTTCAAAACAGCACTTAAAGCCAGTCTAATCATCTCTCTGATCCGGCTTCTTACTCGGTTTCCCTCCTCTTTCTTTTCCGATCCTCATCTGTCACAGTCCTCTTTCGTACCATAGCCTCAGCTTTCATAAACCGGAAACACGCATATGTGATCTACTGTTCATATTGGCCATAAGCTGAACTCATGTTTGTTAGATGTCTGTTTATCGACCGTAGCTCACGGTTAATAGTTACATAGTGCCAGAGGAGATGTCCTGGCTGCACCAAGAGAGAGAGAGGGAGGGACTATTGACTTTATTGACTTGAAAACAGCTATGGTAAGGTGTAAAGGTTACATATTGTTACTTTAACCATAAGTTGTTGTATATGCACTGCAGCTGCTCAAAGAAGAATAACGACACAGATAATTGCACAAAGTAGCATTTAAACTGAGATATCTTTGATTTTTTTTGTCATTATTCAGTTCAGCAGTTTAGGTAAATAATTATTTGTGTGTCCATGTGAAAAGTCAATGTTCTTTTGTATATAGAGAGGAGAATAGCAGAAATTTCCAAAGCAGTAGACTGTTCATCGCTGAAATCTTAACTCAGCCAACAATAACAGTTGATTACTGATTATCGGGACATGAGTAAACCCAAGTTCTGAACTAGAAGCAGCTTTAAAAACATAATGTTAAAGGTCCTATGTCCCAGTGTGAGTTCACATCATGTCTTTTATCTGTTAAGCAAGGGTTAGATTGAAGTTGAATAAAAAAGTTAAAACTTTGTCTTTCTAGAAGGTCACAAGCAGCTCTTTTCACCTCCTCTTTGAAAACACTTGAACCTGAGGGAGTGTGGAGGCTACAGGAGGCTGTGATAATGAAATCTGGAAATCTGACTGCCTGAAAGATGTCTACTGGGAGGGCGGAGCAGGGGTTAACCCCTTAAAGCCTGTTGTTTCATATTTGATACATACTTTTATGAAACCTCTATCTAATCAATATGATCAACAAATTACGAAACAAAACATCTGAATAAAATCTGATACATGATAAAAATGGCCCTGAGTGGATTATCAGTTGCCAAGAACACCTAATGTTTCAAATGATATACAAAAATATATATGTTAAATTTTAAGAGAATTACATTTGTTTGAATTTCAGTAGAAAGTTACATAACATTACAGCTTCAAAAAATAACGTTCTGGTTATAATTTGTGTAGGTCTTAAAGGGTTAAAGGCCCTTGAGTGGACTTTCAAAACAATCATAAACACATGTGGGTGAAGGCTGTATAGCTGTTACATCATAAACCACAAGAAATAAAGAACTGATCATTTTTAGGGGAATTAAAACATCCCCATTTCTTTAAGGGGATATTTCTCCATGAAGTGGGAGTTTTGTTGTAATGTTCCCCTGCTCCCCAAGCTCTGTCTAACAACTTTAAAAGCAAAGGGAATTGATTTTGCAGGACATGGGACCTTAAAAGTCTGAAAACACAAGACTGTCAGTGTACATAAACACTTAACTTCAACAGAAACAAAACATTGTGACATATCTGTGTGACAACGTTATGATTGTGTCACAAGTTATGATCATATCAGTGCCTCAGCTTCACAGTGACACTCAGCATCTTGTTGATGTTGTCTAGCAGCAAAGTGTAATGATTGTTTCTGCCTGATTACTGGTGTAATGTTCAGATAACAAAAGACTGAGCGCTGAGCAGCTGTGATCACAGGGATGCTGCATTCACTGTCCTCTGTGTGCTCACTGCACAGCTGAGCCATGGCTCACTTTTATTACACGCTCATGCTGCTCAGCATATTTTTAATGGTAAAGTGAACATGAACTGCAGAAACGATGCCTCATTCTGGCGTTTTATGGCTCCAGTTTCATACTGATTTTATCTTGGTTTCAACCCTAAGGGGAAAATTACCTCCATTTTACTGTACATGTCTCTCCTTTTTGGGTGTAATCTTCAAAATAAGAAAAGGTACTCCCGACTGACTTATGAGACACCAGCACCAGAATCAAAACACCAGAAAGGAACTGGTTAGGACACATTTGCTGTAAAAAAAAATGTTTTTGGCTCCAATCTCTCTCCTCTTGATTAATGATGTAACACTGAAGTATCTGGACTCTTGAAAGGCTTGAGCAAGCAGTTTAGTTTCTGTTGTTCATGTTCATGCTCCGTTAGCTGTAGCTGTGGTCCTGTCAGATAGAAGGGAGGAGGTCCAGTTTGTTATCAGGAAACTTCCCACAGAGAAACAGCCGGTTTGTGGGTGCAGCAGCTGGTCAGACAGAGACTCACTGCCCACACTAAAACACACATTTACTCTTGAACAATGACACTGAGAGCATGGAGGATGCTGTCTGAAGTCTGTATTTTAACAAATGACTTCATAAAAAGTTCGTAGTATTTGATGTATTGTCCTGACAGGTCCAGCTTATTGTTACTTACTTGTCGTTGACAGAGACAGATTTACTTTAAAGGGGTACGCCACCTTTTTCTTCTTTTCATATCTTTCCTTGCTCCTGAGTCCATGACAAGCAGATTGATACCAGTCTTTTGTCTGTGTGTCCAGTAAAAGAAAGAGAAAGTTAAATGCTGTAACACTTACTGTCAACAGGTAGTGTTGGCCTGCCCCTGCCTACAGTCATAAGATAAACTCTTCAGTAACTCTAAACAATCCTGTGTGTTTGTTGTAACTTGTTTTTTTAAAAACATATACTGTGACGTTATCTTCTACTGTCATTGTGTTATCTTCTTCTGCTCCTAAACAGAGGCCTACTTTTGTTGACCTACATCCGTGATGCTATAGCAGTGACATTTGCAAACGAGTCAGGCCCTTTCAAGTGAATGATGAGAAATAATACACAGTCGTGAGTGAGCCATTCGTTCATGAGAAATGTTTAAATTTGCAGGTAGTTAGTATTAAGCAAATGAACAGCTCACTCGTTCGGGAACATTACAACAAAAAGACTGTTTAGAGTTTAGAAGAGATGATCTGATGACTGTAGGCAGAGGCAGGCTAACACTTCTGATTGACCCCCAGTGTTTGAGCTAAGCTAAATAGTAATGGGAGAGCTTTGGTGTCTTTTCTTGTTACTGGACACAGAGTTGAAAGAATGGTGTCTATCTGCTTGTTGTGGACTTTGGGGTGAGGCAAGACCTGAAAGAAAAAATTGGGCTTATCCCTTTAAAATTAGATTTAAAAATATAGAACAGTTATTTGGGTAAAATCAGTGCAATACAGAAAAGCCTGCACAATACCACGTTCATACTTGGGATCTCACGTTTGCAGTTTCAGTGTAATTGTTCTACACACATGGACAAAATTGTTGGTAACCTCCTGTTACATAAAAAAAAAACCAAATAATCACTGAAATAACTCAAACTGACAAAAGTAATAAATTACAGTTTCCTGAAATCCACGAGTGAAAATCAGAAATTGTTTTGATTTGTGGTTCAACAGAATTATTTTAAAAAAAAAAAACTAATGAATCTGTCCTGGACAAAAATGACGGTACCCCAAGAAAAGATTTAAAATGATTTGACCATAGGGACATGTTAAACTGAGGTGTGTCCTGTAATTAGCATCTCAGGTGTCTTCAAGCTTGTAATTAGTCAGTCTACCTATTTAAAAGCTGAAAAGTTGTCATTGTGCTGTTTGGTATCATGGTGTGTACCACACTCAGCATACACCACAGAAAACTAAGGAGAGAGCTGTCTCTAAAGATTAGAATGAGAATTATAGACAAGCATGTTAAAGGTATAAGACCATCTCCAAGCAGCTTGATGTTCCTGTGACTACAGCTGCACAGATTATTCAGAAGTTTAATGTCCATGGGACTGTAGCCAACCTCCCTAGACGTGCCACAAGAGGAAAATTGATGACAAATTGTAGAGACAGATAATACGAATGGTAACCAAAGAGCCCAGAACAACTTCTAAAAAGACTAGAGGTGAACTCCAAGCTCATCAGTTTCAGATCGCACCATCCGTCGCTATTTGAGCTAAAGTGAACTTAATGGAAGATATCACTGTTGAAACCAAATCATAAAAAAGAGAGACTGGAATTTGCCAAAATGCATATTGACAAGGCACAAAGCCTCTGGGAGAATGTACCTGTTGACAGGTGCAGAAGTCTCATTGAGAGTTACAGAAATTGCCTGACTGCAGTGATTGCCTCAAAAGGTTGTTCAACAAAACATTGAGTTAAGGGTACCATCATTTCAGTCCTGACCAGTTTCATTAGTTTGTTTTTCAAAATAAATCTGGTGAACCTCAATTCAAAGCAATGTCTGATTTTCATTAGTTGATTTTCAGTACATTTTTAATCATTGTTACTTTTGCCATTTTCAAATTATTTCAGTGACCATGTCTGTTTTTCTTTCTTTAAGGGTACCAACAATTTTGTCCATGTGTGTATCTCATAGCTTCTGTGCCTGGTGACATTTTGGAGAAAGTGTTTGTCATAATTTAAAGAGGTCTGATATTGTTTGATGCATGTCAGATAAACATAACTAATGTAATTTCAACAAGACTGTCTGAGCTTCAAATAAGCTCAAGGTTAACGCTACGTACATGTTGTCTCTGTTACTGTCAAGGACACTGAATTTGTGTGTTTGGTGTGTAATAATGAAGAGCACTCATGCTGTCAGTGCTGTTTGAAAGCTCACTGTGTGTCATTGGATTTCTGCTGTCAAGGAAAATGATGAGATGATTTATTCATGTCTGTGTTTATTTTTAGCTGAGGGGTTTTCAGAACAAAGATTGATGTAATAAAGTCACAGACTGGCTGGTGTGTGTGTGTGTGTGTGTGTGTGTGTATATATATATATATATATATATATATATATATATATATATATGTGTGTGTGTGTGTGTGTGTGTGTGTGTGTGCCTGTGTAGGTGTGTGTGTGTTTGAGAGGGGTCTCTATTAACAAACAGACACGTGTTCATGACTCACCACAACAAAGGATCAGTAGGAGCCATGAAACTGTCTTTAAAACAGAAAGGGACATTCATGGCGACTCTCTCTGTTTTTATCAGACAAAGTTGTCAGTTTACACGAGGTGTATGTTGTGGCAAGGATCTGGTGGTCATACAATAAGTACAATGGTTCATGGCTGATGACTAAATTCAGATAAATTGTAATATGATAAAAACAGTGCTACTTAAAACTTAGTTTAAATGTATTTTAATGGTATCTAGTGTCCACAATATTGTGTGCATAAAAAATGTGTTGTCAGTGTTATTCATATAGCAATGTAAAATGTTAACGAAAAAGAATACACTGATTTGCAAATCCAAATTGAAAACACGACAGAAACATTTTTTAATGTTCAAACTGATAAACTCCATTGTTTCTTTTTTTTAATGTTGAGCAAAACACTGAATTGATAACTGAGTTTCTGTCTCTGGACTAAAGGCATAACAGATGGGAAATCCTGCTTAATAAGACTAATTACAGTATACCCAAATAACATATAAACCACAGTATTTCAAAGTGATGTTTGGATGTCTCATAAAATACATCAATCACAGAAATTTACTTTTCACTCTTAACTCCTTATTAGGGCTGGGACGATTCACTTTTCTTTATTTATTGCGAATTTTTAGGTGCCGATACGATTTAAATTGCGATTCTACGATATTGCCGATTTTCACAATCTTTAGTTAGCTTTTTTAAAACCAGTGAAAAAGATGAACAATGATGATGCCCACAGACTATATCAGGAAAAATACACATCACATGTGAGTCTGTTTTTAGGATTTATTCAGCAATATATATTAACCAGCTGTTTATGCTCCCTCTCTTCAAAAGCCTGGATTGCATATAAAAAGTGGCTTATTACCCCTTCAGGCAACAGAGTTTTTTCAAGAAATATTCAATTTTGCTATCAAGATTTAAAAAGGCTACAGTTTCAAAGTGGTTAGTTTTCCCAGCCATCGTCATCACTGTAATTTACGGGCCGAGCATGAACGCCTCTGCTGCCTGCACTGTTAACCCCCGGCTTCTCCCTCGTTTGACCAGAGCTCTGCGGTCTCATTCTCCACCAACACCGTCACTTTTCGCGGTGTTTTGAGCTTCCCTGCATCCCAGACCATGTACCCTCTTCGGCAGTCCACCATGGAGAGGAAAAGCTCTTGGTATGTACTGCTCCGGGACTGTAATGGCGCACGGAGCCACTCCCGCTGCGCACACTCGCTGCCAGTTTGGTTCTCACTGGACGACTGACCGTCATCCTCAGAGAGTAAATATTCCTCAGATTCAGAGTCAGACAGTACTTGACAAAGTACTCTCGGCATCGTGAGTACTCTTACTCAGTCTCTATCACTCTGTGTCTCTCTCTCTGCTCCGCTCCACAGCCTCTGCAGCCACACTCGCGTCCCTCGGTCCGGTGTGTGTGTTTTAAAATAAATATACGCCCAAACTTTAAATAGAAACCTGTCACCTGTCCACTATCTGCTGGTAAAAAGTAGAACACTATTCAGCACTATTTTAACAGCTATGGCCTGTTTTATCCAGCAATGTCGCTTGCCTCAATTTGGCGACTTTAGCGCCTATAGTGTGTGTGTGTGCGTGTGTGTGCGTGTGTGTGTGTAGGGCGGGGGGATATCGATTTTTGAATAAAAATATCGATTTTAAAATCGGCAGTCAAAAAATCGCGATGCTTAGGTGTATCGATTTTTTTCTCCCGCTCCTACTCCTTATTACCTCTGCCAAGGAGATTATGTTTTCAGGAGAGTTTGTTTGTCTGTCTGTGAACAAAATAACTCAAAAAGTTATGGATGGATTTTGATGAAATGTTCAGCATGGGAAAAGGAAGGAGTGATTCGATTCTGGTGTTAATCCGGATCACCGCCGGGATCCGCCATGACAAAAAATGTGATTTTTGTGAATAACTACTGAACTAAAATAGATATCATGATGAATCTAGTTGCCAATGTTGTGTTTTCATGGTCAAGGAATCTAAATATTGAGATTAAATAAAGGTAGGACTAATTTGCATGGTGAAAATCACAATATGACTGAGAACTGTGGCGCTGGCAGAGGTCTGCGCTGTCCGAGTGCTTTTCTAGTTTTTATTTTGATAATCAGCCCTGAGACATCATGCAACTAAATATGACTGAAATATAGCAAAAGGTGATGCTGAGCAGCACTTGTAATGCAAAGAAACATTTTATGTGAGTAATTTATGAAGTGATCAAACAAATGCTTTACAGATGGCTGAGTGAACTCTGTTAATGTAACAAAGAGCACTCTGGTGTTTAGGATTTAAGGAGTCACTGTCAGCACAGCATGTAGCCGTCTCCTCTGGCCTTTCTGGATGTCTCAATACTACATTCATGTGCAAGTTCATTTAGATAACTGTCCCCATCTGTGCTGCTTCTGTGGCCTGCTACCTTCATTTCAGTGTCCCAGTGAGATAAATGACCTAAAATGATCTAGATCCTGTCTGGACACAACAGTCGACAGGGTGAACATGTGTTTTGCTTATTTATGTTAGCATTAGCTTTGTTAGCCTGCGGCTGCTTCATTTAGCTGCAGACTTGTTCTGACATATTTTCCTGCCTTGTCAGATTTTGCTACCCTCACCCAAACCTTAACTCTAAATCTAACCAAGAGGGAGAGCGAAGACGTAGAGCGTATGAGCAGAACCACAAAGTAGCAATGTCCGATGGGTAGCAATAAATGGCCCTGTTTGAACCTCCTCCTCACGCAGGGCTCTCCATTGTGATAAACTCTGTTCAGTCTTTATTTTCTTAAAGTTATTTCATCTCTGTTTGATATTTGAGCTGTATTTGTTTTTCCCCCCGTGTAGCAGAGGCTAATTGCCGACCAGTCTGAATAACAAGGAGGTTTCACGTGCCATGGCGCTGCCCCTCCTTTGTGATTGGTCAGTTGGAGCGCGAAGCAGCCTTAGCTTTTAATCCCAGAGGGAGGGTGCTGGATGAAGAGTCCCTCCCCAGTCCGGTCCGGATAATGTTCACATAGAGCTGATGTCAACACAGGCAGAGGGGGGTGGGTTTAGCTTTCACTGTGTGGAGCATGGACTCAGAGAGATATTATGATGCCACTTACTGTGGATCTGATATAAAAATGTGTGAAATGTTGGGTATTCTTCTTTTGAGGCCCATTATTAAACTAAAAAAGGACTCAGAGATGGCAGACCTCTGCCAGACAGCTCAATTCTGGCACTGATTTTTCCATGACCCCTGTAAAAGATACAACTCTGGATCACTAGATTCAGATAGTGCCAGGATCTGGACCGAACTCAGCGAAAACATGGAGGTTGTTACCCTATGAACACAACTGATTTTGGGAAAATCACTTAATATTTAGATTTTATATGAATTATTGAATTCCGTCAATGAGATTTCCAATTATAAATTTTAATGTTTTTTTGTGATATCTACTATCTGGATCTGATCCGGATGATATTTACCTTGATGATAGAGACATGGACCCCATGTTATCCCGTAAAACTGGAAGTGAATCTGTTTAAAAATGGCAGAGAATTATTTTATGGTTTAAAGTTCGGGCCAAATGTCAAAATTGATAGGATTTTTGAAAATTAGTGGAATTTTGGGCATCCAGACAAATGTACGTATCACCACTGAAATCTGATCATTTCTAAGTTTGGCCATTACCAACATCTTCAGAAAATTTCAGCAAAATCTGTCCTATGAACTATGTACAAAACAGACAAACATACACCTGCAAAACATAAACATAACCTCCTTGCCGGATGCACTGATCCACAGCCCAGTTATTTGAGATCCCTGCCTGAGAAGGTATTGTAAGCAATTGAATCCAAAAGCATCTTTAAAATAGCCTTCCCAATCTGGATATTCCTGCATTTAGGGTTTTCTAAACATGACAAAAAATGTATTGAAAGAAGGCCAATGTATGTCCAGCATTGATCTCCATTTTGAGTTATAAATGTGTTGATGTTTTTATAAGCAAAATCCGTCCCAGGAATAATGCAGGACACTCTGAGACCATCTTGACTCTTGACGAAGTTATCCACACACAACCAAAACAAACAGACCTCTGTTCAAGATAATGTGGTTTTACATCTACTGATACTACGCTACAATACAGAGGCTGCATGGGAGCCACTTTGTTTGCCTGTGAAGACACACAAAAGCTGCTCAGAAGCTGAGGATATCTTATCTGTCAGATTACTGCAGCTATAATGACGCCTGATGAATGTGAATAATCCCAATGGAAGAAGAGTTTTCAGAAGTGATTGCCTTGTACATGCGAAGATTGTTATGAGGAGAAGAAAGAATACTAAACCAAGGCGTTTAGCTTAGAGTAACAGGGAGAGAGAGAGATGTACCCATCTGCTCCAAATAGGAAACAGAGGAGGGCCGTAAAGATTTCTGCAGACCCCCTGCAGGGAGCTGACACTATAGAAATACTAATTATTCTTCATCTCTTCAGATGGCGGAGCTCTCCTGCTGGCTCAAAACGTTACTGTTTTTTACAGTCTTTGTTGCTCTTTATTCAGGAGAAAAAGTCAGAATGCTTGCTTGTCCTTTCACGTTTTTTTGGGGACTGTTTTTACTCTTATAGGACCACACAAGGAATGTTTTTGTCCAGATTGAATCCATGTTTTGTTTGCTTTCTTAGCAATTTTGTGAATCTAACATAAAATCAAACTGAATTTTGTGTCTACATTTATTTTTGGTGTGATGTGTATTTTGAGCTCTTTTAAGAGATTGTTAAACAGCTAAAAAGAAAGTTGAAGTATTATAAATCCTGTGTCCTGATCTTTCATAAGTAAGCTTTTTAATGACTTATGGGTCCAAGAAGTTGGAAAAAGTTCTGGCGTATCTGCACTAGTGGGTGAGTAGAGTGTAAATCACCAGTTTCATGATGATACAATAGGATATCGATTATTGGGACAATGATACGTTATTTGCCGGTATCACAAAGTCTGCGGTTTGATTTTGATTCAAAACGATTCAGGGGCCTTCAATCGATTAACAAATCGATATTATGACTTATGACTCACTGAACTCAATCAGCTACGTTTCACCAAGAAAGAATTACAAAGCATTTTTGATAGTTTTATTATTGAAATGTGAAACTATGTGCTGACCTTTGGGTATCATAGTTTATAGAGGATTATAACCATCTGTATGATCTAATCATTTTTTTTTAAATTAAGATTGGTTTAATTCAGGTAAGGCGCTTTTTTTTACCCCCACAATAACCTTATGGGTCTTATAGTTACATTGGAATATTTATTTATTATATCAAGTAATGACGCAACATTATAATGCAAATTATTGAATTATTATTTTAACTTTATTATTAAATTAAATTGAATTTTATTTTATTATTATTTTTGACCTCCAGGATGCTCTATCAAGCCAAAAATGTGAAGTTTTGATTTTAATTAAATCTGTATCCCCAAGAAAGGGAAAAAGTTTTATTCCAATTTTAAGTTTCAGGTCCCCAAAATAATCACAGAATTCAGAAGAAGTCCAAGTATCGCCAGTTTATTAAAGCTCAAAAGAATCTTTAACAGACATGTGGGTGGAGTTGAAGCATGGCACCAAACATCCTAAGAACACACAGCGGAGATGTGTTACTTAGACATAATTATGTGAATTTCCCTCCCATAAGAAGTCATACAAATCCAATGATGACAAAAGTCCTTTCCTTTCATGGCTACAGTTTGGCATTCTTCCCCTACCCTATCTCAAAATGGTGTCTGCTAGTTTTATGTGTCTCTTAAAAATGGCTTCTCTGTGAGCTTTCCAAAAATGGGCTTTAGGCCTATCGGGATAACAGATTTGCTGGACGATAATTGTACAAAAAATTATATCCGATAACCGATATTATTGTCAATATTATTTTGAAACATCATTTTTTCATCAATGTAATTATATGTTGTAATAAGGTGAGTACACCATATCAAAAGCAATTAACTTTAATTTCTTAAGAGGGTTTAACTGTAATTGGAAGGTCAAGAACTCTCAAATAAAATAAACATTTTAATGAAGTTAAACAAAAAAAGAGAAAAAAAATGAAAATGAAATGGGAAAAACTGCATGTTAAAAAATCATTCTAATATTCTAAAACAACAAAAAATAGACCCTGTCTCTGTAAAGAAAAAAGCTCCAATAAAAAAACACATACAATAAAAAACAATAAATAAAATGTAGCTTATACAGTTCCTAAATATTTTGTGACATGTACTTTCTCCCAGCCAATTCGTACTGTCTCTCAAATGTTTGCAACATGTCCTTAACTGCTGACTGTTTAACCGAATTGAAGGGCTGCATTTCTTTTGCATGTGAGCATGCACCATTTGCTGTTTTATTTATGTTTACTTTGCTGATCAAACACCTCAGTAAGCGCCCGCTGTCGGGACGAAGGCTCCGCTGAACCTCCTCTTCTTCGTCGCCACTACTTTCAAACAAATTTGCCATATTGGCTCGTCGGTGTTTATGGACTCACACCTTGTTCATTCTGATTAAAACCAAAATAGTCCCGCACTTGGGCTGTGACATTCGGCTTAGGAACCACTGCTTTTATGTCATCATTCATGTTAGTGATTTTTTCCTTGTTACTCCTCACGACGCTCACTTCAGCTCTGTGTTTACTTGTGAGCGGCCCCGCCTCCCCCTCAAAGATTGTATGAATGACAGATGGATCACTAACCCTAAACCCACTCATTCTGCTATAGAACCAACGCTCCCAGGCATTGAGGAAAATGGATGGAGTAAGCCATCCATTTTCCTCCCATCCAGTCTGTTTGGTAGAACAAGAGGAGGGAAACAAACATGCATGCAAGTCAATTTATCCAGGGCGACAAACTTACCGAGGACGTTTTTATTTATCGTTCAGTTAATTGATTTATTGATTTTTGTGGCAGGCCTAAAGGGCTTTCCTCTCAGACATGATAGATTCTTTAAATAGACATTATTAGATCTGTATTTTGGCCTCGTGAGAGTAAGAAAGCATATTTTAAGAGCCTTTATGCATTCAAACCAGGTATCTTCAATAATTTGGAAACAATCACACGACAGAATATTGTGTGAAAAGTCTAACTTCTACTATGTGTGATTATGAGGTCATAACACTCTTGTGACTTATTGTGTGTTACCTCTAACTTGACAAGTATATATTATGACAATTCTAACTAGATAAGGCATATATTGTGACAGTTTAACAAATACAACCTGCGAGTGAAGACAAAAGGAGGCACACATGTAGTGGAATTTTTAAGGCACCAAAATAGGTGACCCTGTAACCCTTTATATCATCTAAATTAAACCTCTCAATCCAGCTTGCGTTTGTAAAATTAAAAGTAAGAATAAGTAAACGGTAATCTTAAAGAAATATAACAATAAGCAAATGACAGTATATATAAAGTGAATCATATAAAAGTGAATCATCACTTACAACATTCATCATGAAGTCAAATATATAAGTAATTATTGGATATAACATTGTTTATAACAAGAAAAGCACTGGCCAAACCAACTAAATAACCAAATCACTTATTTAAGACCATCAACCATCATTATTATGATACCACACTCTGTGTGGACAAAGCCAGAGTCAGCTAGCTTCACATTGTTTCGAGCCAGCCCAGACCTGAGTATTGTTACTTCTTGAACATTTGTCATTGCAATGTAGTGCAACACATAGACAGCTGTGAGTCAGCACATTAGAGAGCAACACAAAGAGCATTGCAGTAGCTTTGTCGACTTTAGGGCTTATTTTGTCTGATTTTGGTCAGATATAATCCTTTAATGGCAGTGTCAGACCGGAGGCATGTTGTGACGGCTGCTGCACGTTAATTCTTATTTTGATGTACTTGCCTCACACATGCTGAGAATTAAGAGGAAGCTCTTATTCAACCATAACATAAAACCTTTAACAGAAATTCTAACAGTTCAGTAACAATTCATTTCTTTGCAGTTCTAGTAACACAAGCTCCATTTGTGCTGATATTTCAAACAGTAACATTTACGCTCCTCTGACACTTCACCTCCACTCTGAACAGCGTGGAGACTGAAAGGGGAGACCAAGTTGACCCCACTATTTGCTCTGATATTTCATTCAAAGTCCAAAAATTACTGCAGAGTTGTTTCATCTTGAAATCTGACCCCTGACCTCCATAGTCAGTTTATGGATGATTCAGGTTGGATACTTGTGGAAAGTTAAAGGAGAAACACATAGCGCAGTGCAGCATCCTCTTTTTTTTCAAGCTCCCAGCTCTGTCAGTTGTAAAAAGTTAATCTTCTGAGAGAGAGCAGTGCTTGTCAATTTCACTTCTCCCTCACTGACCTATCACAATCAAGGAGGGGCAGGACTTCTGCCATTCACTCGAACAACAATCAGGGTGAAAATGAGCTGCTTTGGATTTACAAGGAAGTCATTTTAGGTCGTCAGCTTATATCAGTGGAAGGTTATGACTTCTTGACACTGTGCTCATGTTTTCTGGGTGATATTTTGATGGATTTTAGATTTTACGATGCACATGAAGCAATCATAAAAGGTCCTTACAGCATTACTGAGGCATGCTTCTGCCACTGTCCTCATCTACAAGAAGCACTCAGAAACTGGGAGCCTGTTTTTTCGACAGCGAAAATTAGGCAAAAACTGAGACTTTTTGTGCATTTGCGTTTTCTGTTTTCATGAAAACAGAGCCTTAAGTGCCTGAATCTGCGAACATTTGAAACCAGAATCCAGAGTAAAAAGTCTTGAAAACATTTTTCATATCTGTCTCCATCGAACAGGAATCAGCGTTATCAGGGAAATTGGTGATGATCTCTTTCGCACACGTAGGAACAACAACAACTCACGCGCAACATGTGTGTTGCTAACTGTGCTAGGTTTGTGATGGCTCTTCCAACAAAATGTGGATTTGCTGCATCAATACTCTGACCAGTGGAAACACATTTGTTACATTCGCCATTTAAAAATGTGTTGCTGTTTCACTACAAGCATACATCCCAAACTACTGGCCTGGCACGCAGGCTACCACATTCTCTGCCATTCTTGTGGATCAGTGTGATTACGCACCATCTTAACCCCATCTCTGTGTGAACGTGGAGCGTTTTTGAGAACGCAAAGGAAAAAACTTTCTGTTTCTGGTGACAATTTTGTCATGTAAATGGGTCCCAAGTCTGAGTACTTCAAATTAGAAAATGCACCCTGTGGACACAAACCCTTAAACTGATCATATTTTTCTTAGGTTTTGTTAGTGTGTTAAATAGGTTCTGCTATAAGAACAACATAGCTAGAGGACACAGGCTATTAGTCTGTAACACCCAGATTTTTGAGAACAGGGCCCG
This sequence comes from Scarus forsteni, assembly GCA_036419115.1. Lineage (NCBI taxonomy): Eukaryota > Metazoa > Chordata > Actinopteri > Labriformes > Labridae > Scarus > Scarus forsteni. The sequence goes on along the minus strand of JAZDUH010000147.1, from coordinate 7,325,787 downwards.
GGATTTTAACAGTCCCTTACAATGGTGCATAGGTCATTTATCCACTGCTGCAGGGAGGTCACATCTATTTTTAAAGAGAATATACAGTATACAGTAGTAGCTCTTACATGAAACTCTTCTATATCATGCCATCAGGAAACAGGGGCATAAGCAGTTCGTGTGAGAGAGCCAAGCATGAGCTGGTCCTCTGCACTCAATCTCCCTGCAGTCTGTGAGCCAGTACTGTTTTGTCTTCCCTCTAACCTCCCATTTTTCTATGATTTTACTTAAACACTCATCAGAAGTGTAAATGAATAGACTGTGTTCAGAGAGGATCCACATATTGACTTTCTGCTGAAACTGATTCTACAACACACACATTCTTCTCACCTAGTTCTTTCCTCGGTTATTTCCTCTCTCCTTTCGACTGCAGAGAGCTACAGCTGACTAAGCCTGTCTCTGCAGTGTGTGTGTGTTGGTGATGTTCATGGTGTCTGAGTGTTGGATGAATGATTAGCCTCTCATTAGATATGCTGCTGCTCTGTAGAGGAAGAGCTGCAGTCAGCGCCGCTCAGTCTCACATACACACTCCACACACAGATGCTTCACTTCCTCCCCTAATCTTAAAGAGGAAACTTAACTCATGTCAGAAAAACACTTTCACTTCCTGACTGTCACCCGTAACACCGTAATGATACAAACACAGCAGAAATCTGTCTTCTAATGAAGGGTTCTTGCAGCCATGTCTTCCAACTCTGATTCTAGAGTGCAGCTTCATTCTTACATTCTCTAGTTTTCCAATTCTTCATTAAAAGGGCAACTTGACTTGCTAGAGGTTCTTAAAGACGGTTCTCCTGTCTTCTCCAAGGCTTCTTCAGAAGAACTGAAGAAGCCTTGGAAGAAAGGTGAAGCATCCTCAAGAACCTCTTGCAAGTCTAGTTGCCCTTTAACGAAGAGTTGGGTAACCATGAACTGGGTGAATGAGAATCTGCACAGACATTTTCTATTTTCATTTTCCCACTTTTTTTGACATTATTTGGTAAAAAGAAACGAATACAGTCCTGGGCCCGTATTTACAAAGCATTTTATCTTACCACTAGGAGGACTCCGAAATTTCACTAAAAGTTCCTAACTAAAAGTTTTCTCTTAAAACCTGTTCACAAGATGTCGTCAAAAAGAGTAGATTACCCAGCAGTATTCAAAGAAAGGTGACTGAAGTGACTGAGGCAGTGGGCAAAAGAGAAGCTGGAAGGAAATTGGCATGAGTGAAACTAACATTTGTGGTTGGAAGATAAAGAAAGCAGGGATAATAAAGGACAGACCAACATCAAAAGCTTTTGGGCCGTTGTCTTAAGTTGAGGTTTGGGCAAAATTCTGGTGCGTGTTATATTTGCAGGGATCTCAATCAACAGCTTGACAGTTGCCTACAGAGAGATGAGAACAAACAGCAGTAACACTGCAGGGCTTCTATGAAATATTGAACAGATGTAATAGGACCTTGGTCAATTTGAATGCCTATTATACTTGACACCATTATATATAAATATTAATATATTATATATAAATATTAATATACTGGTGGATTGATAAGGGCAGGGATTTTTAAGGACAACCAATAAAGGTATCAGTTGCAATAAAAACTTGAAAGCAGTTGGAGAGCGCAAACCTTCACCAAGGTAGCTCACACATTGCTGTTACATCTGTAAGCATTGGTTTAAGGAGAACGATACCGTCATAGTGTGATTCATTGACCCAGAAAACCCACACCTAGCACTCAGAATCATGTTGATATGATTATTACTGAGGGCTCCGTTTACATGGCGCCGAAAACGGTCAAATCCGATATGTTTTCGTTGCGTTTAGATGGAGCGCGTTGCGTTTCCATCTAAAACGCAAACTTTTGAAAACGGGCTCCCAAGTGGAAAGATGTGAATCCGCTCTTCATTCAGCTCCGTGTAAACCTGCATCAGAGCATTTCAGGGTGAAACGCTGACATCACCGCATGTGCAGTACTCTTTCGCATGAAGGATGCGCGCATACCAGGAACAACAACAGCTTGGGCCGTCCGCCGAGTAATGTGTGAGCGTCTTACCGTGCTCGGTTTGTTATCCAGACAGATTTGTTGTGCGAACTGATTTGTTGTCCATAAAGAAACTTTTATTAACTCGGGATTAACTCGTCTCCAGTGTTGTCATCTGAACGCAGAAGAATTTGAAAACACAAAGGAACAATCTTTGCCTCTCTAAGTCAGGAGTTTCCATGTAAACGGCCCCTGAGACAGTTATTGAGCAAAAATGATCATTTGCTAATGGCAGTCATCTGGATCACCACCAAAATCTACTGATTAATTAGCTGGGCAGTTTCCAACATCTCCAAAAAATTTCAGCAAAATCACTCCAGTAGTTTTTGCTTAATCTTGCTAACAAAGAAACAGACAAACAAACATACGCCAACAAAAACACAACCTCCTTGGTGGAGGTAATTATTGATCCCCATTCCCGGCGATGGCACCCGAAGACCTGACATCATTTCTATCGTTCAACATTAATCCTGCAGACCCCTAAATACATTAACTGAAAATATTTGTCTATCTGGATAGAGAGAGCTGTTTTTACATGAAGTTAAACAGAGATAATGACCTGGAGAATTACATAAATTGATTCAAACTGCACAGAATTTCGAGATACTGGGGATGAAAGGGACATGAAAGAGAGAATAAACACAGTGGTTTTGTATTTAGACTTGATATGTTGCTAAATTTTCCTTCAGTGGGTCTTTTTTGGACTCTAACCAGGAATCTGTATTCTCTAACTGGATCAGAGTGAGTTGGTCTGCTCCCATGCAGCTCCCACAGCTCCCATTGGCTCTTCTCTGTTTATTTTCCCTTTCTCATATTCAGCCAATGCCTCTAAACTGCAGTGCTGCTGAATCAATAGCGCAGTGAGAGCCAGGCTACACCCACAGGCTCCACTGAAGCATACACTTCACAACCGCCTTAAAAACAGACCGTAATGTGTTTCAGTCAGCAGACACTGCCATGGCAGGCGTGGGAATGATGCATTTTTCATCACTCAGGGATTGTGCTGCAAATCTTCCTTTTCTCAGCCTCTTGGGCCGCTCTGATCCTCTCTGCTGACGATCTGAGAGGAATCTGAAGCTCCCATCATCAACCACCAAAGAGTATTTTCATTCACTCATTCTAGTAAGCCGTTCTCGCCACGCACAAATTCGCCCTTGATAAGATTAATGAAGCACTCAGTAAAAAGAGAGTCAGAGTTTCAAGGTAGTTTGAAGTAGGGCTGGGAAATATGGACCATAAATTGCATCTGTATCCTCAAGATTCATCAAAAAAATTTTCTTAGAGTTAATGAATAGGTGTCACAACACCAGAATTATAAACTTCAATATCTATCCATCCATCCATTTCTAAAGCACTTAACTTAAAGCCCCAATGTAAGGGTCGGAGGTGCTTGAGCCAAGCCCAGCGTAGGACCTAAGTCTGTCACTTTTCCTAAAAATCAAACCACATGGGGTTAAATTATTGACGAAGAGCTGCTGCACTCAGCCGTATAGTTTGGATGAAAAGACGGCTAAGCCTGCAAATAAGTGAAGGACGAGTGACTAAACTGCATTTCACAGAACACACAGCCTGGTCTTTGATTCTAAGTTTGCCATCAACAGTGTAGAACCAAAACTACTTCCACACAGCTCTCCTCAGATGATTCAGAGCTGTTAACGTCCGCTTGGAGTGGAAAGTCTTTGTTTACTGAGGTCAAGAGAGCAGCGGATGTGTCTGAGGGTCAAGCTGCGCTCACAGCGCCCTCTGCTGGACAAAACGGCCCACTGCTCCAGGCCTGATGTGCCGCCACACTCAATAGTTTACATTCGAATATTTATTTACTATTTGGTTACGGATATTTATCCCCATATTCGATCGTTTTTTTCGAATATCGAATATAAAGTGACAGCCCTAATAGGACGAGAGGTGGGGTACATCCTGAACCAGTTGTTAGCAGATTGAAGGGCCCCATAGAAAGACAGGCAACTATTCTTACACTCATTCACAGCTATTGACAATTTGGAGTTAAGGACTATCCCAATACAACTTTTTCACCTCCGATATAATACCAATATTGCAGCCTTAAGTACCGTCTGATATCGATATTGATTAGATATGATATCAACAGGAATCAGACAAATTTTTGCTTATTTTGTAGTGTGGAGTGGAAGAAAAGGCTTACTCAAGTTAGATTACTCAAACAGAGAACAGTAGTCAGCTATAGTAGGCATGAGAAAAACTGACTGATTTGTTATTAACCAATGGGTTCAATAGATTTTAACCTTAAACATTAGAATAAAGTACAATAAAATAAAATAAATGAAAAATAAATTAGAATACCCTGAAATGTAACCTCAAGAAATCCAGTAATAACAAAAACATATATTTTTTATTGCAAAATAACCACTGTGTTTAACATAAACATAAGCATATTCTTCAACTAAATTTTAAAAAATAATAAATTAGAATGGATTGCTTGTATCAGAGTGCCTCTATCGGGTATATTAGATGCAGGCTGATATAATCTGACATTTGTTCTTTTGCTGATATCGGACCAATGTCTGATATCAATATCAGATTGAGACACCCCTATTTGGAGCCTCTTATTTACTCAATGAGCATATTTTTGATCAGTGGGAGGAAGCAGGCCTGCCCAGGAAGAACCCATGTAGTCAGAGAGAAAATAATCTCCCCAAAGAAAGGTCCTGATGGACACAGGGTTTTGAACCAGTAACCTTCTTTTCGTGAGGCATGCACACCATGCCCCACTAACCCTCAAAATGATCATTGTAGAAATCTATAAGGATTAATACAGCTTGATGAAACAGCAACAAAAATGGTTTTGCAGAAGATGAACTGTTAAATGAATGTAGAGTTGTTGACAACATGATACTAAGAAGCACTGAGCTGACCTATTAACAAAAAGTAGACTGGCCGGCCAACCAATCGGAACAAACTGAGACTTTACAGTGTATCAGATGAGGCAGCCTTTTTTATCAAAAGTACACAATGTTGGCTGACTTTATATCAAGCTAGAAATAAACCAGTATATCAAAAATCTTGATATATCTTTTGCCCAGCCCTAGGCTGTCTGTAGCAGTCTAACTTTAGGTCACCTGTACACCAGATGCACAACAATGAAGCCTGTGGGAGTCATTTCCACTCCGGGCCCTCTTGTCCTGATATCAGTTGGTGCCCTGACAGCGCCCTGAGCTGCCATTAATCACAGAGCGAGCATCATCAGAGACCACAAGGGGAAACAACACAATCCCTAAACCCCTCCTGGTTGTCCTCCATGCAATAAGTCTGGGGTTAATTGTTTCCATCCATGCCTCAGTTGGTTTTCCAGCTGATGTGACTGTTGAATTCTTAATGTGCCCTTTTGTGGTCCTCTTTCAACAGCTATCACCTTCAAGCCTCACGTCTTAATGGGGGGTGTCTTCACATTTATATCAGTGGCAGCTCAGCAGGGAAAACACTGTTTTAAGGCTGAGCTAATGGATCAGTGTAAATCATCTCACTGAACCATCTGGAGTCTCCACGTCACCATGGGACAGTTAGAGCAGGGCAGTACATTACATATCTTCTGAGTTGTTATTTACAATGTTTCTTAATACATACAGAGCTGCTACCAACAAATATGCATTGAATACATAATAATCATTTGAAAAGGTTTAGTCTTAATGGAAAATAATCTTTTTTTTTATCGTTTTAGTTAAAGAACATCAATGTTACTAGTGCAAGTCTAATGAAAACTGGTACAGTGCCTTAGGAAAACCAGTTTCCTTAATGCCAAGGACTTCCCCATTTAAATAGACAGACAGACAGAGGGAAGGACACTCTGCAAACTGGTCACAGGCGGGACTCGAACCTGGACCGGCAGAAGCAAATACATGGGGTGCCTGGTTGCTAACCAGTCCGCCAAACCAGCACCCCATAGACTTTGACTTTTTAACAAACTTTATGAGACATTCTGACAATACTTAAAGACAGATTACCTTCTAATTGATGAAATAAGATTAAATTACAACATACATACACACACACCCTCACACACACTAAAAAAAAACTAGTCCCTTAAAAATTCAGCACCAAGGAGCCATTCTCCCCCTGTGAGCACAGGACCTGCCTGACAGCCCACACATCCCTGAAACCATGCAAATTGTTAGTCAGTTTATAAAAAGTGTGTTCAATTCTGAGTCGAGCTGCTGCCAAACCCTTCAGACAAGAGACCGGTTCAGTCAAGCCCACCCCCATAACTTTGTTTTTTTGACTCTTCCAGATTGCTAGTTTGGCACTTGCAAAGATAAAGTTAATCAACACCAGAGTTCGCTTTTTCGTGGGAGTGTATTTGGGTCCAAAGACTAAGAAGCGAATGGAAAAAAACTCTCCCAAACCCCCCACCCACTCCTGCAACATTTTGGAAAGCCCAGCCAGTCTGGAACAGGAGACCACCAAGTGCTCTGTGGTCTCTGTCTGTGAGCAGAAAGGACATCCCTCCCGAGTGCTCAGATCAAGGTGAGCCATGTATCTGTTTGTAACTATCGCTCCATGTATAATTCTCCACTGGAGATCGGCCACACGTTTCTCCACAGGAGGCTTATACAGGACCCTCCAGCTCCCATTAGGGAAAATGTCTGCGCCAAAACCCTCAGTCCACCTGGACTCCCTGACTCCAGTGAGGGAGCGCAGGTTTAGCACCTTCACACAGCTCAGGTGCAGCTGCTTTCCTGTACAGGAGCTCAAAGTCTCCAGTGCTGGTCTCCTCAGGGACAGCAACAGTCCACTCTCCTCTCTCCAATCCCCCACCGCAGGACTTACACTCAGAGAGGGGAAGATGTACTCATGGCCCTCTCTCCAACACTCAGCCAGACCCCCAAATCTGAGCAAAAACCCTAAGACGCCCCGACAAAGACTGCCACACCTCTTTCACCAGGTTCTGCAGCACTCTGGTTGATCTTATACTAGTCAGCTGTGCTAGTCTCTCCACTGGTGTTCTTGTTAAATATCCAAGCTTCGTGATTCCTGCTTCAATGAAGGCACTTTTTAAAGTGGCCGAGGACAATGTGGTGTTAACCAAAAGATTGTTGTGGAAAAGTGGCTCTTCAAACAGCCACATCCCGGGGCTACAGCCGACCAGCCAAGACCAAGAGAGCATCCGGACAGTAGCGGCTGAGCTGCCTGAAGCCTGAAAGCAGCAGTCCTGGAGGCGATGTCTTTCAGGCCCTGCAACCCCCATGCCACTGGAAGGTACAGGGCAAGCGCAGGGTTCAGCTCTTTGAGTCTGTGCCACAGAGATAAGGCCCCCAGATTATTGACAATCAGTCACTCAATTGGTCAATCAATCAATCTTTATTGTATGGCACCAATTCATAACAAGTGTTCTCTCAAGGCACTGTACAATAGGGCATAAAGCTTTTCATATGGATACACATATATGCATTGATACATAAATATATATAAAATACACATATACATATATATACAAATATATACAGTACATCCAACACCCAACATGAATCCATATAGCCAATCATGAATCCCTCCATCATGGTTCAAGAAAAACCTTCTGTTAAACAGCAGGAAATCTTGAATGTGGATCCCAGTCTCATGATGAACAACAAATCCACACAATGCTGTGTTGGGTGTGAGGGCGAAGGAAGGGAGGCCAGAGGAGGCAAGTGGACAAAAGTAAGAACTTAAGTTATAATAAAAAATATTCTTACCTAAAACAAGAATTTATGTTAGTGGCGAACTCATGGGTGCCTAGACCACAAGTGCATCCCTACCATATTTGTCTCCGTTAAGTATAAATGTATTAAAGGCAGACCTCTTGAGGTGTGACATCTCATTTTCAAGAGGGATCTCATGCGTATGTGGTGATGAAAATAGTTACAATAGTTTTTGAGGCTTTGTGACTGCACAGCAGCAGGCAGTCTCCACCAAGGATCCCAGGCCACCTACAAGACAAGAGCCAGAGACGAGTACAGGAGCAAACAAAAGGGGCAAAGGCAGATGTGGAGAGAGAGAGAGAGATAGAGCCCAATGTTTCCCAGATCCCCCCGGCAGTCTTGGCCTATTGCATCTTAACTGTGAGTCTAATTTATGGACTATGAGCTGGTCCCTCACTGAAAGCTTTATCAGAGAGGAATGTTTTAAGTCTAACCTTAAAGGTAGAGGGGGTGTCTGCCTCCAGAACTGTGGTCGTTAAATGGTTCCAGAGACAAGGAGCCTGATAACTGAAGGCTCTACCTCCAATACTAGTTCTGGAGATTGATGGTACCACGAGCAGGCCAGCATTTTGGGAGCATATTGTTCTAGAGGGGTTGTACGACACTACAAGCTCTTAAAGATAAACTGGTGCCTGTCCACTGAGAGCTCTATAGGTGAGGAGAAACATTTTGAATTCTATTCTATATTTTATGGAAAGCCATTGTAGAGAAGCTAATACAGGAGTAATGTGGTCTCTTCTCCTAGTTCTAGTCAGTACACATGCTGCAGCAGGATTTGACCGTTGTCAGCCTGAGACTGGAGCTCTTGTCCTATCCTGTCTAAAGTGCCATCAGTACAGCAGTTCCAATCACCCCGCAGTATGATGCACTCTCCCTGGCTGCTGCTCGCTAAACTGTTTTTTAATGAATTAAATAGAGCCAAATGTTCAGAGCTCTGATTGGGTGCATAAATGTTAAATAATTTCTGAGAATTTCTGCCTTTACTATAAAAGCTCTGCCTGCCATGATTTCATCTGGATAAAATAGCAACAGGTATGGACGGGGAGAATAAAACAGCCACTCCAGCACTACAGTTTGAGCTGTGGCTGAGTGAATACTGGGCCATCGATGTGATTGGATCATTGCTTTACCAATCTACAGTATGTATTGATCTAGATTGATGGATCATTGCACCCCTAACAGAAACCACTCGCAAACTTATCGAAACGTCGAAGCTCCTTTTCCAGTGCTGCATTCTGGATGAATGAAGGGACACCAGATACTATGATCCGCGTTGACGGCACAGCCAGCAGAGAAACTAGAATAAACTCCTTGTTGAGGGTTAATACATTCTCAACCAATGTAGTTAAAAAGCTCTGATCTTTAAAAAACACCTCCAACACCACCAACTCCATCCTCACCACGAGGCATGAAAAACACACCAAAAACACTAAACTGTTTGTCAAAAGTTATCTGCAAATTTCTTTTTTTTCTAATTATTGCTGTTGTTGAATTATTCTTTAAATTGAAGCATATTTAAAAAATTACTTTTGAAGAAGTCATTGTGCTTTTTGGAGTATTAGTGTGTATAACATGGCTGTAGGTCAAGAAAATGTTTGGAAAATAGATCAAATATGTTTTTCACATTGTTCGATTGATTGATCAGGTAGAAGGGTAGTTGAAAATCTAATAAGACTTCATTTGAATACAGCTTATCCCATATTTTTTTGGTTTATCATGAAGCCCTAGTGACAACCATTTGTTTTTTTTCCTTTTTTAGCAAAAATATGAAGGTATAGAGTCGTGCCATTCAGTGATAAATCTCACATTTTCAGCTCATGCCCGGCCCTACATGAAACTTGATCAGGGTGGGAGGATGTTAGCACCTGCCTCAGCCTGAGGGCTCATGTGTAAGTAAACAGAGAAATCTTGGCAGTGGACTGTTGGTTCTGAAGCAGAGCAAAGCTACAGTGAGGTTTGATTTCATTTTTGGCAGGGAGAGCTGCACGGACAGCCAGACTCAAGCCCCTGAACTCAGCAGCCACTGCACATGCTGAACGTCCAGCCTGAGTTTTGATTTCACTCAGGTGGTGAATCCTCGGTAGCTGCACCCTGAGGCAAAGTGGTCTGGTGTCCAAGCCATGATGAAGAGTTTCCACTGCAGGGAGATTGCAGATGGACTGTAACCCCCAGGAGAAATGTCATGCTTTGTCACTGCAGGGGCAGGATGGGTGGGTAGTTCCAGCACCCTCACGATACATATCACAATACACAATTGCAGACTATCTTCACCTTTACAACCTTCCCAACAATTGTTATATTTTATAAAAGCAAAAACAAGAAAGCCAAACTGGAGTACATGGAGGAGGAACTTTTGTAGATGGGTCCACGGGTTGAAAGATGAATGGTAGAAAGCGTTGTGTAATCTAAAGAGTTACCTGGTTGTGCAGTTGCATGAATTATGAGCCCATGTTCACAGACCTGGAGGCCACTCACTGTCAAAGACAAAATAAGTGTTTCCCCTGCACCTTTCTTAAAAGCTCATTTTGGTAAGCCTAGTTTTTTTCACTCAGAGAGATGCAACATCATTCCCCTGGGAGCATCACTTCCAGGAAAACAATTCTTTTGATAGCCATGAAACTCAAGCAGAACCAAACTTATTTGGAAAATTCATCTGAGAACAGCTGATAATATGGGATACAAGGAAAGATGGAGGAAGACAAACAGAGCAAAAACACCAACAGCAGATTTGGTCATTAGCTCTGGCACTTTGAAGCCTCTCTTGTGTAGCATGATCAAAACTGATTAAAACTTTAGGAACTCCAAAAGGGACAAGAACACTACATTCCTCTCTGACTCTGTGTCTTTCTGCATCAAGACTGTAAATCTCCTGGAGGCATGTGTTGCCATTAAGTCTGTTTCGCCCCCCTCCGAACTACCATAAACAGACATCGGTGTGGATGTTTACTTTTCTTCCTAAACGGCGATTGGCTGAGACCAAATAGTATGTTCGAAGAGAGTCCGTTCCCAAGTCTTAAATTATTCTTAGGTGGCACCTAAGTTGACCTTGGACCTCCCTGGACACGCAGACCCCTCACCGGCTCCAGATGTGGTCTCTGTCTAGCCCAGAAAACCACAAACATTTTAAAACTCTTTAAATAAAATCATGGACTTCTAACAATGAGATGTTTTATTCTGTCATGACAAATGCTTTTAATGCTGTGACTTGTGTGTTTTTAGCTCTAAAAATGCCTAAGATACAAAAAGTTTGTTATCTGTGAAAGTCTGACAGATTGAGAAAAGATCTTTCTCCTCCAGGAATGTGCCTGTACTCTGCATTATTTCATCACTCTGATTACTGAAGAATGCTATAATAGGATTTCTACACTTTATTTTGGTTGCATACTATTCCCAAAGGCATGTCGACTGATATATCTAAAGTTAACCACCTCTATTTTGTTTAATTGACTGTTTAATAGGATTTTAATTGTTTAGTTCTTTCTTATAATTTAGATATATAGTATTTGGTATCAAATTGATCACCATGAGATTTCCTATCCAGTTGGAGTGCTTACATTGGATGTTTAATCAAAATACAACTTAATTCTGGCCAAATATTAGTTAATAAAAGTTTTGATCACCACAGAAGGCCCTCCTCCTCTGAGATCCTCATCAGGAGTTAAAACAGAGAGACATGCGGTCTTGTTCTCTCTCGCCTCTCTCTTCTTCCTCCTCTTTATCGTCACCACTCCTGTGATTTTCGGCTCCACGTATTTTTCCTTAATTCTTTTGTCTAAGTTTTTGTGACATGCCTGCCGATAAAGGCCAGTAAGCTGAATATTTACTTCAGAGCACATGGACTTTTTCTTATTAATTTCAGAATAGTATTCACCTTAACAACGAATTCTTGATTTTTGGAATTAGTTACAAATCATTTTTTTTATACAATCGAGACACCAACGCCCAAGCTCCAGCTTCACCTTGAACAGAACCTGCCAGTCCAATCTAAGACTTCTCTCCCGGGAAACCTGGGACCACATCGGAACAACCTCTTTGGATCCATTGCGCTGGGTAGAGTGTGGACCAACCCTCTGGGACAACACCCAGAACCAGAACAGTCCTTCAGATTCCCCAGTAACTCGGACCAGATGAGGCCCAATCCAGACGACACTTCGTAAGAGACGATTCTATATTCTTTCAGATGGGCTCGAGTGTGTCTTGGTTCAATTCTCTAATAATTTCCCCCTTGATTTGACCTTTCACAAGTAGGTTAATATAGGAAATTAATCCCCTATAACCACTCCATATGCTTAAATGTTCCTTGAGGGTTCATATCTTCTTTCCTGATTGACAGCATCATTGATTTAGTATATCTCTGACATTTGTTCCTTCTTAAGTGTTTATTTTATTTTATTTTGTCTTATATATTCATTTTAATAAATCACCCTTATATATTTAAAGTTCTGTCTGTTGGTATTCTATTTGGAAGATTGACATCACTGCATGAGAGTTCTGTCTTTAGATTTGAGATTGATTAAACAACTATAAAGTTTGACTTAATTGATTAAACTGATGAGTTTGACTTAATTGATTTATCTAATTTAAATGAAATAAATTGATAAATCAGCTAATTAAGTTAATTTTGCCTTTTTTGTATAAAAAGGATGGTGCCCCTTTTATTAACGAGAGCAAACCTGGTTATTAAATGAATATTAATTACTTTAATTAATATCCAATAATGTCCAGAAAATAATCGCTACACTTGTCTTGATTACTGCCCAGTGATCACTCACGCAAGTGACAATTGTGTTTGTAAACCCCACAGGGCTGTTGTTTTCCATGACTGTAAATGAAGGTTCTTGCACAATTCAAATAGGAATGCGCATCAGCATTGGTTTTGGTCAAATCTGTTTTTAGTAATCAGAAATAGCGAGCTTTTGCGCATTGTCCAAATTTGACAAACTTTCCGTGTCTAGAATGTCAATTATGTCAAGAAAATATGTAAAATCTGATATTTGGATTCTTTTTGGAACAGGGATAGTCTGGTCAGAGTTGTTGTAAAAAGGCAAAATGTTCTGACATCTGTTAGGGTTCATGAATTATAGGGGCTCTGACAGTATGAGAGCATATGTATTTTTTTTTACTTAATTGTCTTTTCAGTTTTCAATTTTGAAGAAGTGTTACAGTGAAGCTCCACTATCATTTTGTCTGAAGAGATTCACTGTTTTTTTTTTTTATTAAAGGTGTAATTTTTTTGTCAATTTAAGATGTGATATGGCGAGAGTTTGTAGTCCTGGGAGCCAGCTCCTTTTGTGATAACTGGGCTCTATAGCCAATCCTTCATCACTGAGTCTGAACCTGGCAGGACTTTTTTGAGAAAAGACTGTTTTTGTGTTTACTAGTCCGACAATTTGTCATGTTAAGAGCCAAGAAAATGTTTAACTTGCTCTGTTTTTGTGTTGTTTCTCTCTGATATTCCAAAATAATAATCTCCTTCAAGGAAGTTGTTTTTTTGCAAACATTTGTCAATTTGTTGGTTTGTTTTCTCTGAGTAAGATAAATGAAAAGTTTCTCAAAAAATTTCAGTGAGTGTTGGTCAAGGCACAAGTAAGAAGAAATTTAAATTTGGTGATCCACATACAGACCCGAATCCAGGATTTTTTTTCTTTTCTTTTTTTATTTATTTATTTTTTTACAGAAGTTGTTAATAAGATAATACACTTCTTCAACAGTTTTGCTAATATCTGAAACAGTTCTCTTTATAAGCTGATGAAATTTTTTGGGAAGTAGGCCAAGGCACAAGGGAAAAACAGGTAGATTTTGGTCATAATCCCAATCTGGAGGTAGATTCAGGAACTATTTAATATTTGGTTACATTTTGCAATAGGACATTTCACAATAGGGCACTAAAACATACAGTGAACTTTTTAGTTTTGTATTTCTATTCTTTTTTTATAGTAATGCACATACTTTTTTTATACTAGGTCTATTTTTTAATTAATCAATGCTGTTCTCTTTGCTGCTATAACACTGCTCATGTCCCTGTTTGGGACAAAAAAATTGTTCTGTTTCAGTTAATTTAAAAAATACATATTTTTGTGAGTAGCCCAGCCAACGTTAGAAACATCTCGGTGGAGGTTTGTGCTCTTTGCCTCTTGTTTTCTGTTTTTATCTGTTTATGTTTGTGTTTTTGTTGTGATATTGAGCATCAGGAATCTTTATCACCTCAACATAGCACTTATCCTGTAAAAAGTGTCCTGTAAACATGTCTGTTAATGCCCGCAGCAGACTTTTCTATCTTTACAGGATGGTTCAGAGCAGGCAGAGGATGAAGGACTTAGTGAATTATAGAAGACTGACTGTTTCTGGCTGTGAGTGATCACAGTCTATGGAGCCCATCTCAATAGAGGAGTGACGTAAAATCAATGAGCAGAGTGCAACCTAATCAATGCTGCCATGATGAGTGCAGGGAGGGCGCTGAGCGGTTGTTTTATTTGGTTAGCCTGTGAGGTCACCCTGTGTTTCCCCTCACACGCACTTACTATGCTGTGTTTATTACACTAATGTAATCCTGCTGCATCCAATTTGTTCACTCTGAATGTTTGTCTATCAGGTGATTTTCCTCCCTCGTCTCATTTTGTCTGCAGAGAACATGTTTATTTGCATGCCATCAGCTCTGCATACGAAAAAGCTAACGAGACATTCACTTACAGAGGCACGCTGAGTCGGCATGTCTCTGTGACCTTGATGTGTGTGTGTATATCAGTGTGTGTCTCTGGAGGACTGTGTAATAGCAGGCCCTGGTCTTGTAGAGAGGCCAGAAGAAGAGACTTATATATTATTGAAACCTTCCTTGCCTTCATCCCCAGACTTCATCTGCAGATAATAATAGCTACACTTTACTTGAAGTGGTGCTTACAAGATGACAGATTTTACAGCGATGAGAGGAAAGAGTGCAGAGATTAATGAAATCAGAGGGCATAAGAAAGATCATAATATAACCAAAGTAAAGGTCAGGTAACCAGCAGTACTTTGTAAAGGGTCTGAGGTCACTTTGTCACACATTTTTTTCAGTACTCAAAGGCGAACACTGAAATCCTCTTCAGACTTTTACACTGTTTCAATTGTCACACTTAATAGACAGATTAATCATTGATACACTAACAGAGCTGTTCTCTGAATTTAAAGGGACTGTGAGGAGTTTCTAAGTAATTGCAAAAAAGTCTCACTTTTTAGATATACCTGATGGAAATACACCCTTTAAGATGAGTTTTATAGCATCAAAATAGGTGATCTATAAATGCTATTCCTTAGCCTTCCGGTCGGGTCGGACAGGGCTGGACTGGCCTGGATACTCAACTTCAGGAACAAGACAAAACTAGAGCAAATTTAAATTATTCGGACACGTCTTAGAGCACCAGGCTGTAAGTAGTGATATAGCCAGCTACAAACCTACGATACTAAGTTTTCCAAAAATTGCTTGTTGTCACACATCAAAAACTACCGCTACGTAACTAGAAAGAGATACTTTACCTCGTCGCTTTGCATCCTGTAAGTTGTTGCAACTGGAAAGTCCCCCGAAGTCCGAATGTCCTACTGGGAACTCGGTGAAACCTCGCCACTCCCGAGTTGACAATGAAAGATAGATGCCCCCAGTGCGAACAGTTATTTAGCTCCTGTAATAATCGATTTATTTGCCCTTCTGAGTGGGGTGTGTCGCTCCAGATCAGCTGTATAATGAAAAATGAAAAATACTTTATTTATCCCAAAGGGGAAATTCAGGATTGTAGTAGTTCAGATTGTGTTCAACAACAACAATAATAATAATAATAATCATAACGATAATAACAATAATAATAACAATAATTAATTCTGGACTTTGTTCATGAGGCTGATGGCTGCTGGCAGGAATGATCTTCTGTACCTCAGTCTTACATCATACACTCTTCTGTCTCATCACCGTGTTGTGGAGAGGGTGTGAAGAGTCCTCCATTATCTTTATCAGCTTGTATACATAGTATTGTTAGATTTATATTTACAAAAATGCTGCCATAGTGATAATCACATTCTTCATGTGATATTTGTGAACAACAACACAGGGCGTGCTAACAACAGCTAACAATAGCCTGGTAGATCAGCATGTTTTTCTCCGACTTCAACTGGAACGCCGATAAGTTGGAGATGATGTCACTCCCAGTTCCAAGGTTACTGGAACGCAGCATTACGACAGTCGCCGTGCGTGCTCATGGGTAGCGGAGTCGTAATGTCGCCGGTAATAGATTCTCCTCACAGTCCCTTTAAGAAGGACAATTCATACATTTTTCAGCTCATATATTCTGGGATTCAACAACGAAAACTAAATTTTTGTCCGCTTTTGCTGTCGTGTAAACAGTGCCTAAACCACCTCAACTAGCTCATTGAATTCATTGTGAAAAGGCTACCTTGACCTCTTGAGAAACAAGTTTCGACTGCTTGTATCTCTGATTTCTTCTATGGTCATTACTCAGAGGTAGGGGTGTCCCGATACAACTTTGTACCTCCAATACAATACCAATATTGCAGCCTTGAGTACTGGCCGTTACCGATATCGATCTGATATGATATCAACGGGAATCATACAGACTTTTATTACTTATTTTGTAGTATGGACTGTAAGAAAAGGCTTGATCAAGTGAGATTACTCAAACAGAGAACAGTAGTCAGAAATAGTAGGTATGAGAAAAACTGACTGATTTGTTATTAACCAATGGTTTCAATATATTTTAAACTTAAAGCTATGGTCTACGATTTGGAAGCTTTGTACATCTTAATAGCACCGTTTATAAGGCTGTTATGGTCCTATGGTCCTATCTACACAGTATAAAGACCAAAAAAGAAAGAAAAAAATCCATTCAGTATATCCGCTGCAAAGCTGCATACTAGCTGACCAATCAAACCTAGAAGCCTGTAAGGTTCAATTGGTCCGTGAGTTGGTTCGTGAGTCCATCCAATCCCCCGTCTCCCTCACTACGCAGCGTCATGCCCATGGTCCCGCCTCCTCCCCTCTACCTCCGGTGAGCAGCTGGCAGCGTTAGCTACTGAACTATCATGGAGCCGGAAAAGCCTAGCGCCGAAACCGGGAAGCCGCCTCTCGCTGAGCCCAACGGAGCTCTGCCCGCGGGTTGAGGCCTGTTAGCGGGCTAACGGCTAACGAATGGCCTCAGTTGGCCGTCAGACCTTCAGCATCGGCCGTTTCGCCCCGGTTGATCAGGTAATGGCTTTGTTTACTACAGTGGGAGATGTCTGCTGAATAACTCTGGTTAGTCTGTGCCTGTCCTGGCTAATGACTTGTAGCGGAGCGGGTTAGCCTGTTAGCCGCTAATCGTTAGCACTGTAAGCTGAGCTGGGGAGGACAGGCCGAGAAAGATAAATCCTCCCCCACAATCGGCTCCGCTCTGGCGGCGCCAGACCCGCATTGCCGCCGGTCCAATTGAAATGGCTACTGCTGTGTGTTACAAGGGGGATGTCTGTCGTGTTTGATACTTTCAGTTGAGCTGAGCTGTTTTTGATTGAGTTTGCTGCTGATATATTATGCTAGTCGCTCGTAGCTCTGTCCAAGGGGGCTTGTTGGTATATGAGGCTACACGAGCTGGGGGCGGGATCTTGGAACACGGAGGGGAGAGGTGAGGGAAGGAGGGGCAGGCTGCAGTTTCAAATCGTAGACCCCAGCTTTAAACACAAGAATATAGAACAATTAAATAAAATAAATGAAAAATAAATTAGAATGTCCTGAAAAGTAACTTCAAGAAATCCAGTGAAAACAAAAACATATATTTTTAAATTGCAAAATAACCACTGTGTTTAACTTAAACATATGCATATTCTACAACTAAATTAAATAAATCATAAATAAATTAGAATGGACTACTTTTATCAGAGTGCTTTTATCGGATATTTTGGATGCAGGCCGATATGATCCGATGTTTGTTTTTTTGCTGATATTGGACCGATATCAATATCGGATTGGGACAGCCCTACTCAGAAGTCATAAAATAAGACAGTGGTTGGAACAAAGCCACACTTTAGTCAAGCTCAGTCTTCACCACAACAGCCTGGTTCAACTCCAGCAAGACCCCAGATGCTGCACTAATGTGCTTTTACATCTCTCTGTACGTTCAACTCTCACTCGTGAACTAGATCTCAAGGTGCCTGAACCAGGACTCACTTTCCTCTCCTCAAAGAAACACTGGAGGTGCTCACCCACATTCCAGCCTCTTGGCAATCAGCTGAAAAATGTCCCTGTGCCTGCTGGAGGTCATTGCCTGAAGACACCATGGGGGCCATATCATCTGCTAAAACAGATGAGATCCTTGACTCACCAAATGAAAGACCCTTCTCCCCCTGGCTTCACCATGTGGTAACGTCAAAATTTACAAATGGAATGGGTGACAAAGGAACCCTGGTAGAAGCCATTACTCAGTATTCACCATGAAATTCCTTGTGGAACACATTTGTGAACCTTTTAGGCATAGACTGAAGAAGGCAGAGCTGTTGGAAATGACACAGAGCCGTGCTGAACTGACCATCTAACCACAGGTACATCCAATCGCAACAAACTGGGCCCATGTGAGGAAGGTCATCTTTAAGTGACAGGAGCTCCAATGGTGTGTGAGATGGTTTAGGGCTACTCAGTATTAGGGGTGTAATGGTTACCGGTAAAATGGTAGACTGCGGTAAAATTTCCCTCAGTAATCATTACTGCATCCTATTAAATTTACTGTTAAACCGTGTTTGATTACCACACTGTGTCAATAATGCACGGTGATGCTGCTCTTTGACTGGAAAGCCAGAACCATGTGTGCCTGCTCCCGCGATGGAGCAGCTGTCTCTCACAGCTTGTATTGTTTGGCCTCTCAGTCTGAGAGCGAAAGTTCGAGACACAGCGAAGATTTTTCCTCTCGAAACGGACTCCGAAGTCTGGTTGAATGTTGGATTTTATAAGGATGCCGCAGGGAAACTGATAGAAGACAGTCACTCTGTCTAAACATGAAGCTGCGGCGAAAGAAAAAGACGTGTGTGGTTAAAAATTGCTGTAACTCCTCGAGTAAATGAGCTGACCAAGCTGTAGAGGTAGAGAGAGAGAGGGAGAAGATTCAGTGAGACATATCTGAGAGAATTACAGGTGGTTTGTCAGTATTCTCTGCCTAAATAATGTACAGTATGAATCTTGTAAACAATAGCATTAGTTTAATTCTGGAGTGTGTTCTCACTGTTCGTTTGGCGTGTATTCGCTTTATTTTGAAATTGATCATCTTTTTTCATCAAAGTTCGTGTTTTATGGATTTCATCAATCGTAATTTGGAAATATTAGAGGAGGAAATATCAATTATATCTGCAAGAGGGGAGACCAGAGGAGAGTGACAAAGGGGGCTAACTGCTTCAGGGACTATTGTGAGTATAAAAAAAAAGAAGCCTGGACATTAGGATTGGGCATCGAGCATCGAGTATCGATTGGAACCGGGAGTAACTTTCCAATTCTCACGGAATCGTCCAAATGTTTTAATTTCAATTCCTAGTTTCAATTCCTAGTCCACCGACCGGAAGGAGAAACCGCCGAACACCAACGAAGAAGAATCCGCCAGAAGTATTTAGGTTAGCGCAACCATGGACAATACACCCATCATGAGTTTTTCAAAAATAAAGCCCTCTTGTGAAAAGTGAACTCCTGTGAAAAGAATTTTTTTTTTCCAGTTCAGATATATATTTAAAAACAGCCCTATGAGAAATTCATAGTATAGTTCATAGAAAGTGGTAAGTTCATAGCATTAAAATTCATGGAGAAGTACAGACTATTTTATCCAGAAAGACCTCTGGTTAGCTAGCTCATTTAAAACATCAAAACTTTTTCAACCCTGCCTCTTAAAAGAATCGGAATCGAGAATCGTTAGGAACCGGAATCGAAACTCGGAATCGGAATCGGAACCGGAATCGGAATCGTTCAGATTCAAACGATGCCCAACCCTACTGGACATGATCTCATTTAACGAGCTGTAACAAGGACACTAATGCACTAATTTTACTTTTATTTCTCATGAAAGAAGAGTAAACAAATGTACCCAAAGAGCATTTCTTGGCACATTTATTGACAAAAAAGACAATATGATTATAATATTAAAGGGGATAAATGATTTCAGTTCTGTGTCATCATTGTCATCATCATCATTGTTCATCTATTTTGCTGGTTTCTGCACCTGAAAAAATGGTTAAAAAAAAAAAAAAAACAAATCGGGAGAAAAGCGTATCATCCCAGTCCTACCATACCATCCTGATCCCGAGACGTGCTGAATAGTAAATGGTGAATCTGTCATCATAATGTAAATCCCCTTCATAGATGTCTGAGCAGATTAAATCCTGTACCAAAACCACTTTGCACATCACGGAGGATCATTAAATGTAATAAATGCATGTTTAAACCAGATTTCTGTGCTGGTTGATGTATCAGTCTACACAGTCTGCTATCAGTCTGATTGACATCCTTCACATCGTTCCTTTGTGAGTGAGCTTAGACTGACAAACTCACCACAGTTGATTTGATCCATGGTGAACAGGTTTGATATTGAAGCACTCACTGTGTCAGCTCTCTGATTGGCTGTCTGTCCTCAATGCTCTGCCTGTCAGTCATTCTGACAGGTCGACACAGGAACAGTTTGCCACCAGATGCTAAATGTTTCTGCAGCTTTAGCAGCAACCTTGAGCGAACGTTATCAACGCTCAGGACAATTTTAATGTAAATGTAGATTATGAGTGCTCTGTTGTTATAAATCAGTGTTCATGCAGATTAGTGTGTGAACCCTCTGATTAAGATTTTATCATTTTCTAATTCTTGTTGAAAAGCTTTGTGATCCATAAGATATAGTGCTGACATGTCTAGTTGTTTTTTTGTGGGTTTTATAATAAACAGTTTGATCATTTTGCTTTTTGAAATTGGTAATATAAGCCTTTATATTCCCAGGCTAACAAACTAATCTTCAGGATGAAAAACAGGATTTTTCTCTGAATTTGAATTTGCAGAGCCACTGCCTCAGAAAATTTTTACACCACACATCACCCTTTTCCAATCAGGCTTGAGCTGTGCACACTGTCTCAAGGACACGTCTTTGATTGGTAGGAAAAAACACTCAGGGAGAAGTGAGGTTCAAACATTTAGGTAGAGGTGAGCATGATGGTTTTTATAAACAACACGAGAACACCAAAAAATACTCAAACACATCCAAAAATGAGTACAACTAAGTATCAACAAACAGTTTCTCAGGGCTATGAGAGAGGGACTTGTTATAAAATAACCAGACAAATAAAATTTAAAAAAAGAAAGCACTTAGAGAGCACAACTCTCTGTCAAGGTAGCTCACATATTACTATTACATCTATAAGCAACAGTTCCATGACAAATTACTAAGGGTGCACCGAACATTCGGTGGCCGAATATTTTCGGCCGAATAGTGCAAAAAAAGCCATATTCGGCCTTCGGTGGAGTGAGGCAGTAACAAGGCCGAATAGTACCCCCCCTCAGTAAGGGTCAGACACTCTCTTATCCACCCTGCCGACAACAACACTGTCACACGGGGTTAAACTCTTGACGAAGCTCCGCTGCACTCGGCCGTATAGCTTGGATGAAAAGCTGATGGCTGAGCCTGCAAATAAGTGGAGTACGAAAGACTAAACTATATTTCACGGAACACACAGCCTGGCCTTTGATTTTAAGTTTGCCATCAATGGTGCAGAACCAAAACTACTTCCACACAGCTCTCCTCAGAACAGTTAGAGCTGTTTATGTCTCCACTCGGAGCGGAAACTCTTTGGGTCGAGAGAGCAGCGGATGTGACTGACGGTCAAGCTGCGCTCACAGCGCCCTCTGTTGGACGGAACGCTCCACTGCTCCAGGCCTGATGTGTCACCAGACTCGCCACACTCAATATTTTACATTCAAATATTTATTTACAATTCCATTACGGATATTTATTCCCATATTTGATCGGTTATTCAAATATTGAATATAAAGTGACAGCCTTAAAGCAGTATTGTTGGTATTATTGGTCTATTGGTATATATCCATCAGTGTACATTAATATTTTTTAATGCACGTTTTGTTTTGTTTGAAGGCTTAATATGAATGAAAAACTTTGTTGGGCTTCTTTTGAAAAGCAAAGGCTACTGGAATATTAAAAAATGTCATAACATTTAATAAACAATTACTTTCTTTTAAAAACGTCTAAAATGTACTCTAAACTATTAATGCACTATCAAAAAATATAGTGAACTACTTTGCCGCCGCATTGGATATTCGGTTTGGTATTCGGTATTCGGCCCAGCATTTATTTATTATTCGGCTTCGGCTTCGGCCACAAATGTTCATTTCGGTGCATCTCTACAAATTACCATCATAATATGATTTATGACCCTGAAAACCATCTAGCACTCAGAATCATGTTGATATCATCATTAGTTAAGACGGTTATTAAGCAAAAATTATTGTTGGCCTATGGTGGTTTTCTGGATCACCACCAAAACCAAATCATTTTAAGCTGGGCCATTACCAACACCTCCTGAAAATTCCTGCAACCATCCAGAAGTTTTTGCATTATCTTGCTGACAAACAGACAAATGTACACTGGCAAAAACATAAACTGCTTGGTGAGGTAACAAACAGCTTCTCAGGGTTGAGAGTGACTAATTTTAAAACAACTAGACACCAAAATTAAATAAGAGACCGTGCAAAGAATATGATGCATGTAAACACAATAATCAATATGGTGAATCAGAGTTGGACTTTGCTCATACGTGGGATTTAGTTGGCTTTTTATTCATAGGTTGTATGACTTGAGACATCTTCATTTTTTTGAATTTCCAATGATGGACTATTCGCTTCCAATTTTACACAATAAAATAGGGTCAATGTCTCTCCTATCACTGTCACAAACAAGGTTTTGTTGAGGTTTTGAGGTTTATAACTGGAAATCCCAATCATTTCTCCTCGGCTGCTGTGAGGGTTTCGCTCCCTTCATTTTCTCTATGCTGGGAGCTATAGTTTATTTGCAACCTGAAGTCAACGTTGTACAAGCTTATGTGACTCCATTTCCCAGCTTCCCTTGCAATGCTGGCAGAGGAGCTCTCTACACAGACATGACCAGAGACTCGTCATTCCAATCTCTCCTATTGAAGCAGAAGTGGGACAGCTTAGCCCAATGTAGTGCACTTTAATCGCCCCTGCTCTCTGACTCGTGGGCTCAAATGGGACAATTACGGACAGAAAAGGGCACTAATGAATAAAATCTGTTGGCACTCAAAATCTATATACCACAATTCTCCTTTCCCTGTTGAACCATG
Source organism: Scarus forsteni (assembly GCA_036419115.1). Taxonomy (NCBI): domain Eukaryota; kingdom Metazoa; phylum Chordata; class Actinopteri; order Labriformes; family Labridae; genus Scarus; species Scarus forsteni. Next base: position 7,302,675 of record JAZDUH010000147.1, on the reverse strand, counting down.
AAAGTTGAAACAAGTTGTTACACATTTGTTGAGAATTATTTCTTCCCTAGTGGTTTTGATGTAGTGAGAAGAGGGTGATTTCATTTGTTCTATCTGGGTGATAAGGCCCACAGCCACATATATGATTTACTTATACAGCAAACTCTGTGTTATGGGCTTAATGTTTCACCTCGTCCTACACCATAAAAATATTCTGAAGTATCGAAAAGGGTTTAGTGTGAAGGTAAAGAGCAGGCTGCTTGTGTTGACTCCTCAGCTCCAGATTTATTTAAAGTGTGCTCTCTCACCTTCAGGAGCCCCGTCTCAGTTAGATCTTTATTCCTTGTTGCGCGGTGTCTAAAAGGTGGAAGCAGAGCCAAAAGAATTCTAAACACAAACTTCACCTCAGTGCAGCTCGACGAGGTAATGATAGATTTAGTTCAACACAGAAAGCACCTCTGCTCAGATTATCTCCCTCCTCTACAGAGTGAAACTTTGTCATCTCAGTTTTTAGACTCACAGTCAAAGAGTTAAGTCAAAAGTTAGCTGAGAAGATGAAAGAGTTAAATTAAAAAGGGAAGAAAGATCACACTGGAGCTGATCTGTTATTTAGAAGACCACAGAGACCATGAGGAGAGACACAGGGCTGGCTTTAATAGTGTTCCTTTTAAAGAGTATACAAAGTGCAGAGTCAGCAAGTTTCATACTGGAAAAGGAGGTACAGCATATCGTCAGGATTCAAAAATGTTTTGTTTTTACAAATCAAAGCATGTGAGATTTAGATTTTGAATATGACCATTTGATTCAGACTGATCATCTTTCTCAATCTTGGTTGTCTTTAACTCTGTCAGAATGTAAGTCATCGGAATATAACTGGCAATGGATTGAGTTACTATATTTGCCTTTCTGGAGTTGACTGGAAGTTGGGTAAAGCTGTGCAACATGCGGTGGGCAGCAGTAAATGGTAAATGGACTTGAGCTTAAAAATTGTTTACACTCAAGGCAGCAATCTTCCATCGTCAACTGGGGGAGTGGTCAGGATCCACTGACCTCCCAGTAGGTAATTCTGACCTCAGTCAGTCAATCAATCAATCAGTCAATCAATCTTTATTTGTATAGTGCCAATTTATAGCAAGTGTTATCTGAAGACAATTTACAATAGAGCATAAAACTCTTATTTCAATGGATATGCACATATGCATAGATATTTATATACATATTTACTTTAATACAAGGTTATAATAGTTTTGGATTCGTCATTATAGTTTAGTATTAGATAGTTTTGACATTTTTTTTCCATAACAGTTTAGTTTTAATTAGTTTTAGAGCGGGCATTCTAGTTTTTATTTAGTTTTGATTTTTGCAGCAAGGCTTAGTTTAGGCGGCCCCGTGGAAGACTCAGGACACGCTGGAGAGACTATGTCTCTCAGCTGGCCTGGGAACGCCTCGGGATCCCCCGGGAAGAACTGGGTGAGGTGGCCGGGGAGAGGGAAGTCTGGGCTCCCCTGCTTAGGCTGCTGCCCCCGCGACCCGACCACAGATAAGCGGAAGAAGACGGACAGACGGACGGCTTAGTTTTGGTTTTGTTTTAGTTTAGTTTCAGTTTAGTTTTAGTTTTTCATACCTTATTTGCCAGGTGCAAGATTCAAAAAGGTCAGAGTAAGTATTTTGTAATACTGTTCATTTTCAAGTCCAACATAGTGCTCACTGCTCAGTCAATGCTGATACTGTACTGTCGGCTGCTGCCTTAACCACAAGAAAATAATATAAACTTAATTTAAAGAATTTAAACATCAATACAAGCAATATAAACTCTTGGTTTCCTTGTTTTCATAGGCTGTATAAGCCTCCTTATGGGTGCTCCTCAAATGGGCTTTTAAGTTTGTGGGATTTTTCCCCTTAAGAAGCGCTCCACATATCTCACTAGTTTTAATTTCCGCCAGGCACTTGCATTTGTTTGTCTCACTGTTGTACTCAAACAAATCCCAATTGGGACACTGACGCTTCCTCCCAACTTTAGCTATTTCTTCCAAGTTGTTCCAACAACACGTTTCATTGCGGCACAGAGCCCAGCCAGTCAGTGCAGTAAACAAACAAGTCCCAGTACGTCGCTATGATGGTGCCGCACAGCACTGACAACTGCCGAAAACTGTCGTAAATTTGTTGGGGAAATGTGTCGGATCAATTTAAATCCAAGGCTAATAAAGGCTAATAAATACTGTCAAAAACGATAACGAAGGACACTTTGTCTATAATTTTGGTTAGTTTCAGTTAGTTTTGTGAACACAAGATACAGTTTTAGTTTACTTATCGTTTTTGTTTTCTTTTCTAGTTTTTATTAGTTCGAGTTAACTGCAGTGTATTTTAAATTTTAGTTTTCTTTTTTAGTTTCGTTTTAGTTTACTATTATAACCTTGCTTTAATACACATATACATATAATGGTAAATATATATACATCCAACACCCAACATGAATCCAAATAGCCAATCATGAATCCCTCCAATAGCAGCAAGAAAAAACCTTCTGTTAAGCAGCAGGAAATCTTGAATGTGGATCCCAGTCTCATGATAAACAGCAAATCCACACGATGCTGTGTTGGGTGTGTGGGCAAAGGAAGGGAGGTAAGAGGAGACAAGTGGACTAAAGTAAGAACTAAAGTTAGTGACAGATCCATGAACCATCGACCTGTCATCATCAAATTTGTTTCTGCTGAAAACAAATTTATTAGAGGTTAGCCTCTTGAGATGCTACATCTCGTTTTCAGGAGGGTCCTCATGTCTGAATGGTTGTGGTGATCATTTTACAGAAGTAGTATCAATAATAATCAATAATAATCATACTTCAGGGGGGATTCTAGTTTAAATTTCCCACTCAGAACTCCCAGTACAACTGCAACGCAGCATCAGACCATGTCACTGATGCACCAAGGCAGTAAGCTGTGGTGCTTCTTTTAACTCCAGGTGAAGGTAGGATTAACACTTGAATTGTATTTTGCAGAGTCAGTGTACTGAATATGTCATGCCAACCTCAGTCTTACCCAGAGGTATTGTAGAATATGAAACATACCCAAACATTTGCTTTTATTACCTCCACCAAGAAAGTTATGTTTTTCCTGGCATTTGTTTCTTTGGTTGTTGGCGAGATTATGCAAAAGTTACTGGACGTTTGCAGGAGATAATGGTAACAGCCCAACGTAAACTGATTAGATTTTGGTGGTGATCAAGAAAACAATCTTTAGCAAACAACCGTTTTGCTCAATAACTAATAATGATATTAACATGATTCTGAATGCTAGGTGTGGGTTTTCAGGGTCAGGTAAACATATTATGATGGTAACTTTATAATAGAAAGACTGCTTATTGATGTAACTGCAACATGTGAACTACCTTGGCGGAGGTTTGCACTTTCTGGGTGCTTTCTAGTTGAAGGAGGAACAGGGCTGGATTTTTCTCAGTTGAGCTAACATGCTAGCATTAACAGCAAGATGTTACATGATAGCGATGAATTCTTTACTCTGTTGATGAGATGTGTGAAGCAAGGTATAGCTTTCCTACCTTTAATTGCACACGTCCACCAAATGATATCACAGAGATTACTTACTACTGAGGGGAAAAGGTTTACCTGTCTTTTTTTCTTCTGCTTCATTCACTTTGCACTTTTTCTCCCCCCCCCCTTCTTCTAGTTACTCTCATATGTCTCCCTGGTTTATTTCTGTCTGTTTCCTCACAGATAACTGTAGAGGGTTAATGAATGGCCATTTCAAGACTCTAATGGGAGCTATTATTGGTAACAGCAGCAGTAAAGGTTATCATAAACACATTTGCCTTCTTTTAGAGTGTGAATATGTGAGGAGATGAGGGAGAACTGATTCACATCCCACCTCATCATATGCTGAAATTAAAGCTGTGGATGCAACATTACGGGCTGCAGGGGAGATGTGTTCTTTGCTAAAGAGAGAACATGATTAAGTTATTCTTAAGGTCAACACTGTGATTTTATGTTGTACAGAAAAAATACAGTAGGATTTGAATATGAGGCTTTTACACAGACCCGTTTTTAGTTTCCTATTACACTTTCCTCCTCATGTCTCGATTTCCATTCTGAGCTGCTCAGTGGATCAGCAGGCTCTGCTAACGAAAAGGCTGCCTGTTGGACTCCCCAGTCAGGCAGGGTCTGTGTGGAGTTTGCACATTCATCCCTTGCATATGTGGGTTTTCTCTGGGTATCCTGGTTTCCTCCCACTGTACAAAAACATGCTGGTTAGGTCAACCCTCACAACTCCACGGGACACCTGTGTGTCAGTCTGTAGACCAAGATGTGTCCAGTTTATTCTTCTTGTTTTCTTTTTTGTTTAGAAAGTGAGCAGAAGAGATGCAATGTGGCCCTTTATAACACCCGATACAAGATCTTCCAAGAATGGTGTGAAGTACTATATATAGCAAAAAGACATCTGGAGAACAAGTCCAAATATTTTTGACATACAAATATATTTTTCTCCTCTTAGCCAAGGCTTGAACAACCCATATTCACATATCAAAAGGTTCATCATTGATCTGTGTGTGATTTGGATATGCTTCTGTAAGATTTTATTACCATTATGAACTTTTGTTTTGTCTCCATGGCCTTAAAACTTTAAGCACATCAATTTGAAATCATGAGGACATAGATATTCTGACAGCTAAGATAGTACTGGAAAAAAGATGATCTTGTTTTTGGCTGAAAGGGTTGAGGCTCCACATGGGCAATTAAAACAAAACCTGTGGACTAAAGACTGTGGATAATGGCTGAGAGTTACAAGGGTGAGTTTGTGAATCTGAATTGCCCATAGTTGTACATGTGTATGTCATTTGGTTTTTTTGTCAGTACATCAGCCCTGTAATTGGGTGGTGACCTGTCCAGCATGTACCCCACCTTTAGTCCAGTGGTAGCTTTGATAGGCTCCAGCCACCCACTTCCCCAATAGAGATGAGCCACATGGTCTATGGATGGAGGGGCAGATTTCCATTTTATTCGAAGATTATTTTTGTCTTTACTTTGGATAGTTTCAACAAACAAACTAAAGGAGCTGCCAGAAACTCCAAGTACCAAAGTATCATTAAACTACTGACTGCATGAATTATATATTTTTTACCTGATAGGTCTTATTTGGCAAGTGAAGGCAAGCACATGCTATTACCCAAGGCAACAACCTTGCCCAGGAGATTATGTTTGTTTGTTTGTTTGTTTGTTTGTAAGCATTATATGCAAAAACTGGTGGACAGATATTACGGATATTTTGATGATCCAACTTCGAAATGGTTTGCTTTTGGTGGGGATCCAGATAAACACCATAAGTGAGTGGTCATTTTTGCTCAATAACTGTCTAACTAATAATGCTATCAACATGATTCAGAGTGTTCGGTATGTGTTTTCAGGGTCATAAATCATATTATGACAGCAACTTTATCATGAACTGTTGCTCATAGACGTAACAGCAGGATGTGAGTTACCTTGGTGCAGGTTTGTGCTCTCCTGGGGCTTTCTATTTTAAGGTGTTATTGAGTGGTGCAAGGAAATTGTATTTTCACTGGCTAAAGTGACCGTTGGGTAACAGGCAGGGCACACCCTAGTCTAATAGCCAGCCAATCACAAGACTAGCTATGGTTGTGAAAAGTACTTATTTCAGTTGCTGATATCTTCCTCATCATATCAAACAACTCTTCCCATTCTCCTCTGATGTCTGGCATAAACATAGATTTTTTTTTTCAAGGAGAACTGCCAATCACACAATATTTTCTGGTGTGCACCAGATACTTTCAACTGAAATACTTTTACTAGTAATTTGTATTTCTTTATTAATTAGACTAAATATTTTGAGTGTGTTAACACTTCTCAGTCTCTTTTGTCGGGGTTGAATGTGTCCCTCTGACAACACCCTTGGCCCCAGCCTGGCCCCCCCTCTGAAATTGGTCTAGAACCGCCACTGGCTCTCTGCACTGTTCTTGAGCTAATCTGAAGGCCACATGAAGTTTGGAGGTCTGTAGTCATTGACGCTGCAGAAAGTTGGCGACCTCTTCTCACTATGCTCCTCAGCATCCGCTGACCCCGCTCCGTCAGTTTACGTGGCCTACCACTTGGTGGCTGAGTTGCTGTCGTTCCCAAACACTTCTACATTCTTATAATCCAGCTGACAGTTGACTGTGAATATTTAGGAGCGAGGAAATTTCATGACTGGATTTGTTGCACAGGTGGCATCCTATCACAGTTCCACGCTGGAATTCACTGAGCTCCTGAGAGCGACCCATTCTTTCACAAATGTTTGTAAAAGCAGTCTGCATGCCTAGGTGATGATTTTATACACCTGTGGCCATGGAAGTGACTGGAACACCTGATTCTGATTATTTGAATGGGTGAGCGAATACTTTTGGCAATAAAGTGTACTTCCTTTCCTAATAGGATATATTACTTTTAAAAGAGAATCTACATGAGGTTTGTTAATTTTCATCTACATAACGTTTCAATATCACAGTGCCAAGAACTTATTTAAAAAAAAAAAGAATGTTGCTAATAATAAGCATACATGGCAGCTTTGGCTTTGGAGCATGCACTATGTACGTTAGTGTGTTTGGGGGCATGCGCAAAATGAAGGAAACGAGGAAGAGGACAAACTGCATACCGCAGTCGTGTTTTGCTTTATTATTGGGAGCTGGAAGATTATCAGGGGGATTTACACAAACAGAGGAGCCCCAAGAAGTAACTTCATGTTCAGAAACAAAAGCCCAAAAAAAAAGCAACCCATGACTGTGACTCACAAGATTTGCAGCCCTTAGAAGCTTATAATGAGCAGACTTGGCAACGCTGCCTGTGTCTAATGTGGGCAGCTGAGAAGGCAGCACCGTGTCAGATCTGTCCATTAGACAAGTAACGCTGCGCCGCATTAAAAAAGGAACTACGTTTTGTTACCAAATTTTCAGTAGTAGTGCTTTACTTTACTTTTTCCCTGAAAAAGGAGTTACGTTACTCTAACGCGTTACTCTAACTCGTTACTATGTAAAGCGTTACACACATCATTGGTTCTATGCTACCCGTCTTGCCTCACAGTAGAGAGGTGAAGTTCAAAAATAACAGAAGACTAAGTTCACAAATAGAGCTATATTTTGTTCTGTAAGAACTACTTTTTATTTTTCCACACCCCGTGGATACAAATACATTTATTTGCACAGTGTGACAACAACACAGCAGAAACCAACAAACAGACAGCACTGTTAGTGGACAGAATGTGCCAGAAATACTGTCCTCAGTGGAGGCAGAGGTACCCCTGTTGTAATGTAAGTACAGTTGTTGTTATTCTGCTTTCTAAAAGTTTTAACAAGCCCCTTCACCTCTTTGAATGAAGATCACCTGATGTGATGGTGGAATCTCGAATGAAACTTTTTAAACCAGAGGATTTTTTTACAGAGGGAGGTGATCGAGCAATGGAGACCAAGACCTTAGTGCTAAAAAAAGTTTTAAAACAATCTAAAAGAATCTATGCATATAGCTTGAATGCTGAGATCAACAATATTCTGTTTTGCCCTTCTTTTAGTGTGCAGCAGACAGCATTGTGTGTGGGTGTGATACATCATCACTGCTCTGTCTGTCTTTAGGTCCAGACTCCTCAATGAATACAAATAAATAGACAATTGTGTTTCTGAAATAAGATAACCCCGTCAGTTTGTTGCATGACTTTGATGTGGTTATAAAAAAATTTTCTTTGTTCTTATTATCCTTCTAATTGAAGAAAATGTGTTTTTTCATATGTTTCAGATGATTTCAAGCTTGCATGCTTTCAAATGAATAAATTCATCAATGGATTAAACATAACTGAAATACATTTAAAAACACAGAAGACGACACTTGAACGTTCCACATCGATAACGGTTTCAACTGTAAAATGGCAAGAATTTAAATACTTAGTGGCAAATTGAAGTCCTTAAAGGGATATGGCAACATTTTTGTGGTTGTTTTTTCTACCAGTTTATGCTAAGTTACTTCATGTTACAATGAGAACTAATTCATGTGCCATTCCTTTTCGCTGGCCAATTGTGTTTAAGAATTACTCAAAAGCAAATAGCTCACTCAAATCTATGAATTGGTTCTTATCATTCACTTAAAAGAATCGGAACATCCTGTAACATCTTTAGCACGAACTAACATACATGTGCTTGTACTCAGGTCAGCCAAACAAAGCCTCCGATAGTTCAATACAATGCTAGCAGAAGATAATGTAACATAACACGGTAAAAATAAATACGTCACAGTAAGCACACGGGACTGTTAAGAGTTGCTGAAGAGTTTATGATGACTGTAGGCAGAAGCAGGCTAACACTACCTTTTGACTCCTATTGTTTGAGCTAAGCTGATTGGTGGTGGGCATGCTTTAGTCGTCTTTTTCTTGTTACTGCACACATAGTCTTAAGAATGGTGTCTGTTTGCGTGTCATGGACTCAGGAGTGAGGCAAGACATGAAAGAAAAAAATTATGTGGTTTCCCTGTTAAAGTTTTTATAGAGATAGCCTTTGAACTTGTTTCTAAGTTCAATGCTTGTGCATTTAAAATAGTACTTGTGGATGTTTGTTTGGTTCTGTCAGTGAATTGCTGATCCATTTAAACAAAAAAAATCATAATAAAATCAAGACTGTGATACTGCCACAAATAAATCAAGATGCCTTTATCTCCATAGACACAAAGTTGAGCTTTGTGTTGTTTCACATAGCAAGGTTAACTAAATGAGAACATTCATTTGAACATTTCATTAAGTTAGGATATGAGGCTTTCTGGAATAATTAATATCCCGCATCATCACAGAAAACTGTGCACTCTCAATATGAACTGCTCGGTCTTGATGCAAATATAACATCTTATTTGAGGCATCATTAAAGGAGCTCGCAGAGTGTTTTAGATCTGATGGCAGCCCATGAGCAGTCACTAACAGTTAGGAAGTAATCTGAGTCTTTGTTTCCTTCGTGTGATCTTCTCCATTAATTCAGTCATTTCATGTTTGTAGATTTGCCCCTGAAGGACCTTTTTTGGAGATGATGAACCATAACCTGAGATGAATTTGTCTTTTTATGGCTGTTATGTTTCATCCATTAGACAAACTGTTTTCAGGTGAGCGAAGCAGGATGTTGTGTCTGCCCGTCGTTGTTTCCATGGAAATCCCTCTTTTGCGACACTGAATGCACACACACACACACACACACACACACACACACACACACACACTAAGTCACTACAGGGATGTGATGTTGCCAGGCAGCTTGTTGAAGACAATGGAGGGGAGTAATTGGTTTAGTGCTGATTCAAAGGGTTAGGGGGTGTTGGAGTTACACCGGGGTGGACCCCGCTCCTCTTGGCCCTCCTGTCTCCTTCACTCGTCACCTCTGCTCCTGTTGAACTTGAGCTTTGTGGATGTAAAGCTGAATTGAGGGAAAGGGGACAAAGGCCCGCACAAGCCAACACTTAGGCCTTTTAGCTAAAGTAACAAAGGAATCAAAAGAGCTTTTTATCTGAAGGGGATTTAAGCTTTTTCCTTCTTCCCGGAGCTTTTTACTGTGGCTCCTTTCCACAGACCTTGAGTCCACCCTTCATTAAATGAATTGATGTGTTGGTGCCGGTTAGTGTTTACTAATTACGTTTTAACAATCTTCTAACCGGCACAGAACAGCCTCCATGGACTGATAGTTTAATAATCCGAGCTGGCTGTCTGTCAATACCTGCATCCTGCTGGGGTTCTCGCTGAGATTTGGCTGAAACCCTCCATCTGATAAAATGCTTTGCTGCTTGAATGATCTAATTCAACAGTTGAGGTGTTTCACACTGATAAAACAGCACTTCTCATCAAACCAAATCTTAAGGCATGGATACATCAGGGAGATGGTCTGTAGTTGGTAGACGTAAGGCTGTCAGAGTTTGTGTTGATTTGCCTTTGACACTTGTTACGCCGTCTTTCCAAAAGCAACTTCTTGGTCTTGACACAGGCACTAAATTGAGTCCTTACTGAATGCAAGTGTCGGATGTTGCATTATACAACATTGCACGCTCACTTTCCAAACTAAATCTCTAAAAAATGTATTTTTTGTATTGTATTATTGTAATGTATTAAACATTCAGAGCCCTGTATTTTACATTGTTAACAGTATAGCAAGTGCCTTTACTGTACACATGGAGATAACAACTTAAAGTTCTTTGTATTCACAATGGAATCAAAAATTGGCTCATTAATACTCAGCTCTGATTGAAGGACCATGTTTTCAGTTCGCACAGAGATGGTGTGACAACGATGCTGTGCAGAACCACTGAAAATGCAATAACATGTATGCCAGGCCAGTAGTTGTCCTTGGTGAATATATCAGATGTGTCTCTGCTGGTCAGAGTATTGACGCAGCAAAATCCACATTTTGTGGTAAGAACGATAACAAACCAAGCACAGTTAGCAGTGCACATTTGTTCTGGAAAATGTTTTCAGAACTTTGACTCTTTCAAAAGTTTGTGGATTCAGGGACTCTGGGCACAGTTTTCGTGTAAACAGAAGGCGCAAATGTAACGAAAACTCTCAGTTTTCATTGTCGTGCTTAGGGCCTGACTGATCTGGATTTTTTGTAGCCGATGCAGATACCAATATTTGGCAGAAAAAAATTCTGATGACTGATTAATCAGCTGATTCATTTAAAAATATATATAAAATTTTTTTTATTGGTCCCAAAACACTCACAACAATGGATATATGAATTACAGACAGAATATCTTTCTTTACAATACTATGTCCCAAAGTATTTGTTTAACTTTATAACACCGAGGAATTTTCAAGTCCAAAAACATGCAGAGAAGTGTTAAACCTCTTAATTGTATAACCTTAAAAAGAGTCACTCTTTATCTTGTACTTCTTGTTGATAAAAATAATAAGAAGGTAGGTTATTGAACAGGTAGAAAAACTTTTAAACTTTTAAAAAGTTGTAAACAGGTAACTGAGAGGAAAGCAACAACATTCTTTTCGTAAGCCTCTTTTATTTTCTGCTTTGCAACATTCATCAGAAAAGAACTTTCAAGTACAAAATAAAATTCTATCTGCAGTCAAAATAAACTAAAAAACATAATTTAAAATGTTAATATATAGATAAAGTATAAAACTCTGTCTTGTCACATCTGCCTTTCAGTCACAGAGTCCTCATTAGTGTATCGTAAGTAGGTTTTAGTGGTATAACTGCTTTTTTTTACAGTAAATATGAGGTAACGTGTGAAGAAATTAAAATATTTTGGACACTGCACATATTGCACAAACTTATTTAAACAGGCTGATTAAAGTTCCCAGCTAGAGTCTCATGAATGAGTCCCCCGGCAGCAGGCTGATGACGTCATAAAGCTCCAAGGGAGCTACGCCAATGCTAGTAGCATAGTTAGTTCAAGAGCTAGTTAGCTCAATGGCAGCGTCAGGGACAAACAGAGGAAGCCAGGTTTCCATAACAATCATCACAGAACAGTCACAAATAAAACGATCGCCTGCCATCAGGAGGTCAAATCTGTCTGTTTAATGAACGACAGATGTGTCATTGGCCTGCAAAATGTCCTGCTGTGCCGCTGTGTGAAGCCTAGCCCAGCAGCGAGCCCAGTGGTTTCGCTGTGTCCAGCGGTATATTGTACGAGCACTGCCTGACTGTCGTTACGATGGATCTTTCATAACATCATTATTCTGTGCAGATTGGACACCAGACAGCTTTTACTGTTTTATGAGACATTAAGAATATCTCAGTGTTACATTGGCAAAACTCTGGCCAATGTTGAATACTTTAAAAAGGGCTATAAGTGACTGATTTAATCAGCCAGCTGATGTATCGATCAGGCCCTAGTCATGTTAATGAGTCCTAAGTTTGAACTTTAGTAGATCTTCTGGACCATGTCCACATGCCTGAATTCAATGAACTGCTGCCAGGTTATTGGCTGGATAATTATTTGCATGAACAAAGGATAAAATTCAGGCCAAGTCAGGTATCTTATTATTTAAAGTTTTCAAGAAAAGCCAAAGATCATGCTATTTGAAACTATTGTAGGGAAAGTACAATCATAACTCTGAGAGTGATAAGGAACTTTGTAGACCGATGAAAAATCAGTTAAGTGGGCGTAACTCTTAACGTCAGTCAGTCAGTCTCTTTGGGCAACAGCGTGCAGCTGTTCGGAGGAACTCCATCTCTGGGCTGTGTGTTCCAGAGTCCAGTTAAACAGATAGTTAACAGTTAATCAATTATTTCAAGAAATCAGTTCATACAGACAGGAAAAAGTCTTAAAATCGTCAGTGTGCTGTGTTTATCTCTTAGTAGCAGATACTTGTGTCGTGTCCTCGCTTCACTCCCAGGTGAGTCACTGACATTTACAGCGTGCCCTTCAGCCAAGACGTTTCTTCCGTAATAACAGAGTGAGAGAGTGTGTGTGTGTGTGTTTGTTTGTGTTATGATTCTGGGTGGATAAAAAAGCTCAGAAGACACACAATAAGTAAATACAAGAGTTTTGTTTATTTCTCTCAGAAAGAATCAAGATACATCAAATTAAAGCACAGACATTTACAGTATCTGAATTAATATACATATTTATGAGAAAAGAAGCACAGTTAAAGACTAATCCTTAAAGCGATATTCCGGGATGGAACAAGTTGGGTCCTATCAAGGTTTAGGGCAGAAATTACCAAGACAGTCTGGCTGCAGACCTGCAGACCTGCACTGAGAGGACCCGCTGCACTGAGAGGACCCGACGTCACGTTACGCCGACATCACGTTACGTTTCCTGCACTGACAGGACCCTACGTTGCAGACCTCTGACGTCATGTTACGTTTTTTTTTCCAGATGCCCCAGTGTGTGGTTAACGCCCAAAGTGATCACCGTAAGCAGACTACTGAAGTATTACCATGGATGTATTATAAGAACTGGATAGCGTGGCTCCGCCTTCTACCATGTAACGGCTTTGAAGCCATAATATCCCCCGTCAGGGCGCCGCCATTGTGCAACCAGTAGAGAATTTGGGCCATAATCCGGACGCAGCTGTCATAAACGGTCGCAACACAACTCAGCATACGCCGTACACAATCATTGTGAAGCTGCCGTAAACCGCGGTCATTTTTAAACTCTAATAACTAATAAAAAAGAAACTTTTCAGAAAAAACAGGACTTGGAGAACACGCAGCCCAATAATACTTTCATATCACCACAGCATACAGATGGGAGAAATATTTCTATGAAGTGTATTAATTTTTTGAAGTTTCACTTCGGCCCGTCCAGATGAATGGGGGAGACGGAGATTTGACCTATACTGCAGCCAGTCACCAGGGGGAGCAGTTTTCGTGGAGGCTTCAATTTGAGCCCAGTGTCATGGCGTCCATGTTTTTTACAGTCTATGGTCTATGGTCTACTCAGTGCAGGTCTGCAACGTAGGGTCCTGTCAGTGCAGGAAACGTAACGTGACGTCGGCGTAACGTGACGTCGGGTCCTCTCTTTGCAGGTCTGCAACGTAGGGTCCTGTCAGTGCAGGAAACATAACGTGACGTCGGCGTAACGTGACGTCGGGTCCTCTCATTGCAGATCTGCAACGTAGGGTCCTGTCAGTGCAGGTCTGCAACGTAGGGTCCTGTCAGTGCAGGTCTGCAGCCAGACCCCTCTCGAAATTACCCCTACAGCAGTGTTTCTGTGCAGCAGAAGCCCAGGGCGCCCGCACCAAACCCCCTCTCTCTGCTCCGGGCCTGCTCGTTTGCCGATTTCCTCTGCACTCCGACGGGGCCATATTTTACTTGACCAAAAACACAAATAAACGGACTCCCACCGAAAAAATCTGATATCGGTCTGCATTCACGCTTTATTTAGAGAATTTTCAGCGTGTTACTTTCACACAGAAACACCGCTAAATAAGGCTCTAGTTCTCATCCTGTCGGAAAACGGCGCTACCTCCGCTGCAGAGCCACAGCTGGCTACGAGGCCCTCGCCGCTTAGTGTATCATTCCGCGCGTGCCTTATTTAGCAGTGTTTTTGTGTGAAAGTAACGCGCTAAAAATTCTCTAAATAAAGCGTGAATGCAGATCGATATTAGATTTTTCGGTGGGAGTCCGTGTATGTGTGTTTTTGGTGAAGTAAAATATGGCCCCGTCCCGGAATATCGCTTTAAAGAGAATAAACTCATTGATCCTAAAATGCAGTCACCACGTAACCCAATGCTTCCCCCTCCTTCAGACAGCTGTTACATAAGAGTTGACACAGACAGACAGTCGGAGCACCTCTCTGTCACCCAGCCTCATTAGCTAAATTGATTAGCTAAAGAATCATTGATATGGCCTCGAGTGGAAATGATAATTGATGTGACTGAAAACAAAGGCCACACAGTCTCTGCTGCTGTGAGCTTAAAGCAAGAGGGTATGTTGAAACCAGTGCTGGTTTTTCAGAAGGTTAAAAAGGCTTTCTTTAGCAGTGTGGATACAAAAATAGTTCAAGTTTAGCTCTTTGAACATCAACATGTATTTCTGGCTAGTGGTAACAAAATGTTGCAAAGAAATGAGTCTCCAGTCAAACAATTTAAATTTAGAATTCAAACAAAATTACATGTAATCAGAATAACAACCACTTGTGTGCAGTGTTAAACAAGATGCATTTATTTAGGAAAACAGATAGAACTGTTTGTGACTGTTGAGTAAAGCGCTTTAAAAATCTTGTATGGCACAATTCAAGATGAATGATCTGATTTATTGAACCCACAAGGCTTAGATTTTATGCACATGAGATGTTAAAGAACTGATATTTTGCATTAACCAGGTTCAAATATTCAATTTTATTGACTTGCAAGAGTATTTTCACTATCACAAATGTTCAATAAACCTTTTTTTTCTAGTTTTCATATACTGAGTACCCCTGAATCTGCTGTATTCTCAGTCGTACAAACTGCTGTCAGGGCTGGAGCTTCTTGAAGACCCCTTTACCTCCTATGCCCATGTTCTAAACGGTTGACAGGTTTACTGTGTGGTATTTATCAATACAATCTCGCTCAGCAGTTGTTGGCAGTGACTCTGCATTTGTTCTACTGGTTCTACTCTGCTCTGAGATTGCCATACACATTAGGGCTGCCCCCTCCCTCCAAGAACAAATAAATAAAGATATATAAACATCACAGATCACTTCTTGTTTCATTTAAACACTGTTGCTTTTTACAACAAAAAAACATATTCACATTAACAGCATGTGCCAAACTGACAGAGGAACAAAATATAAGCATGCATAAAAACAATAGATAGAGACATATATTTCACCCAACTCATACAATATTGATTCTCAAATAAAGAGTTTGTACAATTGTCTGTACAATATGTCTTTTCCTATTCTTTTGTTTTGTGGTGAAAGATGAGACCTTTAGGTGAGACTGGGTAAAGTTATTTTGCAGTTCTGTAAGGCATGTCCAGATAAGTGACCTGGACACAAATTCAAAGTACAATCATTGTGTAAAAGGGATTAATCTACCCATTTAATATAATAAACAAGGCTTTGCTTTGAAATGCATCCTGGAGGTCATACAGTGCCTTACTTTAAACCATATTGACAGATACCACAGAACTCCTTTTTGAGAGTAGATCCTTAAAGAGCCAAAAAGATCATTCATTTAGATTTTTTTTCATTTATTGTTCAAAAATTTATTGAACAGTCATTTTTCCTTATAAGAGGTCTTTGATACTCTTGCTGCACTTTATCTGTGAATGTGAATAAACACAAAGTAGTAATCCTGACCTTATTCCTCTAATTTAACCCTCCAGTGGATTTGGCAGCTCAAGTAACAATTTGAGGCAGTAAAAGCAACACCTGGCAGGTTTTCTAAGGCTATGTTTACACAGAAACTCTGTGACTTAAAACACAAAAGTTCTTTCTTTGCGTATTCAAACTTGATCCGAGTTCAGATGGAGACGCTGGAAATCAATGAAACCGCTGTAGTATGCATGCCGGTTCAGTAGATGGCGATGTAGGTTTGCAGAGAGGCAGCGCTGCTCCAACACATGTACGAAGAAGAAAAACTTTTCACAACAACATCTGTGAGTGGATGCACAAAGACGCAGGAGTTTCTTTTCTGGACAACAAATCTGTCTGGATAGTTTGTTTTGGATAACAAACCGAGCACATTAAGCCTCACACTTTTTGCTTGGTAGATGGCAGAAGCTTTTGTGGTTCCTGGCGTGCGCACGCAGCCTTCATGTGAAAGAGTACTGCACATGTGGTGACGTCAGCGTTTCACCATGAAACTCTCTGACTCTGGTTTACACGGATCTGCATGGATGAGCGTTTTGGAAACTCTCCACCCTGGACCCTGGTTTCAAAAGTTTGCGGATTTGGGCACTCCATATACTGTTCTCATGTAAACGCAAGGCCAAAACGCAATGAAAACTTCGGATTTGACCGTATTTGGCCTCGTGTAAATGGCCTCTAAGCATTCAGACTGCTAATGGAAGATAATCTGCCAGCTTAAGGACAGGGCCACAAGATGATAAACAGATAGGATGACCGGTGAACTAGGATAATGGGATAAGATTTGCAAGAAAAATCTTTTAACTTGGACAATGGAAATTAGAGTCATTCAGTTCCATTTGTGGTGTTAACCTTATTTGTCATGAATATTGATCAGTCACTTTTGTTTTTTAAGGCAGTCTCTAAGAAACACTAAGATTAAGAGGCAGCTCAGTGTGTCCTGTGATGATATCTTCCTTCCCCTCATGGTGCGGCCATATGAGATGAACATGAGTGTGTTTGACAGTCCAAGGAGTCAGAGGATGATGATGAGAACATGTGATGATGAAGCTCTGCACACTTGCTTGTATTTGAGCACTCTGTTTGAACTGCAAACACTCATGTTTGTGCTGCTCCCTCCTCAGTGTAAACTTCGCTGTGAATGAGTGGTTTTCTGTGTGTTTCTGTGTGCCTATCACAGGAATGCTGCTCAGTCGGTCTTGACATTGCACAAAGATTTAAGTAAGAGATATTTTCTGCTTATTGTGACTTCTTTGTAGTGCGTCCCAAAGCTGGCTCGACTTGCAGACTGTGTTTAGAGCCTGAAGAGAAAAATAGACCTTTGGATTGAACCAGAGCCAGGAGGATTCCCTTAACAGTCTCTCCTTCTAACTTTAGAGCACTAATGTTGCAGAAAAACAAATTGAAGGAACTAGAAACCTGTACCAGATGCTTTTGTTTCAGAGTGTTGCTCTTTACTTTTATGATTAACTTAAAGGAATTTTTATTTTATTCAACCTTTATTTAGCCAGGTTGGTCCCATTGAGAACACGGTTTCAGCAACAAACACACAGAAAACATAAAGATCAATAGAAAGTTATCTGTAAAACAGTTGAATACTGACAGCCGAGATTCAAGCTTTTTAACCGGGGCGTCAGATAGTGTGCTAGGTCTGAAATAGAAGGGGTGCAGATTTTGAGTCCAGCCCGGCTGTCACATGGCTGCAATGTGTCCTTCTTCAAGACTTGATGCTTAACCACTAAACAACGCTAGAAAAGCACTCAGAGAGCACAGACCTCCAACAAGTAGTGGCTTTTCCACAACCCCAATAACACAGCACACAAGTTTTGTGAACATCAGTTAATATTCTGATTTCATATATGTTCTGAATGTTGTCAATGGGAATTTCCATTATTTAGTTCAATGTTTTCTTGTGATGTCAGTCGGGATCAGATCCAGATGAAATTTACATTAATGATAGAGACATAGACCCCCTGTTATCCTGCAAAATTTGAAGTGAGTCTGGTAAAAATGGCAGAGATCTGTTTTTTTTTAAAGTTCCATGCAATCTTTACTTATGGGATTTTTGAAAATTGTTTTTTTTTATGCATCCAGACAAATATACATATCACCACCAAAATCAAATCATTTTTAAGTTGGGCCATCACCAACAGCTCCTGAAAATTTAGTCAAAATCTTGTGTAATCTTACTAACAAACAAACAAACAAAAGAGCAAACAAACACATGCCCGCAAAAACACAACCTCCTTGACAGATGTACTGTTGTAGAGTTGTCCTTGAGTGAAACTCTGAACCTGAAATGCTCTACTGAAATGCTGCTAACCCTAACCCTAAGATTTTATCAATACCAATGCTGTCAACGATCCTGCTAATCGATCCAATTCTTTAACGATTCCCTTATCGATTCCTGCAGATTTTGCTAGTGGGCAAATGTTGGTCTAATTTTCAGTGGCAACAATGTCAAACACGTCACAGCATAGATATCTGCTTCTGCAAGTTGCTGGTGTTTCCACTCACTTAAGGTTGTGTAGTTAGTGCAATGAAAATTAAGCTACAATTCTGATGCTTCTGAACCCTGTCTGAGGATGGAACTGATAAGGGAATTGATAAGCAAAAAGATTAATGATATTGATTCTTTGATGGAGCTGTTAACGATTCTCAACTGGAATTGGTTTTCGATTCTTATCCCTACTCTGGTGTTAAAAAAGCTAACTAAAGATTGCAAAAATCAGATTCCAGACAAATTTCTTTCAAATGTTTACTAATACAGACTCTTGAGAAAAGAGCAAACAATCCTGTAGTAGTTACATTTTTACAACAGAGAGCACAATGTACTTTTATCATCATTTTTATTCATGAATCTGTTTATCATTTAAACATATGTGATATGGTATATGTACATTTCCAGTAAAGTTAACTTGTTCTTGGTGAATTAAACAATATCATTTTGACAACATGTGGTGCATTTCTTTAATATTGAGCTACTGGAAGTCCTAAGATGCTAACTTACTTCCATGTGTTTGGGCTTATTCCTGCACCACTCTATGCAGTCCTATCTGTCATTTCATTAGCAAAAGCACTAAGCACATATGTTGCTCAGTAGATGGCCAAAGCTGTTGTTGTTGTTCCTGGTATGCACAGGCAGCCTGATGTGAAAGAGTCCTGTGCATGCATTGACATCAGCGTTTCACCCTGAAACACTCTGTATCTTGTCTACATGGAGCCGAAAAACTGTCCACTCTGGACCCTGATTTCAAAAGTTGGCGGATTCAGGTACTGCAGGCATCATTGTCATGTAAACAGAGACGAGAACGCAATGAAAACTCTTTCTGGCCAAAAATGCAGCAGTGTAAACAACCCCTTAGTTGGAAAAAAAAAAAGCTTTAACGTTTAATGTTGGCCAATTACATGATATTCTGTGTTTAATGTTAAATTTCACAATTAATGTCCAATTCTGTGGTTCCATCTGCAATCCTGTAATCTTGGATTTTATAGTGCCCATTAGCATTCTTTTAATATTAAGTGACTGGAGGTCTTAAGATGCTGACTCAGTTCCATGTGTTTGGACTTATTCCTGCACCACTCTATGCAGTCCTGTCTGTCATTTCATCAGCTGAATCCTTTGACTTTTTTGTTCACCCCTGCCTGCACTCAATGAGGAGAGTAACAGGAACAGTGCCGTTTTGTGCTTGGCGGGAAAATGGATGGTGATATAGCACAGTTTGTTGTTCAGCACTGAGTCAGTTTTTATGAAAAACATGTGGATTATTTTTCTTGCAAAATAAAATGTCTTATTCTACTTAATACACCATCAAGATATCCAATCACTCTAATAGATCAGATACCAAACAAACCTTTATCATGTCCTCTACAACTTCTAAGCTCTCCGATAGCTCTTTTGGGGTTCTCATATTATAATAACAATTAGGCTTTTGTTGCTTTATGGTTTTGTTTACCATCTGTGTCATTTGTTTAGCATCACCTCATGGAGGATTATTTCCTTTTGTGAGAGCATGCTTGGCAATAAGACCTTACTGTGACTGTGATCCCTTGGACAAACTAAACCCAAACACCTCTGAGCTCTAATGGGTCCACTGAGCTTTTATCGGCATGAAATGGAGGATTTAAATTTAGTGGAGCAGAAATGCACCTGGTTACAATCTGTGAGCACCAAGTAATATTCCCTCTGTTCTGTGATGCGAGCACAGCGTATCTCATACTGTGTCTGTTCCCCACAAAACAGAAGTCCTCAGTAGGCTTAAAATAAACAAGGTGAGATTTCTGTGGTCATTTGTGGCCCCAGCATTTTATTTTCTGTCACTCACTTTCAAGCTGTATGAAAGAGCCACTGTTATAAAGGAGCTAAAGGAAACACTCTCACTTTAATTATAGTTCTTCTCCAGCGGGAGAGCTGCAGGATCATTATTAACACTGTCAGTGTGGAAATGGACACCGTGGGAAACAGCCAGGTCCATCATCGACTCTTCAGTCTTCATTATTAGCTGCACTCATTTTCTTCATCTTCACAGTGTCTACATTGCATCTGTAACATCCTCTCCATTCTTCTGACAGTATTAGGCAGTTGATAAAAATATTGACCCACTTCTTATGGATCCAAAAACCCAGTCTACATGGAGCGAGCTGTACCAGGCTGCAGCAGTAGAAATAAGAGGCAGTGTTGGCAGACCTTAAACATTTCCAGATGCTGCAGACTATACTGTGGGAACTCTGCGGGGAGAAAACCAGTCATTGGTGGATTTAAAAAAGGCCTTGAGAGTCATTTTAAACATCTACTTTGCAATGAGATTTGACTTATAGCTTAGTTTTCGAGGTCAACACTGGTACTTTGTGGGTTTGGGTTACCAACAGTTTCTTTTACCTACTGTATTTCATTACTGTAGCAGACTTGAAGTTGACTATGCAGATCAGATTCTTGGAGAAAAATGAAAGCTCAAGATCCCTGGATTGCCTCTTGATTCCTTCAGAAAATGTTGGTCATTGTCAGATGCCAAAGTTAAAGAGCCTTTTGTTCACCGAATGTGTGTAAAGGCATTTTTCGGATATGGGTACGGAGTGGTTTGACAAATAGACTTTGCACAAATGTTAACAAAAGGGTGAATTGACAACATTTTAAAGTTCAACGTTCAGAGTCAGGGAGCTTCCTAATCACCCTTTGCTTGTGAAGGGTTTGTCATCAAATCTCTTCTGTAGTAGGGATGTAACGGTATGAAAATTTTGCATCACAATTATTTTGACCGAAATTGTCACGATTATCATTATTATCCCGGTATTGTTACAATGTGCTCAAAATGTTCAAAAAAGTGTTTTTACACAGTCTTGAAATAATGTAGTCCCTTCAATATTATAATTATAATTATAACTGGTCTTTTTGTCTTTTTTGTCAATAGGTGTGTCTGGAAATGTCACTTGAGTAAATGTATTCACACTTTTTTCATGAGAAATACAAGTAAACAATTCTGGCAAGTATTTGTCAGTTTTTATGTTATAAATGCTTAAACTGTGTGTCATTAAAAGAAAAGAAAAAAACTGATTTGAACTTTTAGCATTTTTCTTGTCATAAACAATTGTAAATGAACATGTTAAAAGTTTTTAGATGACCAGAAATAAACGTAACCTATTTTACAAACGCTCACACAGTTTTGTTATTGTTATTAGTGTCCATATTACAGCATTTTATATGAGACCATGTCCAGGCATTTGTTTTTTGTCTTACGAGAGTTCCTAATGCTGTTATTAATAAATATTAATTAAACCACCTGTAATTCTCTCAAGTATGGCTCTCTGAATCTTCTCTCTCTCTGGCTCAGTCAACTCACTTACCCCCAGATTTCACTGGACGCAAAAGCGCCACACAGCGTCCTTGAAATGTACTGCGGAGCACTTGCTCCTATTGTAGTCTATCAGGCTAACTCCACTGCACGCGCTGCGGCACGTCAGCGCCGCGTTGCTGAAGCGCCACGGCACGAAAGATGCGCTTCAGGTCTATTTTCTGCGCGGCCGCTTCCAAACCTCGTAAATACACTGCCGTTAAGAAAGCACCAGACAGGAAGTCGCCGTGGAGTAACCGGAAGTTTCGAATAAAACACATGCACAGACTCTTGCACGTAATTTCCCTCAATTGTTTGTCATTACGTCAAAAGCGGAGGCAGGAGCATCAGGTCAGTGGTCGGTCAGAGGGTCCCAGAGGCAACACAACACTTTGGTCGAAGAGAAGTGAAACGTAGAGGTACAGAAATATATAAGATTGTATACATGACGCCATACATCTTTTCTACACGGATATAGGCGGATAGAAGTTGAATAAATCACGAAGCTGTGTGGTTGGGACCAGCAAAGGGACCTTAGAGAAGCGAAGCAAGGTGTTGTTTATTTCTTTTCTCAGTCTATAACATGTTTTATGAGCGTGTGACATTGCTATTCTCATGAGAGCCTGTGGCTCTCCGGGTATCAGCCCTTCCCCTACGGAGCTGTGCTCCGTTCCACTGTGCGGCGCTTTTGCGTGCAGTGGAATTTGGGGGTTACTCGAGGAGTTAAAGCAGTTCACGTGCATCTTTTTCTTTCGTGGCAGCTTTGTGTTTTAGACAAGGTGACTGTCTTCTGTCAGTTTTCTCTCGACATCCTTGTAAAATCCAATATTCGACCAGTCTTAAGAGTCCTTTCGAGAGGAAACAGCTCTGCTCTACTATCTGTGTGGGATAATTTTTGGCTCTCAGTCTCAGCGGCCAAACAATGCAAACTGTGCATGTGCACCTTTGCCTGTGAGGGACCGCGGCTGCTTCACGAAGGAGCTTGGAGGCGGGTTAGTCCACTGTAGTATGCATGCTGGTTCAGTAGATGGTGGTGTAGGTCTACAGAGAGGCTGCGCTGCTACAACACACGAACGAAGAAGAAAACTTTTCACAAACAACAATGGTGAATAGACGCAGTGTTTTTTAACAAGATTTCTATTAATCACTCACCATCATTATTAGGGATGTCCCGATCCGATATTGATATCGGATATCAGTCAAAAAAACAAATATCGGATTATATCGGCCTGCATCCTAAATCTCCGATATCAGCACTCTTATACAAGCAGTCCATTCTAATATATTTATTTTTTATTTTATTCAGTTGTAGAATATTCTTATGTTTAAGTTCAACACAGTGGTTATTTTGCAATTGGTGAAATATGTTTTTGTTTGATTTATTGAGGTCACTTTTCAGGGTCTTCTAAGATTTTTTTATCATGTTGTTTTGATTGTAGTATATTCTTATGTTTAAGGTTAAAATTTATTTAACCTATTGGTTAATAACAAATGGGTCAGTTTTTCTCATACCTACTATTGCTGACTACTGTTCTCTGTTTGAGTAATCTGACCTGATCAAGCCTTTTCTTACAGTCCATACTACAAAATAGGTAATAAAAGTCTGTATGATTCCTGCTGATATCGTATCGGATTGATATCGGTATCGGCCAATACTCAAGGCTGCAATATCGGTATCGTATCGGAGGGAAATAGTTGTATTGGGACACCCCTAATCATTACGTCACTTTTTGGAAGCTTAAACATAGCAAAAGCGTGAAAATGCCATGGAATTCTAGTTTTGAGTGACAAGCAACCCTTTCAGTGCATACCCAATGGTATTTGTACTGATGGATAGAAATGCAAATGAGGCAGATGTTGTAAAATCCATGTTTGAACTTTGCAAAAAAGTCTTGATCTAAATCTTAATGTCTCCTCCAACTATAGTAGAAATGCCAGGTGAATACTTCAAGAAAAAAAGTCTTGTTTTGCTTTGGTATATGACAGGTGTTGATATTGTTCGATAAATTGTATAATCAAAATTTAAAATTCTTCCATTATGACAACCCTTTCAGTGCTAATGTACTGTACTCATTGAAGCATGAGGATTTAGTGCAAGCGTGACTGTAGCTGTTATGATAATTAAAGATCAATATCTTCACTGTATTGAGGTTGTACTCCATCTGTCAACCATTAACATCACACACTCGATCAGTACATAAACATAGGTCTCTGCACTGTGTCACATCAGGGCACTGCCTCACGCTGAGCAGAGCAATTTCTGGTTCCCGCCCCGTCCCTGTCAGCCTCGGTGCCCGATCACTCTCTGGACTATTTTTATCTGAGCAGGAGAACACGCCGGCATCTTTTCCTGCAGCCTGCTCCCCTAATTCCTCTCTGTGTCCAAACACACGCTGGCAAGAAATAGGTCTGCAGAGGCCCGCTGCTTTACAACAGGCTGCTGCTGCTTCACATGAACGACTCCACTCAGGCTCTCATCTTACATTTATGGACCTATACACTCACACACATAAACACACACTCTCAATGCTCACTCTCTGCCTGCGTGTGTGTGTGTGTGTGTAAATGATGAAAGTAAAAGTAACACAAGGAACCAACAGGGGCATCTGGCTTAATTCCAACAGAAAATGGAATTGGATTACTGCCTCTCTTCTCACAGCTGTGTGTGTGTGTTAGTGTGTGTGTGTGTGTGTGTGTGTGTGTGTGTGTGTGTGTTTGTGTAGTGAGAATAAAGGCAACAATGGAGCCCTGCAGCAGCCAGCTGCCCAGCGGTGAATCACTGATGAAGAGAAAGGAAACAGAGCTGCTGCTGCTCACCTTCCTGTTTATGTGTGTGTGGTAGAGCTGGGCAATTTGGTCCAAAAATCATACCTCAGTATCTTTATGCTTGATGTCAAACACTAGGAACGGGGGAAATATCCATGTGGTGACATGTAATCTCAATTATCAGGATGCTGTCCTCAATACGATGTTTTGATCGAAAAGTACAGCACTGTTATCAGATTTTTATGATCCTTTGACCAAGTAGGGGAAAACCTCATGACTCCCTGGTGTCACCCATGACCAATAGAAGTGAAAGCTGACATGCAGAAGGAGAAGTGGAAAGACAAGGAGAGAAAAGATAGAGTCAGCGGGGGGTTAAAGTCACTGTTTTACTTTAGACTTATTGAACCTCTAGACCTACTTAAGCTCAAACACACTTGATATTTCAGCTTATCAAACATTACGGCTTTCGTGTCTGAGCTATATCTCCCTGCTGCCATAGCTGTCTCCTCATAAATTTTCCCTCAGTTAAGAGCTGCAACGTGTTTGGGAAAAACCACAACAATTCTCACAACGAAGGGAATTGGTTCATTAATGACTTTGCCAGGAAAATTTCAAAACAAAAGCATTTTGCACAAACAAGGGAGTCTCTACAGAAATGGCAATCTGTTTAACTTTGAAAGGCACAGGCAGGAAGTGTCATTGAATTGTTTCTATTATGTCTTTGACAGTTTTCAGGAAGTATAGAAATGGCTAATACATTAATATAACACCATTTTTTGTGATGCAATAATGTAGCAATATTTTAAGAGCAATACCATATTTTATTATTAGGTATGTTGTCAAAATTCAAGACATTTGTTTCTCAATGTACAGCAGCCTTTAATTGCTAGTTGGCAGCAAAAGTTAACCACTTTGACTCACTAGCTCCCTGTTACGTATTTATTGCTGGGAACTCTGTAAAACCTCGCCACCCCCGAGTTGACAATGGAAGATGGATGCCCCCAGTGTGAACAGTTATTTAGCTCCTGTAATAATCAATTTATTTGCACTTCTGACTGGGGTGTGTCGCTCTAGATCAGCTGTATACATAGTATTGTTAGACTTATATTTACAAAAATGCTGCCATAGTGATAATCACATTCTTCATGTGATATTTGTGAACAACAACACAGGGCTTGCTAACAACAGCTAACAATAGCCTGGTAGATCGGCATGTTTTTTTCCAACTTCAACTGGACGCCGATAAGTCAGAGATGATGTCACTCCCAGTTCCGAGGTTACTGGAACACAGCATTACAACAGTCGGCACGCATTCTCATGGGCAGCAGAGCCTTTTTGTCGCCGGTAATAGATTCTCCTCATAGCACCTATAAAAAACACTTTTTGTGATGTTTTATTCATTTTATAGTATCTGGATACACTGTGATATATTTTACTGTGGCTGACATATCACAGTAAGTATTGTAGCCCCATGTTCTGTCTAATATGCACTCCACAAGTCTGCTGCTGTGGACATTCATATCTGCTGAAATGTAATGGCTCTTTTTCATTTCCTATTTTGACCATATGCACACAGCTCACTGTAAGAATATGCAAGCTTCCTATTTTTGGTATATGAGATGTGCATTGGCAGTCTGATAGCTCTGACTTGATATGCCCACTTTAATGAAAACTTGCCTGCTCCACAGCCGTCATGCAGGTTAAATGCATCCAGGGACAAACTATCAGACTGCCCGTTATTTTTACAAGTTGAAGCATCTTCACGTGATGCTTCAACTTGAAGCATTACTTTAATGTCTAGAGTTTACATAAGGACACAGGAAAGTGACTGCATGAGGTTCTCTTTGTTTCCTTGTTTTGTTTTTGAAATTACCTTAAATATGCTATGAGGAGTTTCTAAGTAGTTACAAAAAAGTCTCACTTTTAGATATATGCCTGATCGAAATACACACTTTAAGATGACTTTTATAGCGTCAAAATAGGTTGTCTAAAATGCTATTCCTTAGCTTCGCGGTCGGGTCGGACAGGGCTGGACTGGCCTGGATACTCAACTTCGGGAACAAGACAATTAAAACTAGTGCAAGTTTATATTATTCGGACACGTCTTCGAGCACTGGGCTGTAAGTAGCGGTATATAGCCGGCTACAAAACTACGATAATAAGTTTTCCAAAAATTGTCACATCTTTTGGTGCGTTCCAGTTGTAGTCAGAAGTAGGAATTTCCGGGTTCCGAGTAGGAAACTGCAACTGATACGTTCCCCGAAGTCCGAATTTCCTACTGGGAACTCGGTGAAACCTCGCCACCCCCGAGTTGACAATGGAAGATGGATGCCCCCAGTGTGAACAGTTATTTAGCTCCTGTAATAATCAATTTATTTGCACTTCTGACTGGGGTGTGTCGCTCCAGATCAGCTGTATACATAGTATTGTTAGACTTATATTTACAAAAATGCTGCCATAGTGATAATCACATTCTTCATGTGATATTTGTGAACAACAACGCAGGGTGTGCTAACAACAGCTAACAATAGCCTGGTAGATCGGCATGTTTTTTTCTGACTTCAACTGGAACGCGGATAAGTCGGAGATGATGTCACTCCTGGTTCTGAGGTTAATGGAACGCAGCATTACGACAGTCGGCACGCGTTCTCATGGGTAGCAGAGTCTTCATGTCGCCGGAACTTGGTTCTCCTCATAGCACCTTTAATATGCTGCATTTCAAAAACGATGCTACCACCTAAGTGTAAGCTTTTGAGAGATAAAAGACCTTTCTATACGGTTCACTCTGAGACTCATGTGGTAATGCCTCAGTTGTCAGAAATGTCAGTTCCTTTAGCTGAAAGGCAACACTGAATAGATCACTGAGCAGAGAAGGCAGAGATGGTTTTGCATTTTTGGCTCCAACATTAAGTGACTGGTACCAAAATGGACACTGGAATCTGCATTGTGAGTCCCTCTGGTAGACATCGGACATGTTTGGTGCCAGTACCTCATCAGTTCCAGATTTCACTGACTACCCCATGATGAAAAATGGATGAAGATGTCAACTTGTGCACTTTCTCATGACTTATGTCTTCAAAATGATGGTTATTATATTACTATGAAATTGTATGTAAATTTTACTCGACCTAAATACATGGATACATTAATTATATTGTACACCTTAAGTTCAGAACTTCATCTACAACTCTTGGCAATAAAAAGTAAATCTACTCAATATTTGGTGTGCTTAGATCTTGTATTTTGTTTCTTTGGTGTCAAACAAGTTAGTATTATTTGCTTTTCACTAAAATAAAAGAAGCTCTTGATAAAATTAAATAATTCAAATAATTTTCACCATGATTCAAAACTAGTTTTTCTGTGGTGAGTATTTTACAGTTAAACTATCATCTTTCTGAGCAGTTGGCCTGCTGCTTTTTTAATCATTAGCATATAGTAGGTTCTTAGACTTTCTTTTGTTTGAATGTAAGGTGTTACACTTAAAAGATTTGGGGTATTTCCCAGCTCTAGTCTTCAGTGTGTAGTGTGCAGGCTGGTGTGTGTTTCATGCTCCCCCTCACACCGCAGACAGATCATTCATCCACCTAACATTGATCATACTCATCATTCTTCTGGCCTACACTCTCCGTCTTTGTTACACACACTGTGGTATAATCTTCTAATGGATAAGAGGCTGAAGCAGCAGCTCTGTGCGGCTGATTGAACAGCTGATAATCTCTCACTTTATTTATTCTCTCCCTCATGGCTGCTCACTGAATTCACTTACACCATTAAACTGTTCTTCTTCCTCCCAGACGTCTGCTCTTGGATTTAATTTTCCCCTCTTCTTTCCTCACAGTGCCGGTCCTAAAGGAGACAACATCTACGAGTGGAGGTCGACCATCCTGGGCCCTCCAGGCTCCGTGTACGAGGGAGGAGTCTTCTTCCTGGACATCGCCTTCACACCAGACTACCCTTTCAAACCACCCAAGGTGAGTGAGTGAGTGAGATAACGATGCTCTGCAGCCTGCAGGGCTGCAGCACAGCAGCCCCTCCTCCCCCTTCACCCACAGCGCTCAACAATGTAACTATTGTCCCAGCAGGCTGTCAGCTTCTCACACTGTAGACCCACAACAATAACTTGTTTAAGGCTCGTTCACCTCCAGCACACTGACAGAATAACTGCTGACAGCAGCACTCAGGCTGATCTGAAGATGAATGATAGGCTGACACTTTATATTATTCGGGTTGCACAAAAAGAGACTGACTCACGATGAATGATTCTTAGTGACTAATCACTAACAATAGCAAATTTTGACCACCTACTGCTCCGTGTTTAAGTCTTTTTCGCAAAGTTGAATGATGTTAAGATCCAAACACAAAGATTATGTTCTTCTGCTTTTTTTACTTGTTGGTATTATAAAAAATCTTGCTTTTTTATTGGCAGATATGTTAAAAGGATACACCAATGTTTTCTTTTTGTATCTTGCCTCACTTCCATTTCCATGACAAGCACACCATTCTTTCAACTGTTAGTACGAAGAAAGTGATGGCTAAAGCTTGCCCACCGCCAGTTATAGTAGCTCGAACGCTGGGAGTCAACAGGTATAGCTAGCCTGCCTCTGCCTACAGTCATCAGATAAACTCTTCAGCAACTCTAAACAGTCTTGTTTGCTTGTTGTGAGTCATATTTTTACCGCATTGTTCCATTACGTTCTGCTATCATTAGGCCCGTCACGATAATCAATAAATCAATTAGCCAAATGATAAAACGTCCTCAGTAAGTTTGCCGGCCTCAATAAATTGACATGTATGCATGTTTGTTTTCCTCCTCTCTTTCTACCAAAGAGGCTGAGAAGATGGCTCACTCTGTCCATATTGTTTTGGACAATCATTGTCCAGCAAAATTTGTTGTCGTGACAGGCCTAGCTATCATTGTTTAGTCTTCTTTTACTCCTAAACAAAGGCATTGTTTTGTTGACCAACTTCTGCAGTGGTTTGCGCGAGAGACGTAATGTTTGCTAACGAGTTGAGTCTTTTGAACAGCTCTTTTCATTTAATGATCCAATTTAAGCTTTTCAGTGATGATTTACAGTAAATAAGACTCGGCTGGTCCAGTTTCCCACTGAAGATGCACTGAGAAATCTGCATCAATTGATCTTGTCTTAACAAATAATCCCTCTAAATATGTTTCTTCTTGTGTTTTTCCCAGTGATGTCAGTGACCATTGTGTGATAGGTGCTGTTTGGGATACGAGTATGACGAAAAGTATTCTGCAGTTTATTGAAAAATGCATTATGAGAAACTTTGTTGAACAGGCTTTTCTTCATGATCTCTGTAGTTTTTGTTGGGACAGAGTCACCCTTTTTAATGATGTAGAACTTGCCTGGAATTTTTTTCATACTTCTTTTAATGAAATCATTAACAAACATGCACCTATCAGCAAATTTGGAATTAAAGGGTGTGAAAACTCATGGTTTTCTGGGGAACTGTCTGACCACAGTGAGATCACGGTATCCTTTTAGACCGCTTAAAAGCTTCTGGGTTCTCTGAGCATGCAATTTGATGGTTTGCAAAATTACCTTAATGGCAGAACCCAGACTGTTCAGTCAGAGGGTGTCACATCTGAGGGAACGCTGTCTGAGAAAATTGTTCTTATTGACGGTCAAGAAATTGAGCTTGCATCTTTTTTCAAGTATTTGGGTTTTTTACTTGATAAAAAGCTTTTCTTTCAAAGAGCATATCCAGCATGCTGCTGGAAAGCGGAAGGTTTTACTTAGCTTTTATTACAGAAACAAGTCCTGTTTCTCTTTTAATGTGAAAAAGAGACTGATTGAGTCCACATTTTTACCTCTTCTTGATTATGGTGATGTTTTATACACGAATTTCTCTGCTCAGAGTCTGCAGATGTTGGACAGTGTGCAAAATGGACCCCTGAGATTTATCACAAACTGTGGATTTCTGACTCATCACTGCACTTTATACTCTAAAGTCAGCTGAACTTCTATAAGTGCACGTTGACTTGGGCACTGGTATGTGTTAAATGCTTCTGGGTCATTTCTTCAGTTAGAACGGTTCCTTGCGAGAAGGTCAATTCGAAGGCACCCCCTGACCCTGCCCTTAATGACCTTTTTCTGTGCCTCTGGCCAAGGGTTCTGCTGATACTACCTCTGCAGACAGAACAAATGGATGTCAACTTGTTCCCTTCATTCTGTCTCTGTAACGTTCACAGTGGAGGCGAATTGTCACAGGGGTGTAAATATTATGGCTTGAGGCAGCAGCATGGATCGGGCTTCACCCCCTCTTAGAGCTCAGACGCTCATTTTCTGTCTCCTGAGTAAAAGCTTTTTATTCATACTGCTAAATTATGATCGTGTTTATTCTGTTTGCTCAGTTTCAGCACTGCAGAGCAGACGAGGGAGGCAGCTCTTTACGTGCTTCACACACCAGAACAAGTGCAGTGTTCGCCACAAATGTCTAAAATCTAAAATTTGAATAGCCAAGCACTAGTAGCACCTTGCTGGACCTGTTGACTCCTCATTTTTGCATGACAGGACTGGATGAAAGCAACAGTATATTAACATCTTACTTTGCCACATTTCTAAATGAATAAAAAGAACTGTTGTTTACATTTGAATGAAAAAACCCTATACTGATATATGTTGTTTTGAAGAAGGCAGAACAAGGTCTTTTTGAACCAGGTTTTGATTTCTAGTTCCTGTCATATGCTCAGAAAACCTGCAGAGAGTTTTAACTGATTTTTTTCATTATTGAAGAATACTATCCGCAGATGTGTTTATACACATATACTGCACTGGTGAGATTTTAAATGTATGTGGGATTGAGTTAAAACAGTGTTTGGTTTGTAGTGAGAAGAAACATGTCATCCAGAGCAACAGCCTTTTGTGGATATGTTTTTAAAGTGCAACAATAGACCACTATGACACAAAGGAGGAAGATATAACAGCCTGTGATCCAAACACAAAACACGTCAGAAGGAAACATGCATTGTTGTTTTTAGCAACAAAAGGCAGAAAAATCCGGAGAATCACAGGACTGCTCCTGCAGCTGACTCTTGTTATTGTGTCTCCTCCTGTCGCACATTCAGCTGCTTCTGGCTTCCCTCCAGTCAGGCTGTGGGTATGTGGGTAAATGTGTGCGTTTGTGTGTGTATGCTGATGCAAGTGTGTGTCAGTATTTACACAGTCGACAGGCTGACAGCGGTTGCCACCTCCCTCCCTCTCTTCTGCTCAGTTTGAGTCGTGTCTCTGATTTTGCTCCGGGTGTTTTTGGTTTCAGGTTTAGAAATACACTCACAGGCTAACCTCTATCCACTATTTACAGGCAAATGATAAAATAAACAGGAAAAATAAACTGGGAGATATTTAAGGATCTCCATGTTTATCCTGTGAAAATGTGGACTGTTCAAAGGCACCAGGTCTACTTTGGAGCTTTGAGGGAAATGTTTGAACAACACAAGAGTTGTCACGATTCAGAATTCTGACTGAGAGGTGATTCTTTAAAAATCTAACTATATTGGAGTTTTTTTTTGTTTTTTTGTTTTTTTTGAGATCGTATGCACCTGAATTTTGATGGTTTCTTGATATTGAGAAAAAAAGGAATGTACAGTATAATTGGAACAGTACCCCACTCCAAAAATAGTGTCAGAATGTACACATTCCAAAATGGTTAACCTCATTATCAAATAAATGTTATTTTTTTTACTTAACATCTGTTTCCAACACAATTGACTGTCACCATGTAAAGAACAAGTCAGTGAAGTCAACACGAGAAGGCTTTGTGCAAACAAAACACAGACTGCGTGTCTATAAAAGTGAGGCAGTCCTATCTTTATCTTACTTTAGCTGTTTTTGGTTAAATTACTGTATTATATTTATATATGTTTTGCAAGGGTTTGTCTGTGAGCAAGATTACTCGGAAAGTTAACAGTAGATGTTGATGTCATTTTAAGGGGATGTTGGTCATGGCATAAGAAGAAGAGATAAGATATTGATGGTGATCAGAACCAGGATGCAGATCAAGGAATTTTATTAAAGATTTGTTTACATAATAAGATTGGACACTTATTTTTAAGAATAACTCTGGTCTGAGAAAATGTAAAACAAGTGTCAATTTAAAGTAGAATAAAGCTTGTTAGGAGCACAACACAGTTTGTTTCACTGACACAAATACACTTACACAGCACTACCTCCCCTTCTGAGTTTTCCCTCTTACCAATATTATGCCTCCTACACGACCTTTGGAGGTGGAACAAAGGGGGCATCAACTTGTCCAGTTATGTCTTTAGACATTCACTGTGAAGACGAAAAATCACAAGAGCATAAAAAGTAACTTTATTTTTCACTGGAGGTTGTTTGAAATGTGACATTCTAACTCAAATGGAGGGGTTTGGACATAGTCCAGGTTTACATGAAGATGTTGAAAATGTTGAAAAATATGTCAGTAAAAAAAAAAGACAGTTATTTTTACTAATCAGTGACTGTAGTTACCTCAGCTCATTCATCTCCACTAACAGGTCTTTAAATCTACATGAGCATTAAATGTACTTGCCACTCAGATAAAGCAGCTTCTCATTACCACCTCCATTTTTTTCTCATTTGATGTAAGACATTAAAATGTTGTTGCATTGCCACAGTAAGATATTTTTGTTGAAACACTAAGCTGTATTTAACTAAAAATACACATTTTATCTGTGAGGATCCAGAGGCTGATTTTTGAGGGTGTTGATGAATTCATGTTAGAGAGGAGATGCAGCATTAGACCTTTTGCTGCACAGTGGAGGCAGCTTCATAATCTATCACCATCATCTGTGATAGGATTACAGCCAGTTAATGAGACCACACAGACCGCCAGGAATCTTTTTCATCATCTGCCAGTGTTAGCATGCCAGTGCTAACTCAGCTGAGCTAAGGTGTAAGAACAGAGGAGGAGGGACTCATCGAATCATCATAAGTCTTCTCATCAATGCTTTTTATTATCATTCACCGAGTATGCTTGGTTGTTGCTCTGTTGATGTAATACCAGTGAGGAATGAGGGGAGGAGACAGCGGTTGTTAGTTTTTCATCAGAAGGAGACATGGGGGGAGGAAGGAGGACTTAATGAGAGGATAAAGGAGGGAGGAGAAGCAACAGACACAAAGGCAGCAAAGAAATGGCCTAACCATTTTCTTTGAAAACCCTGATTCCTGTTTACACTGAGCTGGATACAAACATGTTTTCAAAGCTTTTTACTCCCCTTGGTGTCAAAAGTTTGACTCAGGCACTCCAGACACTGTTCTTATGTATATGGCAGGCACAAACAATGAAAAATCTCTGGTTTCAGTTGTTTTTGTTGTCGTGTAAACAGGGCCTTAATCTTTGGTGATTAACAGCAAGAATTATCCCGTTTTTGTGATGCTGAGAAGTTGTGTTTCTGTGGTATCATTTAGGCGTAGAGAAACCTTCTGTTAACATGGCAGATGACAGCATTGGTTCAGTGTTTCCATGGTGCACTTCAACTAACATTAAGGTGTAGACGATTGCCCAGAGGAAGAGGAGGCGAAAAGGAGAGCTGACATATGGCCAAAACAGCTGCAAACCATAATACTGAGATACTTAAAAGATGCACAGAGGAACATTTTATGAACAAGGTCTATACAATGTTGATGGTGTGATCTGACCACCAGTCCTCAGCCGCCTACACATACTTATCTAATGATAAAAGTGATTGCTGCTGGGGGGGGGGACAAGTGACAGCCCTAGTTTTTGTAAGTTTATGTAGAAGAGTCAGTGCAAACGCAATGTTAGACAGAAGGGCAGTCAAATCTCTGACTTTACAGGAGCTGTTATCTGCCCTCAAAATGTGTCTGGAACATGGGGAGAAAAAAATTAAGGCTTTGTCTCTTGGAGCTTGGAATCTGCTGTAGGAGGGTAGGTGATCTATTTGAAACTTCTAATGAAAAGAAAAGGAGTGAAAAATGTTTCATAGCCAAGCAATTATTTTATGTAGAGTAAACAGTTTCTTATAACCACAAACCTCATCAAATCCCGTAGCTTAATCTTAAGATTTAAACCATTAATGAAGTTATGCTTTTACACCCATGCAGAGTCTTCCAGCTTGTCTTTTTGATCACTTTAGATGATGCAGGGATGCTCCAGTAAGATTTAACCTGCTTACACAACAACGAAATCGACCTTAACTAAGAGTTTTCATTTTATTTTTGCCTTTTGTTTACATGAGAATTGTGCCTGGAGTGTCTGAATCAGCAAAGTTTTGAAACCAAGGTCCAGAGTGAAAAGCTTTGAAAACTTTTTCATATCCTTATCCGTGTAAATGGGAATCAGTGTTTTCAGAGAAAACACAGTGGTGCAGCGCATGAGCAGCGCTCTTTAACATAAAGTCTGTGCACACATCCCAGGAACAACAACATCAACAGCTCCAATCACCAACTGAGCAACATGTGTGCTGTTTACTGTGCTGGGTTTGTTATTAGGGGTGTAATGATCCATCGATCTGGATCGATACATCGATTGGTTATGCAGTGATCCAATTCCATCGAGGAAACTCAAAACATGGATCAGCATTGTCATCTTTAATATACGCCTTCATTTTGAAACCCCGACCGGACATGCGTTTCACAGTTTCCGTCCAACCACACGTCGTTCTGTAGTTTCCAGGCTCTCCAGTCTCACGCATTAAATGTATGAGACACACATTTGAACCTTTTCACTCTCTCACACGCCACACCTGGTATTTCTCCTGCTTTAAAATGTATTGTGTAGTAGCACCCACCGAGTAACACCACTATATGCGAATGTGAGCATCACAGAGCTAAACAGGTGACAGACATATCGGCCAATCATAAAATAGCTCTGCTGTATCTGGGTAAGATAAGGAGAGCCTAATCACACAAGTGCAGGAAGTTATCTCATCATTTGATTTTGTAGCGAATTGATTAAAGAAATTACATATAGTCGGAAAGTAAAACAGCGAGAGCTTAGTGTCATTCCTCCTCCACACTGACCATTAAACCGTGAAACAAAGTCTGATCACACTGACATACAAGCTGTGTTTACCAGGCATCACAGTAAAACAAAATCATCAATGGGGAGCTAGTTCATAGTTCTAATTTTGAACATGAGAAATGTTTTGATTTAATTACAATCAAACCCACACATTTCTGGTTTGATAGAGCATGGTCAACTGTTGGAGGTCAATAATAAAATTTAAATAATAATTCAATAATTTGTATTATAATTTTGCATCATTACTTGATATAATATACAAACATTATGATATAGCAATAAGACCCATGAAGTAATACTGGGGGCAAAAAAGCACCTTACCTGAATTAAACCAATTTTAATTAAAAAACATGATTAGTTCATACAAATGGTTATAATCCTCAATAAACTATCATACCCAAAGGTCAGCACATAGTTTCACATTTCAGTAATCGAACTATCAAAACTGCTTTGTAATTCTTTTTTGCTTCAGGTGAAATGTAGCTGATTATGTTCAGTGAGTACATAATATCGTCCTTAATTGATCAAAGAACCCTGAATCGAATCGAAATCGAATCATGGCAGACTTTGTGATATCAGCAAATATCGTGTATTGTTGTCCAAAGAATCGATATTGTATCGTAACACCGCCGTCTTGTAACATCGCTGTTTCACTACAAACCTGCATCGACATTTACTGACCCGGCATGCACTTTACAGCATTTTCAGGCATTCTTGCTTCAAAGTGTAAACACAGAGCACTCTGCAAATGCAAAGGAAAAACTTTTCCATTTTTGGTGACAACCTTGTCATGTAAATGGTGCTTAAGTGTTCTTTGTGTGTTCTGTGTTTAGTGGCAAAATAAATCAAGGAGTTAAATGATCCATACTCCAAGTATGAACCCAACAAAGAAATCTGGCATGTAAATAACTTGCTAGCCAGCATGTAGAGTGTGAGCTAGCAGTCTGATTGGTTTGGTTCATGTTACGCACACCCATGTATACTCATAGCACATAATCCATCCTCTTTGCACTCTTTGCTCTGGGAATATGCCTTTAAAAAATATCAATAATGTCTTAAACCACCGCCACACACACTTTTTGACTCTGTACTTCCCACTGTCTGAACAGGCTCTGAAGTCATCATTCACATTCAGTACAGACAACAGTCTGAATGTAGCTTCGATCAATATTTGACCTGTAAAGAATGTAATCAACTCCTTTTCTTTCTGTCTTTGTCTTTCTCTATGTTTAGGTGACATTTCGTACGAGGATCTACCACTGCAACATCAACAGTCAGGGTGTGATCTGTCTGGACATCCTGAAGGACAACTGGAGTCCTGCTCTCACCATCTCCAAGGTGCTGCTGTCCATCTGCTCCCTGCTCACGGACTGTAACCCCGGTGAGACACCCACACACACACATTCACACACTTCTCCTTGTCATTTTGCCATCCATTTTGACCGTGACAGCCTGACTGACACGTCTTTTCTGTGTGGATAATGTTGGTTGAAATGTTTCACGTCATGGTTTGAGCCTGAGCCGACAGCAGGACTGGTTACAGAGAAGAAAACATTGCTGAACTATCCAAAGAGAATACCTTACTTTACTGTCTTCTTTAATGTCTAAAAGTTGTACAAAGATGCTGCTTTGTTGACTTATTGAAATCTCTGAGGTGATTTTTAGAAAAGAAACTGTTGGTTAGACGGCCCCTTAATAATACCAGTTGGTGTCACTTTGAGGCAACACAGTGGTGCAGCATGTAGTGCATGTGCCTCACAGCGAGAAGGTTTCTGATTCTAACCCGTGTCAGTCAGGGCCCTCTGGGAGGGGTTTGCATGTCCTCCCTGCGCATGCGTGGGTTCACTCTTCCCACTCCAGCTTCTTCCATAGTGTTAGTCTGTCTTTCTACGTGGCCCTGCAATCAGCTGGCGACTGGTTCAGGATGTACCCTGCCATTCCCTAAGCTGGGATAGGCTACAGTCCCCACTGACCATAAATGGGGTAAGAGATGTAGATAATTCCTTTTTAGTTTGTCTTTTAGCTGAATTTTGTTTTACTCTCTTAATTTGCATTATATATGTTTTACTCCATTTTAGGTTCAGAGTTACTATTTTATGTTAAACCATTTTTTACTTATTTCCTTTTAATGTTGTGTTTTAAACAGTTCTATTTACTTATCTATTTATTTTATCAATCTAAGCGCTTTATTACCTTCAATATATCCTACCATGGTTTTATCCATTGAGGGGTTGTTTACAGAAGGTCGAATATAGTCAAAGTTTTCATTGCGTTTAGGCCTTGCGTTTACATGGGAACTCTATACGGAGTGCCCAAATCCGCTAACTTTTGAAACCAGTGTACAGAGTGGAGAGTTTTCAAATCGCTCCTCCATGCAGCGCCTTGTAAACTAAAATCAGGGTGTTTCAGGCTGAAACTCTGACGTCACTGCATGCACAGTACTCTTTCAAATAAAGGAACCAGGAACAACAACAGCTTCTGCCATCTACCGAGTAACATGTGTGCTGCTTACCATGCTCGGTTTGTTATTTGGACAAAACTATCAGACAGATTTTTTGTCTGAATGGATTTGTTGTCCAGACAAGAAACGCCTGCGTCTTTGGGCGTCCTCTTGCCATTGTTGTTTGTGAAAA
Source organism: Scarus forsteni (assembly GCA_036419115.1). NCBI lineage: Eukaryota > Metazoa > Chordata > Actinopteri > Labriformes > Labridae > Scarus > Scarus forsteni. The sequence goes on along the minus strand of JAZDUH010000147.1, from coordinate 7,264,690 downwards.
GTTTTTCTTCTTCGTATGTGTGTTGTAGCAGCGCTGCAAATCTACACCGCCATCTTCTGAACCAGCATGCATACTACAGCAGTTTCATTTGTTACAAGCGTCTCCTTCTGAATGAGTTTGAACAAATCGAGTTTGAATACGGAAAAGAAAAATAAAACCGCGCAAATGGTGCGCGCTCAGACAGTGTCATTCACCTCATTGCAGAAAAAATGCAGCCCTTCAATACGGTTGAAAGCCAGAAGTGTTACAAACATTTGACAGACAGAACAAATTGACTGGGAGAAAGTACATGTAACAAACAATTCATTCGATTCATTGCTTTTGATATGGTGTACTCACTTTATTATGACATATAATTACATTAACGATAAAACATGATGTTTCAAAATAACATTGACAATAAAATCGTTTATCTGCAATAATATTTGGGACAATTATCATCCAGCGAAATATGTTATCATGAAAGGCCTAAGTATCGTATTATCGTGGGGCAACTGGTGGTTCCCACCTCTGTTGTTTAGTCACCCTCACAAAAGGTAAAGGTAAGAATCCTGCATTTGTGGAATGAGCAACACAGATAAACATGTGGGTAGAGGCCCCAAAGTTTCTCCAAATCCCTTACAACTGAAAGCTGGTGTTCCAGTCGGCCAAGTTTGATGTCAGCCCTGGTGCCATTTCCAGACTTAGGACCTAGTTCTGTGAGACTGGTGATCTTAAAGACAGAGGGCCCTAATTTCCTGGCACAGCTCAGGGTGGCGGAGCCTGGCACACCCTGCGCTGTGGCAATTAGGGGTGCCCAGACTGTTAAGTGAGCATCCAAGGAGGACAGCATTCCTAGAAGACCCATTCCTCACCCTTGCTTCACTGAGAGAACTTTACTTGTGGAAGAGGGGGCTGCACTCATGTTTAGCTTTGTTGCTTATTCAAGTAATGCATGATCCTTAAAGTTGTATCTTGAAATTAAAGTGACTATCATGCCTTCCAACAACTTAAAAGGCAATACCATTTCTCCCCGGTTTTATAGCAGGGGAGAAATATCAACTAGAACACAGCTTCCAATTTTTTTAAGGGGCTTAAGAAGTGAAATTTTGTTCAAACATCAATAATCTGATATGATGTCTGAACTCAGATGTACAAAAAGTATTAAATGTCGTCCAAAAGACAAACTCCTGAGCTATTGTCCAGAAAACAGCTTATCTCAGTGGAGTAACACTCCTGCCTTTATTCTTTGATTGTTTGTTTCTATATGGGGAGCTTTCAGATGCTTGTATGTTTGAAGTGCTTTTAAGTTAAGACAAACTCGATGCAATAAACAAAAGTTTGAGTGGTCTTTGATCAGTTGGTGGATGTTGCTCAAACACTCATCTGTGGAAAAATTAATTTCATTTTGATTATCCCTGTTTTTTTAGCCTGTACATCCTTTAGAAAGATTATTTCAGAGGCTTTGTACTCATCATTTAGGGACGCTTTACAAAAGAAAATTAAATTTTTTTCCCTTGTCATGATCAACACCTCAGTGTGGTGTCGGGTTGGAATTCACACGAGGAGACGCCAGACCGTTGAGCAAGTCAAGCAGTTTATTTAGCAAAAATGGGAAAGCATTGACATTAATGTCTTTATTTATGTTTTACACCATGTCCCAATTTCATTGGAATCAGAACTCGTACATGCCACTGTGCCTGGTAGGTGAAAAGTTATTTTCAAACCCTGGTGAAGGAGTACAAAAGAAGAATCTTCATATCCAGCATCTCTTCTCTATCACTGTTCACTTTTACAGTGAGCCTGAGAATTTCTGCTCCCTTCATTGCAGTCAAATCAATATTTAACCAGGTCTGTCTAGATAAACACCAGCCTGTAAACAGCTGACAGCAGTCGACTAGGAGACATTTTTAAAGATAATTGGATCCATTATGGTTCAGTTTACCAGCACAGTACGGAAACAAGAGGTGAGGGAATTCAATCTGTCTTATATATGAGCAGTAAATCCAGCTGCTTTCTACTCTAACATGGCCCCAGTTAACAATGGGATTAATGTGGGTTGTTGTGGAGTGATAGATTGAGGCAGTAAAAGGAGTAAAAAGTGGCCAGTACGAGAGAAAAATGTGGGAAAAAGGTTGAAGCATAAAGGGTTGAGGAATGGCTCATGATTTCAGGGTTGAACAGTGTGAGAATGAGATGAAAAGCAGAAATAAGAGTGATAGTGATGATGGTGAATCCTCTGATGATATCTCATGGCCTCTCCACAGGGACTGCTCTTTGATAAACCTCATGGCGGATATTCTCCCTCCGTGGGTGAATTAAAGGGAAGAAAAGCGAGAATAGCTTTTCCTCTACTCCTCTTCCTCCTCCACCTTTTTAGATGAAATGAGCTGAACCCTTTAAAGTATAGCACAAAGAAGGTTGATTGACGCCCCCTCCCTGCCAAAAAATAAATAAAAAAGAAACACCACCCCTCTTTTCTAAACCCACGCACTTTCTGTCTCTTGCCTCATCAAAATAGATCTGCCCGCTCGACTTTAAGGCCCAGCTATTTCCTCGCACAGAGAAATAACTAAAGGTTAACTCTGGAAAAGTGTACATTCTGTCACATCAACAGAGGATCATAGGAGACCTGAACTGACCTTTAGCTCACTTCTGAATGAACAACACTATCAAATATGTCATTCGACAGAATAAAGACTCTAAAGCTGCGTCCCACATCTAAGTCAGTGTTTCAGATCATATTTATGTTTGATTTGAGCAACTATTTAAATGAAAAAAGTATTCAAATAAACAGCATTAAACACAATTAGCATCCAACTAATTCATATATTAGTATGACCACCCTAATTCCTTTTTAAAGTGACATATTCATAACAGTTGGGAACCACAACAACAGAAAGAAAAGTCCAAGACACCCCTAATATAGTCTTCATTGAACAAAGCAGTGTCTGCATTTTTATATCAAAATTATTATTTATGTTTCTCTATAATTTTATAACATATATTAAAGAATGATTAATATAAAAAATCATCTATTACAATTATTTACATAACTTAAAGTACTATACCCCTGTCCCCCCCAAAAAGTCACTACAAGGGTCAAGTGGTTTTATTAAGCCTAAACCCAGATGTATTTGGGATACATGATCTCTGTGACAGCTCAAGTAAGTTCACAATCACTAATGTTAAAAAACCAGCATGTTTTCACATAGTGAGAACCCCTGATCTACCTCTGTTCTTACTCTGTCTAAAGACCCAGATATACTCAGGTGAAACGTACACGAAGCGGACTCTGTGGAGGTCTGCGCGCACTCAAGGCATACGTCCACAAGGTCTGTGCGCAGAAAGCTCAAATTTTACGACCGCGCAGACTCCGCTCCACGTACTGGTGTCACACGAAGCACTGCACAGCATGTCTTATATCGACCCGCATTAAATATATCACCGCATCCTGACAGCCATCTTCTGTGACGCATTGACGGACGAGCGGAGACTCCCAGAGAGCTGAAGGAAGGGGGCTGGGCACCTAAATCGATTCTTGAAATTTTCACTTTACATTCAGAAAGTATTAAAAATGGTATTCATCGTCAATATCACGCGTGTCCTTCTGGCATACCTGCCCCCCTTCACTTGCCGCATTTAATGGGCATATACACCATCGTCTCTCAATTTAACTGCTTTGCATAGTCAGCAGACCGAGCAGCTCCTCTTCCTCGTCCTCAGTGTAGGACGTCATGACTCCAATATGAAAGCTCTGACGTCTGCGGACATTATACACAAAGTCCGCTCCGCTAACAGTACGCCTGAGTCCGTGGGCACATTAAGAGGCTTTGCTGATGTGCCTGTCACTTTACAACCTCTCTCTCATTGGCCGTGTCTGCTGTTAGTCTGTGAATCAGTCCTTGTTTTGGTAATTTGTCAGTTTAGCATCAAATTTAACAGCTCTGTGCTGGGCCAATTTAGATCAATACACACTCGCAAAGGCCCAATTTTACCAAATCCACCTGTAGACCCTCACAGCACAGAATCACAATCCTACCAGCTACCCAGCATCAAATCAAATCAACATCTACGAGCACGGATGCACATTAGACACTTGACTTGACCCGCCACTCATCATCAGGCCTGATGGTCATACAATGACTAACATTAATGAGGATGGCACTGAACTTTGGCATCCACACCCACAGAGCCACGGTTACTGATACTGGTACTGTTTCTCTCTTCTCTCTTTTTTCTTTGTCTCTCTTCACAAACATTCACACAAATGCTCTAATGCACACACAACTCAAATACACAGACTTCACAATGAAAGCATGTTGACACTGTCATTATAATGGCTCATTTGTAAATCTCATAACTGCAGCCTGGCAGTGCTTTTCCTCCCCATGTACCGCACACACCCACACACACACACACACACACACACACACACACACACACACACACACACACACACACACAAGCTTTGCTATCTCAGTCTCACAATAATTAGGATGTCATTTGAAACCTTTTTTTTTTTTAGCAAGTAAGGCCTCTACGCCCATAAAGTTGTCATGTTAGGGCTATGAAGTCTTCTTACCTTTTGTTCTGGTGGACAGCAGATGTTGCCCAAGCTTAAAAGTTTGCACAACAGTTCAGATGTCGAAAAGAGAGATTTAAAACTTTACCAAGGTCATAACATGATTATATCTGACAAAGTGTCGGGGCTGTGAGTCAGCATTTGTTTGCTTCAAATTTTAAAAATTAGATTTCTGTGGCGCAGCAGGTAGTGCTCATGCCTCACAGCAAGAAGGTTCCTGGTTTAATTCCCAGGTCGGACAGGAGCCTTTCTGTGTGAAGTTTGCATGTTGTTCCCGTGCATGCGTGGGTTCCCTCTGAGCACTCCAGCTTCCTCCCACAGACCAAAAACATGCTCATGAGGTTAATTGGTGACTCTAAATTACCCTTAGGTATGAGTGTGAGTGTGAATGGTCGTCTGTCTCTCTATGTGACCCTGTGATTGACTGGCGACCGGTTCAGGGTGTACCCCGCCTCTCGCCCAATGACAGCTGGGCTAGGCTCCAGCACCCCCTGACCCCTAAAGGGATAAAGGGGTTTAGAAAATAAATGAATAAGATTTTCACAGCATTTCTCAACTGATACTTTCCAGCTCACTGCTAAGGCACAAGGCCACTCTGTTGAGAAGCTGGAGACGGTCAGGTGCAGGATCAAACTTCAACATTAACAGTACAGGAACTTCAAAAATAGACATAAATGCCTTTTAGGTGTACCTTTTCCCTCCTCTCTGTCACCTGCCAATGAGCACCTAAACATTACCCAAATCTAATTACTCCTCCATTGTGCCACAGTCAGCTCTCTCTGAAAGTCTAAGGAAAATCTGTGACAAACTTTTTGAGTTATTAATAAAATTATGAAAAACTGCCATATTTCACAGTGTGATCAGATCACTCAAAAGTTCCTGTAAAAGAATCTGTATTTGTATAACCACCAGATCTGACAACTTTTTCTTTGTGACATGACGAAAGTTCACTGAAAATTTCATCAAAATCTGTGGAGAACTTGTTTGAGTAACCTTGATCACTGACACAAAAAGACAAATGCATATCCTCTCCTTGACAGAGGTAATAATTCATTCTTGTCCCTGCGGCTATGGGTTTTTGTTGGGTACCCAGCCAGGTGCAGAACTCTGCTCTCTTTCACTCTGTTTTGGTTGAAGATATGATTTAAGATCTTAAAATTTTGATTCAACCTGTCATTAAAATTAAGAATGCACAACATTTTTTACTGGGATCTGATCTGCCGATGTTCAGATCCGCTATACTGATACCAGTCTACAGTCTCCACTCAACTAGAATTAATCTGTTCCTTACACTTTATTTTTGTGAGAAACTGATGTGAAATAAGAAAAACAAGACTTCACTCACTAAAACTGTTACTATTGATTTTTTTATGCGGATATTGAGTGATAACAAGGTGAAACAGTACATTCTAGAGATGCACAACATCAGTTCAACATCAGTATCAGCAAATACAAGCCCTTTTTTCAACAACAGCTATTTTTTAACCTAATTGAGGGTACATGGATATCAGTTTCAGATATTGATTAGTGTTCCATACCATACCATCTTTTTCGCTTGTCTGGGGTCGAGTCACGGGCAGCAGCCTCAGTAGAGAAGCCCAGACCTCCCTCTCCCTGGCCACTTCTTGCAGCTCTTTCCCAGGCCAGCTGAGAGACATAGTCCCTCCAGCGAGCCATGGGTCTTCCTCAAGGTCTCCTGCCTGTGGGACGTGCCCCAAACACCTCACCAGGGAGGCGTCTGAGATGCATCCTGATAAGGTACCTTGGCCACTTCATCTGGCTACTCTCAGCACGGAGAAGCAGGAGCTCTACTACCAGATGACTGAGCTTCATTTGTTGTGTCAAACCAATTTAATGCTGACACCTCACTGCTGATTTAGAGACATTTCTTTATATGGAGCAGTAAAATTGACCTGTTGTACAAACTGTGCTCTGTTTTCATCATTAAACAGAAGAGACAACACTGGTTTTGTTGGAGCATTACACCAAAAGAGGTAATTAGAAATGCATCGGTGCTGCCTAAAGCAATCATTTTGAACATCTGTATCAGCATCAGCGCTGATTTTCACAATCAGTTTGTCAGTACATTTCAGGCAATATACAGTATCTCACAAAAGTGAGTTACATCCCTAGCATTTCTCCAAATATTTCTTTATATCTTTTCATAAGACGTCACTGAAGAAATGACACTTTGATACAATTTACAGTCGTGAGCATACAGCTTGTATAACATTGTAAATGTACTGTCACCTCGAAACACAGTAACTCAACACACAGCCATTAATGTCTAAACTGCTAGCAACAAATCAGAGTACAGCCCTAAGTGAAAGTGTCCAAATCGGGCCCAAATTGTCAATATTTTGCATGGTCACGGAGCTGGTGGATGTTAGAGATCTTGTGCTCCTGCACCTTCTGTTGGAGGCCCACAGATGCTCAAGGGTTCAGGTCTGGAGACATGCTTGGCCAGTCCATCACCTTTACCCTCAGCTTCTTTGACAAGGCAGTGGTCATCAAAATGTGAAGCTCTGCTGAACTCCATGCCCAAGAGGGTTAAGGGTTAAGGTAGTGCTGAAAAAAATGGTGACCACACAAAATATTGACACTTTCACTTAGGGGTGTACTCACTTTTGCAGTTGTTTACATTAATGGCTGTGTGTTGAGTTACTTTGAGAGTAGTAAGTAAATTTACACGGTGATACAAGCTGTACACTCACTGCTGTACATTGTATCAAAGTGTCCTTTCTCAGTGTTGTCCCATGAAAAGGTATAATAAAATATTTGTAGAAATGCACGGGTGATCTCAGTTTTGTGAGATACTGTATGAGATATGGCTAATATGCATGGCTTTCAGATGCAGCTTGCATCAAATGTAAAGCTCTTCTTCTAGCTGAATAAACAGTAACAAGAGCTGTTTGCCTGGAATCTCTCATCCCCTCTCACTCAGTCAAACACACCTGTTGCCCTAACTCAGCACAGCTCAAAGTCACCAGCCAGACTCTTCTCCTCTGTTCTTCACAAGTGGTGGATGAATTACCCAAATCCATTTAATCCACAGAGCTCCTGCCTACGTTAAAAAGAAAGTATGAAGGTTTAAAACCCAGCTCTTTGTAATCAACTCAGCTCAGAGTATGCTGATGCTTAATATTAAGATGAAGATGATGATAATGATGATATTGAGGTGACTTGACAAGGTTCTCTGTCCATGGCTTGGTTTGAAAGAAATAGGCACTGCCTGTAGCACAACATGGCAGCACTACTGGACTGAAGCAGGTTGTTGCACTTAGTATTGTTCTTCCCACCTTTTGTTATATCGCTCTTAATCGCTGATGCACATTGCTTTGGACAAAGTATCTGCTAAATGAGTTTTTACAATGTCATATTGTAGGTAAGACGTTATATTGGCAGAAAGATATATATATATATATATATATATATATATATATATAGCTTTTTTAAGTATTACCTGCAAATACTTACAGTTGCAAGAAAAAGTATGTGAGCCCTTTGGGATTACTCGGATTTCTGCTTAAATTGGTCATAAAATATGTTCTGATCTTCATCTACGTAACAATACTAGACAAACAAAGTCAGCTAAAGCTAATACCGCACAAAAAATTATAAGTTTTCATGTTTTTATTCGACACAATATGTAAACAGTCACAGCGCAGGGTGGAAAAAGTATGTGAACCTTTGGATTAAATAACTGGTTGACCCTCCTTTGGCAGCAATAACCTCAACCAAACGTTTCCTGTAGTTGTAGATCAGACCTGCACAATGGTCAGGAGGAATTTTGGACCATTATTCTGTACAAAACTGTTTCAGTTCACTAATATTGCTGGGATGTCTGGTGTGAATGGCTCTTTTGAGGTCATGCCACAGTATCTCAGTCAGGTTGAGGTCGGGACTCTGACTGGTCCACTCCAGTAGCCGTATTTTCTTCTGTTGAAGCCATTCCATTGTTGATTTACTTCTGTGCTTTGGGTTGTTGTCCTGTTGCATCACCCATCCTCTGTTGAGCTTCAGTTGGTGGACAGATGGTCTTAAGTTCTCCTGCAAAAAATCTTGATGGGGTGCTGGTTTGGCATAGTGGTTAGCACCCCATGTACATGCTTCTGCCGGTCCAGGTTTGAATCCCGCCTGTGACCAGCTTGCAGAGTGTCTTCCCCTGCTCTCTCTCCCCCTTTCACAAGCCTATCCACTGTCTCTCTCCTATCAATAAAGGCACAAAATGCCCCCAAAAAATATTAAAAAAAAAAAAAAATCTTGATAAACTTGGGAATTCATTTTACCGGCAATGACAGCAATTTGTCCAGGCCCTGAGGCAGCAAAGCAGCCCCAAACCATAATGCTCCCTCCACCATATTTCACAGCTGGGATGAGGCTTTGATGTTGGTGTGCTGTGTCTTTTTTTTTTCCACACATTGCCTTGTGTGTTCCTTCCAGACAACTCAATTTTGGTTTCATCTGTCCACAGAATATTTTGCCAGTAGTGCTGTGGAACATCCAGGTGCTCTTTTGCAAACTTCAAACATTTTTACTGGACAGCAACGGCTTCTTCTGTGGCGTCTTCCCATGAACTCCATTCTTGTGTAACGTTTTACATGTTGTAGATTTGTCAACAATATTAGCATATGCCAGGGATTCATCTGCAGTCATCTTTACAGAACGACCACACCTCGGCAGAGTAGCAACAGTGCTGAACTTTCTTCATTTGTAGACAGTCTGTCTAACCGTGGACACATGGACATCAGGGCTTTTAGAGATACTTTTGAAACCCTTTCCAGCTTCATGCAAGTCAACAATTCTTGATCATAGGTCTTCTAAGAGCTCTTCTGAGCGAGGCATGGTTCACATCAGGCAATGCCTCTTAAGAACAACAAACTCACAACTGGTGTGTGTTTTTTATAGGGCAGGGCAGCTTTAACCTACACATCCTATCTAATCAAATTGATTAGACTCCGGTTTGGCTGACTCCTGGCTCCAATTAGCTCTTGGAGAAGTAATTAGCCTAGGGGTTCACATACTTTTTCCACCCCTGCACTGTGACTGTTTACATATTGTGTCGAATAGGGATGGGAATCGAAAACCAATTCCAGTTGAGAATCGTTAACAGCTCCATCAAAGAATCAATATCATTAATCTTTTTGCTTGTCAATTCCCTTATCAATTCCTTCCACTGACAGGGTTCAGAAGCATCAGAATTGTAGCTTAATTTTCATTGCACCTACTACTCAACCTTAAGTGAGTGGAAACACCAGCAACTTTTAGAAGCAGATATCTGTGCTGTGACTTGTTTGACATTGTTGCCACTGAAAATCAGACCAACATTTGCCCCCATGCAAAATCTGCAGGAATCGATAAGGGAATCGTTAAAGAATTGGATCGATTAGCAGGATTGTTAACAGCATTGGTATTGATAAAATCTTATTAATTCCCATCCCTAGTGTCGAGTAAAAATAAGAAAACGTAATTTTTTTTGTGCTGTATTAGTTTCAGCACACTGTGTTTGTCTAGTGGTGTGACTTAGATGAAGATCAGAACATGTTTTACGACGAATTTATGCAGAAATCCAAGTAATCCCAAAGGGTTCACATAATTTTTCATCCAACTATGTTAGGCTGATCGAATCGTGCATCTCTCACTCAGTGGCGGCTGCTGGTCAGTCAGGGAGGGGAAGCTCATTTTTCTTCTGGCCTACATCATAAATTTATTTATTTATATAAATGATCTGTGACCCTGTTGTACCAACTAGGTGTCTTTTCCAGGGATTTCATTCCCCAAAAACCCACTTTTGACCAGACAACACATTTTATTTGTGACAGCACTTCCAGTGAGCCATCTCACCTTGTCATACCAGGAATGCTGAAAAAGACCTGATACTTTTCCCCACCTTTTGCACTAAATCAATCTTAGGAGTTGATCTGCCCTGCTGTTTAACTCTAATTTTCTCTTTGTAAGGAAGACTATCAAATGGCATCGCCAAAATCTGGTCGACAACATTCATACTATCTGCCATGATGTGCAGCTTGCTAGCAGCTGGAACTGCTACGTGAGACCACTGTTTAACAGGCTGTGAGTGTGAGTGAGAGACAGAGAAGCTCCCCAGCCACAGCTGCTCATTGGTGAAAAGAAAAATTGGCAGGAGAGAATCTTCAAACACAACGCTAGTCGTTTTTAAGAAAGATAAAGTCGCTGGTGATCGATAAAGCCTCCGGATCAGTCCAGAACAACTGAATGTAAAACTTAGAAGATACCCCGGTGAAGGGTGAGCCTTCAAAATCGCTGATTGGCTCATTTCACTGTCAATCAAAAAAGGATTCGGCCTCAGACAGATCATCCAATCATCATGCAGAAGCTCAGCGTCCAGGCCAGCCCACTGCCTCATAGACTCCCAGAGACGCTGAGCGTCCGATGGGCGGGACAAAGCCCAGCATTTATCCAATGACCGTCCAGTTTCCACAGTGGAACAACCCACTCTATATTTAAGCGCTGAAGTCCGAAGACGCTCAGTGTCCGACTGTGTTGAAGCGCTGAGATGCAGCGGGGATGAATGAAAAGGAAGTCGCTCCAGTTACCTGTGATAAGTAGCTGATTCTGAACAAATTATTGTTCAGAATACATATTTAGTCAATGAAATGTGCACACAGCAGTACATATCACCACTTTTTTGGGGGACATTTTAGGGGAAGCTGAGCTTCCCTTGCAGTCTTAGAGCGATCGCCACTGCTCTCACTAAAATAATGGAGACTTAATTTTGGAACAGGGGATCGTAAATGTGCAAACCTCCATCTATGGTTTTGTTTCTAATATATTTGTCCAATATGCAGTGTTTGATTACGATTCTCAATAATTTAAACAGTGAAGTTGTTGATGTTAATGACATCATAACTTCTATTCTGTTGTTTTACCTTGATAATTAGCAGTTGTGAGTAAGCTATTAAAGTTAAATTAAGTTATGTGTCTCATTAAAGCAGAGGAGGATGATAGAGTGACAGTTAATCAACCCACCTCAGGGCCACCGTTATGCCACACAGCCCCGCTCTCCATACCACAGGCATGCTTTTACCTAAGGCCTCTTGTTGGGTCAGAGTCACATTTTACTGTCAGAGCGTATCTGGGGATCAGACCCAGCACAGGGCCTCTGTCTGGTGTCACACTTTTTCCTCCTTTTTTCCTTTTTCTCCCGTGAAACATCCAAAAAGTTGTCTTAAATTTTTAACAAAGCCAGAGGGATTCCTCCTGCTCCTGCCGCTGTCTGCTTAGTCTGGTTTATCTGCCTGATCTGTGTGGATATCTGGCCAGTTTTTTGGAATAATAATGTTGGCTTTTCTCCCTCAGTAGCTTCAGGCGATGTCAGTTTGTCAAACCTGTAATAACACAAACTTCTGTGTGCCTGGAAAGACAGCTTTGCTATCAGTCCTGATATCAGAATGAGGGAGATAAAGACAAGCCGATGGCCTCTGCTGGTGCAGCTCCTGTGTTGAGTCTGAGCAGGCTGAAAAAAGGAAGACAGCACCAAAGGCCTGAGGCTTAATGTCCTTGGGTTTTCCATCTCTGCTACACACATGTGGTCAAAGGTCAAGGTCATGGACTCTTGTGGTTGTCCTTTTCTTGTAAGTAGGTTATGTCATGTATGTTTGCAGGAATTTCCATCATACTTATCACAAATATTCATTCTTGACTCAAAGAACGGATGATGAGATTTTTAAGGCCAAAGTCACAGAGATGTAGATCAGTGATACCCAACCAGGGGTATGTGTACCCCAAGGGGTACGCGAGAACATTGCAGGGGGTATGTGGAAAAATGTACTAATTTATTTCCAACTTGGAAGGACTGAGTTAAGCCTGTCAATAGAATTGTATTTTTGAGCTACAACTAGTTTTCCCAGGGAAATAATAACCTGAACCAAGCCAAAATGAAAATGGGTGCCAACCTGCAGCCAGGAAAATATGGATAAATAGCTGAAACATCCAGTTGCTCTGGATTCAGGAGATGGTTCAGAGAAACCACAGAGAAACAATTTTGAGTGTTTTGATCCTGATTTTTAAAGTTTAAATTCCTGTTTAAAGGGGTCTTATTCAGAAGAGCTCAAAGGTGGACTGTGGTAAACATTACAACAGTTCTATACAACATAGGCAGGTTGATTATTTTGATTTTGTATCTATTTAGTAATATTACATATTTATTTTCAAGACAGTATATTATTTGTTGTTATGTTTAATTTGACTTAGAAAGGAGAAAATTTCTGAGAACTCAAATGTTTAAATTAAGGCAAAATATTGTAGTTTATTAATCAATTGTGATTTCATTCTGCTTTTGAAGAATCATCAAGATGTATGAGTGATGGGGTACTCAAGGCAAGACAAAAAGGCTCAGGGGGTACACAAGACAAAAAAGGTTGGGAACCACTGATGTAGATTAGCTGTTGCTTATGAATGCAGTTTTTTGAACAGGATATCAAAATATTGTTTGAAGCATATCTTTCAAACTTTACAGTTTTCCACATTGATGAAGCCATAACTTTGAATATCATTGGTCAAAAGGTGGTTAGAGCCCCTTTGTCCTCCTTTGTGCTTGAATGGGATCTTGTGAATGTAATGTTTCAAGAATATGTCAAGTAATTTTCCATAAACGTTGCAAAGGTGACTTCTCAGACTGATCGATGAACTGATTTGTGAAGAGGCTGCGTGGTAGTGCAGCAGGTAATGCTGATGCCTCACAGCAAGAAGGTTGCTGGTTCTGCATGGATAGCGCATTATTTGTGTGAATATGTGAGCTTTCTCCAGGTACTCCAGATTTCTACTGCAGACTCAAAATCATGGTTGTTGGCGAACTGATGACTTAAAATTGGGTGAATGAATAATTTGTGATATCAGAGGAAAAGGTGAGGAGAGCTTTGTAATCATCTTTTGCTAATTAGATACATTCGTTAATCTTTTAGTTCATGCATTCAAAGGCAAAATCAAGAGGGATCATTCATTTCTGCCAGGGGTTCTGTTATTTCCAGTGTCAGTTTGTTTTTTTGTTGCGTCTTCGTGGAGATAACTCACAGCACACAACCTTCTCTGAAACAAAGCTTGGTTGCACTTCATAACAAAAAGCCACATGCTGAATTGCTGGATGTCTTCCATCGTTGCTCTTTGTTTACTGTGTTGTGTTTTCTTCTTCGTTGTATATAAAAGCCGGGTACACTGTGACGCGCTGCTATGACGTCATGCTATCGGCATCTGGCTTATATGCCGCCTACCAAGTAGGGTTTGGTTGGCTGTGGAAACGCAAACAAGACCAGCCTGAGCCAAACCATGCCGATCCATACCGGACCACTTGGTGGAAACGGAGCTTAAGAGTGTTCACATCCCTGTGACCCCCTTGTCTCTCCATCTTGTAAATGTTCTGTCAGTTTCTCTAGGATGGACCTGAGATGTCTGAGAGGGCCTAATTAGAAGATTACTATCTCCTTCTAACTTAAAATTTTAAAAAAATCAGTGCATCCACCAGGATTTCATTTTCTCCCTCATAATCTGCTTGTTCTTCCCACCTAACCTAGATAGAGGCTGAAATGTAGCTTTATTCATTTCAATGTGTTTCCACTTAGCTTGATATTCTGGAGAACACCAGTGGACAAAGTATCTCATCTGGGCTGCATGATAGTATTCCCTTAGGTTTGGTAATGGAAAACCTCCATGATCTTTGTCAATTTGAAGCGTGTTAAATTTTACCTTAGGTCTAGCACCAGCCCAGATAAACCTTGATATCTGTTTGTCCCACATTGATAATTGTGTCTGGGATTCTGACAGGTACGTAGAGACAAAAAAAGGTACAGCAACCTTGGCAGCACGTTCATTTTCACTGCCTCAATCCTTGAACTAAAGTCTTATCCCAAAGTGGTAAATTTTTTAATATCTTCCTCTATCTTATCATTTATTTTTTTTATAGTTTGTTTAAATCTCCACAAACCAACGTTCCCAAATATTTTATTGGTTTTGCTTCCCACTTTATATTTCAGTATAATATCTTTACTTTATGTGAAATTAAAAGAAAATATTTGTGTCTTGGCCACAATGTTTGTTTTAAGTGGTAGCATAGAAATCAACCCAAAGATTTCAGTGACAGCATCAAAACAGCCTTTTAATTCATATTAAATAAACTGTATTAATAAACTGAAGTCTGTCATGTGTGAACAGAGCCCTCCTGCACGTGCTAATTGAATCTTTTTCAGCTCAAATCCGGTAAAAGCAGTCTTAGTTTACAGATTGATCAAACAAACATGTCATGGAGCCTCTGACGTGATGATTGAGGTAATCTTTCCCTAGCCCCCACATCAGAAGTGATACGCCTGGTGCTGCAGGCCTCCACATGGTGATATATGAAGATCCATTCATCCAGAAATATGAGTATAAGCCTGTAAAAACCACTATCATTGAAACCCTGTCAGGGATTAGAGCAGAGGAGGCCTGTTTGTGCTGCTCGCTCAGCTGAACTCATCACAGCGCTCTGTCAACACCCCGCAGGAGAAACTGTGTGTGTGTTTCTGTGTCTGTCACCTCAGCGAGAAATGAACCAACAGCACAACGATTCGAGCATCAGGATGATCAATGCACAAGTCAACAGAGATTCATAGTAGAGGCAGTTTACTGATCGGACATGTGAGTCAACAGACAGCAAGGCTCCTGGACCAGCTATGATCACCTGTGATTTACAGCAGTGTGCAAATTTTACAGAGCTGTCGTTAATAAGTCTGTGCCACCATACATCAGATGTTACTTACCCCTGTCCACAGAATGAGCTCCATTTGTTTGACGTACGGCTCTTCGTGCTTCTTTAGGACTTGTAATAAAATATCTATGCATGTTGATCAGCACAGGTGTTCATCTGTGGGTTTCTGAGCTTGCTAGACTCTGATGTTTTGCCTCAGGTAATTGGATGTCAAACGATGTGACTGGGATTGCGTAAACATGCTCAGTGCCCCCATAAATAAAATAGGACTGTCACAGACGTGGGTTTCTAAAGGAAACTGCTCAAGTCAAGTTTTCGCCTACAGGAAATCTGACAGTGTGCACTGGAATGACCCTCTGTGTTTACGAGGCACGCTAAAGCCAGTAGACTGTGCTGTGCTAACAGAGGTTAAATTATGATTTATCAGGTTATGCAACCTCCGACTGAAAAAAAACATAATATGAGGCATTTTCATTAATATCAAGCCTGCCTTTTCCTCTGTCTCCACTTGTCTTTGCATACAATGTTTTTGTGGCTTTTAGGCCCTCATTTTTCACATCTGTATGATTATTTTATGAACTTCCTTCGCTGTGTAAATCATCTGTCTCACAGGTTTATATGATGTTTCCCTTCAGTTTTATTTTTACTTATCTGCTGCGAAAGCAAGAGATGAGGAATTTTTGAAACTTTGGAGTTGAATGTCTGAAATGCAGCAAAAAGTGGACGCGACTGATGAGCAATTTCCTGAACTCATTGGTGCATCAATCCTCTGAAGTTATCAAGCCTCGGTTTTATTATCTTTAGTCTGACTGTTTTCTTCTTGTTTTCAGCCGACCCTCTGGTTGGAAGTATCGCCACACAGTACCTGACCAACAGAGCCGAGCACGACAGGATAGCCAAACAGTGGACCAAACGCTACGCCACATAGACCTGCACGCCTCCTCCTGGACCCCCACCCTACCCTGCAAACACATACACACACAAACACACACCTTCTCCCTCCTCCCTCTAATCTATGGAAGCACACCCGCTCCTGTCATCCCTTCCCGGCCCAACCCTGACCCCGTCCAGAGAAACAAACTGTTATTTGTTCCATGCTGACTTGAAAGCTTCTTTTTTATACAAAGAGTCTATTGGGATTGTATTTTCCAATACACTGAATGTTGATATGGTCATGAAAAGCTTTAATACTGTTATTGTTCTTGTCGATTGTTGTTGTTCTTATTGTTGTTGCATTGTTTATAACATCATCGCCACCCTGCTTGTATTACTCCCATTTCATATGATGGTTTCATGTAAAGACTCTCAGACTGAATGAGTGAGTTTCTCTTTTATTTCAACTCATGGTGGATAATATTAGTGCATGGCATCAGGACTTGTGTGTTCATGCAGTGGACATGTAGACATGTTTTTTTTATTTTTTTTATTTAAGGCATGGAGTGAGTCCATCACCGTGTATGACGATGATAGTAGTAGTTTGCTGTACATTAATGCCTTGTGAGACGACATAATCATTGAATACTCGATTAAACACTGGCTGTAATGTGACTCTCTCTCTTTCTTCGGTATGACTGTGTGGGCTAATGCTTGTGATTTCGGGTTGTAAAGGCTCCAGTGACCACTTCCTGAAAGCAGTGACGGTTAACCACAGAAAGCAGAAAGAGATAGATGTGAAACTGATCTGATGTGATGATATAAAGGTTATCTGCTGACATGAACTTTGAAAATTTCTAGACTTTATAACAGTCTTTTGACACTTCAGCTCGACTATCAATGATGATGAAATATCTGTGATGTCCATAAACACTTACTCATCACTTTATAAGGCACATCTGCTCAACTATCCATCAACACAAATAACCAATCAGTCAGTCACATGGAAGCAACTTAAAACATTTATTCTTGTAGACATTGTCATGACAACCTGGTTCAGGGGCATCGACCTCTGGGGTCAGTCATGGCCTCTCTGTGTGCAGTTTGCATGTTCTTCCTGTGCATGTGTGGGTTCTCTCCGTGCACTCCGGCTTCCTCCCACAGACCAAAAACATGCTCCATTGGTTGATTAGTGGCGTCAGATTGCCCTTAGGTATGAGTGTGAGAGTGAATGGTTGTCCATCTCTTGATGAGGGCATTCACACCAGTACAGCTCCTGAACCTCATTTTTAACTGGCACGTTCAGACCAGAATAAATGGTTTTGAACCAAAAGTTGCTTCCAGCTCATGAACAGTGACATCATCAGTAGGTATATTGAATTCTGTGTTGATGAAATGATCAAGAAGCCAAGGACATAGAGGAACACAGGCACTTTTTACATACCAGATGCCCTCTACATACAGTACGCCTTCTATGTGTCCTCATCATCAATAGTTGTTGCGTGCTTGATTCCTGGATGAAAACAAAAACTTTAAAGGATAAGTTCGGTTTCTACAGCTTTCACATTGTTTATAGAATGAAGTAGAACAATATACTCACCCAGAAGGCTTTCCTGATCCAAACAGTGCTTCGGGAGATATTTAGATCCAAAAACGAGCGGCGGACATCCGTATAATGGTAGCACACGGGGCATGCATAGCGTCGCTCCTAAAACTGCATTAATCATCCAAAAACTCATTAGTTTCTTCAATATTTCCGCTATATATAAATATCATGGTCCGCTCGCGCTACTCCTCCAAGACAGTCTGGGGTTGCTCCACCCATGTTTTTGTGACTGTGCTGACCTCTGAACTGGAAACTTTCTTCACGGCTGCTGCGCAGTACGGCTTCCTCCTTTCGATGAGATCCTCATCTGTAAAGTCTGGCTCAAAACTGTAAGGACACCCATCATATTCAAAGTTCTCGTCCACAACATCTTCATCCGATAGATATTCGTCCATTTTGCACAAAACTGGAAGAAGAAAGTTGTTCAGTAGCCGGCGGTCGCCGCTGAAACAATGAGCCGTACTGCGCATGCGCGGCAGCCGTGAAGAAAGTTTCCAGTTCAGAGGTCAGCACAGTCACAGAAACATGGGTGGAGCAACCCCGGTCTGTCTTGAAGGAGTAGCGTGAGCGGACCATGATGAAATATTGGTGAAACTAATGAGTTTTTGGACGATTAATGCAGTTTTAGGAGCGGTACTATGCATGCCCCGTGTGCTACCATTATACGGATGTCCGCCACTCGTTTTTGGATCTAAATATCTCCCAAAGCACTATTTGCATCAGGAAAGCCTTCTGGGTGAGTATATTGTTCTACTTCATTCTATAAACAATGTGAAAGCTGTAGAAACTGAACTTATCCTTTCTGTAAAGCAACAATCGCTTTTAGAATATCGCTGCAATCCAACATTGCCAGTGTTTGTTTACTTCTGGCTGAGTAACATGGATTAACACCCTCCCACTTTTGTTCTGCTCAAACTGGTATGAACGTGGGCTGGTTTGCTAGAAAGAACCAAGGTTCTGAGAATACAGAACTCTACCAGTCCCAGTGAAAGCCCTCTATGTGACCCTGTGATGGGGTGGGAACTAGTTCAGAGTGCACTTCGCCTCTCGCCCAGTGTCAGCTAAGATGGTCTCCAGCTTCCCTGCAATCCTGAAAACTATAAGTGGTATAGATAATGGATGGATAGATGTATTTTATATGGTTGGAAAGCCTTATTAGTCACATTTACGTGTCCAATTTGTAAGGATCCCGTATTTGTGAAATGAGCAACACAGTTAAACATCTGGGCAGTGATGGACAGTAACTAAGTAGATTTACGAGAGTGCTGTGGTTAAGTACTTTTTTAAATAAGTATCTGTACTTTACTTGAGTATTACATTTTTGGGGAACTTATGGCGTTTACTCCACTACATTTAAAGACAAATATTTTCCTTTAACTCCTCTACATTTCTATGAAAGGTCTCGTTACTAGTTCCTTTTAAGTATAGCTTAAGTAAAAATAAAGAAATGGAAAGGATAATGCTTGTCCTTTTGCCGATTCAATTGTGTTTCGATAGACATTTACCAGGATATTATTTTATAGCACATTATTCTAGCTTTTTATTCGACAGGTTCTATATGTAGTGGCTGTGTACTCTCTCTTTCTTTTGCGTTGTGTAATGAATCAGATCGGCACAGGTCTTTAGCTTTGGCACCAACACGCCGTTTATTCGCAGGGAAGCGTGGTATGATCTGATAAGAACAGAGGCATATAAGGTTTCTCACAGTGACTCTCAGAAAAGCTCCAACATTGCTAAAACATAAAAAACAAAAAAATAATTGAGCTAACAGTTAGGGGTGCTACCAATGAAAGTCAGACGTTACATTTTAGCTAGCAAAACACATAACATGCGAGCCTAAATGACTCCAAAACAATCAATATAATCATAGAAAAGTTCTATGGGATTCCCAGAGATTATCACACCAAGTCTCAGAGGATACTCAGAGTAAAATATCAACAGTTTATAAAGAAAAAATAACATTTTATGCCAAGAGATAGCAAGTGGAATCTTCAACTCCTTTATATATATTCAGGTCAATGCATTCAGTCTGCTGTTTCAGTCATTGGGTTCTGTAAATTCATTATGGCAACAATACAAGAACATGTTGACATCAAATCAAAAATGTACTTTTATTACTTAAGTATTTTTCAAATGCAGGTACTCCAGGACTTAAACTGAAGTAAAAAAAAAAAACTGACTGAACAGCTTTCACTTGTATTGGAGTAATATTTGACCAGGAGTATGTTCCACTCAAACAATGGAGTTGAGTACTTTGCCCACCCAAAAAATGCATCAAAATTCCCTCTTCTTGAAGAAAGCCTCTGTACCTCTATGAAGAAAGGGTGAGGAACTCGTCTTCTTGAGGTGTTGTTTTCCTGGGAAGCCCACTTCACGATCTGTCTTTGGCTTCAAAAGTCTCATAAACCCTAGTCCTGATTTGGAAATGGTACCAGGACTGACGCCAAATATTGCTATCACTCAAAACACTAACTTTCAGTTGCAGGAGTGTTTGTCACATTTTTTGGGAGGCGCTGCCCTCAGATTCAGCCGTGTTGCTCCTTCCATGAATGCATGATCCTTTCAGGGTGTTCTTTGTTGTAGAACATGACTAATCAGGCTTTCCAATGATGTAAAATTCAATACCATTATAATAATATATTAACTCAATAACAAATGGTATTATAAGAGGGGAGAAATAATCAACCAAAATAATGTTTACAAACTTTTTCAGGAGTATATTCCAGTGTTTTGTCACATCTTTCTAGTTCACCACCCTCTGTATTTCAACATGTCTGCTGTCTGTGAGGAAAAGGAAACAGGCCTCTGAGTTTTAAGACAGTGCAGTCACACTCAGAATTCTTGCATATTGCTGCTTTAATTCATGGTTATGAGCCAAAGAGGTGGAGGAGAGGGTCAGAGTGATTTTGTTTCCCCACACAAATTGAACAGAGCAAAGCAGCTGCCCAAAATACACAGTGCCTGAAGTCACATTCAGTGAATAGATGAGTAAGTGCAGCTGTGTCATTACGTTTATGCTATTCCAACTGCAAAATGAGCTACAATTGTCTACTTGTTTGTCCTCTATTGAAAAACTGAAGATTGAAGCTGCCTTCAGGCAGAGGCTGAGCCTCCCCTGTGTCTTCCTCTCTGATCCCTCTCCGTCCTCACACACGCAGAGGTGTAAGTGAGGAGAATGAGGAGCCTTTGTTTTATCACGCTGTGCTGTTGTGTCTCTGACCGTGTCCTCAGGCTTTAAGAACAGCATGACTTTATCTGTCTCCATCCCGTCCTGACGTTCTGTAATGGGTTTGAGATTTTATAGAGTGTATAGAAAACATTTTCTGCTTCATCACACCTCCACTATCAGCCTGGATGGCTCTGGATCCTCCTGCTGGCTAATCCAAAGCCTTCTCGTCCTCTCTGTCAGGCTGCGTGACAAGAAGAAGTGCTGATGTGTTCGCAGAGGTGAGGGTTTACTGCACCAGTGCATATTGTGATCCTCCTGATCGCTGAGGATGTGGTCAAAAACAACTTCCTCAAGCAGTAATACAGGCTTTCTTTTCTGGGTAAAAACTTAACCCTATAACTCCCAGCTCAACTGTTTGACAGAGATCAATAAATTCAGGAATATTTAATGTGTTAGATGAACATAACGTGTCATTGTTTGTTTCTGTCAATGTTTTAGGATACAGAAAAACCTGCAAACAAACCAAAAGACTGACATTTTTTGTGGGGTATTTAAAGAATCTTAAAGTTATTATTACCATCATTATTATTTGAATACTTAAGCATTTACTGATTTGATTATTTATATATAATTTGTTATTCATCAAAATATTTTTGTCAAACTCAATATCATCTATTGAAGTTTGTTTTTTTTTTTTTGCTATTTTATTTACAAACGTTTTTGCCTTTTCTAACTGATTTTGTCCCAAATGTTTGTGCATTTTTATGTCATCACATAATCGACTGGAAATTGGACTAAACCCTTAAATCCCAGATTAGGAAAATATCTGGTTTTTGGTCTGTTTGTGGACTTCACTGTTTCCTGTAACAGAATCAAAGAATGATTTGATTTGTTCTGTTCTTTAAAACATTAAATATCCCTGAATTTATTGACCACCTCTGCCAAACACTTGAGCCAGTAATTAAAGGGTTAAAGTGGTTTGGTAATTTTTTACAAATCTTTTGTAGGCACAGAGTTATATTTTGGCAAAAGTGTGTTGGATTTGGCATGTTTTTACACATGTATCCCCTTTTCCTTGCCCTGGGTGATTTACTATTTTATGCCATATTTATCAACATAAGATTCCCTGTATATGCAAGACTTAGGCTGCGTTTACACGGGGCCGAAAACGGTCAAATCCGATAAGTTTTCATTGCGCTTTGGCCTTGCATTTACACTGAAACGCGTAGAAAACGGTAACTTTTGAAATTGGGCTCCAGGGTGGAAAACACTCTCTATGCAGCTCAGTGTAAACCCGCATCGAAGCGTTTCAGGGTGAAACGCTGACGTCACCACATGCGCAGTACTCTTTTATATGAAGGCTGTGCGCGCATACCAGGAACATCAACAGCTTCGGCCCTCTGCCGAGTAACGTGTGAGCCTCTTACCGTGCTTGGTTTGTTATCTAGTCCAAACTATTCAGACAGATTTGTTGTCCGAACTGATTTGTTGTCCAGCAAAGAAACTCCTGCGACTCTGTGCGTCTATTCGCCATTGTTGTTTGTGAAAAGTTTTTCTTCATCGTACGTGTGTTGTAGCAGCACTGCCCCTCTGCAGACCTACACCGCCATCTACTGAGCCGGCATGCATACTACAGTGGATTCACTCGTCTCCAGCGTCGTTGTCTGAATGCAGAAAAATTTGAAAACGCAAAGGAAAAATCTTTGCATCTTTAAGTCAGGAGTGTCTGTGTAAACAAAGCCTTAGAATATGTTCCTTTGCACATAGTTGATCTCAGGAAAAAGTCACACAGTGCTAGATCAGGTGAACAACAGGGAGGGTGATCAGAGAGTGTGATTTGTCTTGGTGCCAGAAACGGATTTACCAAACTTGGCAAACCATATGAACGGCTTTCATGTATTCGACTTGTCCTTCTCTAAAGACCAAAGAAGTGTTTGGGGAGGGCAGAGCCTTTCAGAAGCATATCCGACAGGTGATTGGATGATCGTTGTCAATCTCATTTCTTATGGGCCAATCAGATAGTCAAGTAGGCGGGTACTACTGCACTACAGAAACTGAGCCACTTCACAATATGCCATAACGTGTCCGCAGTGGAGTGAAAATAAATTATTTCTATTGAGAAGTTGTGGTGATTTGTTTGTTTTACATTTTACGTCTGTTTGGGCCGTGCCACTTCAAGCTGCTCACAGTTGTTGCAGACTGGAGCTTGATAAAATGGATCTGTTGGACTGTAGACACTGAATCAAGCGGATCCAGCTGCTGGGCAAGGTTATGTGTGAGCTTGTGAATTGTCTTAATGAAGAATTTAAAATCATTTTTCCACAGTTGTGGTTTTCAAATGCATTGACTGCTGTTTTGTCTCTGGATCACGTTGGAGGATCAAAGTATCTTCATATGTAGTCACTCCAAAAGAAAAAATGTAATTTTCCGTAGATTTTCTCAAAATGACTCCACAAATTTGTCTTTGTTTTTCTTTTGATCAGGAGTCAGACGTTTTGGCACATACTTCAGTCATGTTCAAATTTTCTCAATCATTTTGAATCTTTGCTCAATTTGTTGAATGTTTTCAGAAGGTTTTGATGTGAGTGGTCACAAAGGTCACTAATCGTCCTGGACATCTTATATGCCTCCACTAAATCTACTCACAAAATCCTCGCAGCTTCTGCATGGGCTATGGTCAGATGGTCTGCATTTGTGGAGTCTGGAAAAAAAGAACAGGTGGTTTTGGTTTTCATCAAACAACTCACAAATGACAGCATGACCTGCTTTGAGTCACATGACTCCTACATTTCACAGTCTACATTGTGGCTATTGCACATGCTCATATTAGAGATGTGTTGTTTAAATTATATATAATTCAGCCCTAGTTCAAACAAAAGTGCTGAGCTGATCCCAATGAATGTGCATTTTTTTATATATTAAAGAATAACACAACACCTGAAACAATGTCACCAAAAGCCGAGATTATTCTGTTTAATTATATGGTTTGTTTTTAGTAGAGAACTTTATGACAGCAGGTAAGGAAGAGAAGGAATAATTTGCTGACTGGTGGTGTGTTGTTTGTGTGCTACAGCCTCAGCTTGTCTGAAAACAGAATCTACCACAGAAACAATCTCACACTTGTTGATGTTTCTCTCCTCAGCAGATGAGTCCGCCCTGCTCTGAGCAGCACACAAAGCTTTTTCTGTGTTTTTTAGGCTCTGACTGTGTAACAAAACCAGCAAAGTGGAGCAACAGTGGCTGAGTTAATTATGGTTGACACATCAGGCGGGGGGAGGGGGAGTCTCTGGGTCTGTCTCCCCCCCTCAAACACACTCGATTGGAGGAAGAGAGAGAAGCAGAAGTCACTGATGTATGGAAAATGATGTGACATTTTCAAACAGAAGAAAATGGATAACAGATTCAACAAAAAAGTTAAGCTGGGGGGGGGCCTATCCCAGCTGTCATTGGCCGAGAGGCAGGGTACACCCTGAACCGGTCGCCAGTTGACTGCAGGGCCACATAGAGAGACTGACGACCATTCACGCTCACACTCATACCTAAGGGCTATTTAGAGTCACCAGTTAACCTCATGAGCATGTTTTTGGTCTGTGGGAGGAAGCTGGAGTGCCTGGAGAGAAGCCACACATGCACGGGAAGGACATGGAAACCTCACACAGAAAGGCCCCTGTCCGACCTGGGAACCGAACCAGTAACCTTCTTGCTTTGAGGAACGTGCACTACCTGCTGCGCCACCATGCCGCCCGCTGGTCAACATCAGAATGTTTATTTCGCATACACTCACAGTGGGATATTCTTTTTCAGATGGGCCTCTCAGAAGATCAAACATGACAGAGAAGAATCTCCTGCCATCCAAAGAGACTGAGTCCAACTCTGATGACAGGTCCCGTAAATGGACTTGACCTGACTTGACTCACATAAACCCCTGCTAAACTCCATCATGTTTCCCCAATCATTACAGATGTTTGTGTTCAATGACTGACTGGAGAAGGAACTGCTCATGGGAACGCCTAAAGACTCTTATATTTTGGGAAAATGTAGTCAAATGTTTATCACGGATGACCAAGTGCAATATTCCCTTGATACCAACAATCTTGGAATAAATACCCAAAGACCTCATCAGAACAACAAAGCAGTTCATAATGATTGACTTTGGACTTCTTTCTGCAAGAAGAGTGACTGCTCTATGTTGGAAAACTGTTCAACCCCAGGGTGCTGGTTTGGCAGAGTGGTTAGCAATCAGGCACCCGATGTACATGCTTCTGCCGGTCCAGGTTTGAATCCCATCTGTGACCAGTTTACAGAGTGTCTTCCCCTACTCTCTCACCCACTTTCACAAGCCTATGCACTGTCTCTCTCCTATCAAAAAATGCCCAAAAAATACATTTTTAAAAAATGTTGAACCCCCTTCATTTGGAATAAGGAAGCAAGAGCTGATGACAGGCTTCAGACTGGAGAGATTGACATACGTTGTTAAAGGTAAACAGACAGAGTCTGTATATATTTGGGACTCTTTTTAATGTTTTTTTTGCTTGACCGACAAAAGAATAAAACTACTAGAAATGCAAAACTCACATGGACAATATGAGCGTAAGTCTATAGATCCTGCCTTTTATTTGATTTTATTTAGTTTGATATCACTTTTTAATTTAATATATGTATATATTTACTTATTCTTTGCCTGTGTGTGTTAAGGTGTAACTGTCTGAGGGGATATATGTATAAAATTTGGGTATGTTCTACATATGTTTTGATATGCATTTAAAACTTAAAGAAAAAAAGGTATCCACATTTATACATGTTGAACCCTTCTGATGGGACAGTGGAAGCAGTTTGCGGTTGTCCAAGGACACATTGTCATCTGACTGCAGGACCTCAACCATCAAGTTCAAAGACCAACTCCACTGCTGAATCACATCTGTACAGACAGGTTAACAAATGATCAAATTAAGGAAAACCCATGAAGTTTCTCCAACCATCCTGTAACTGGAGGAATAAAGAAAGCAGCAGCTTTGATTGACAGCCATCAGAAGAAAGAGAACGCTGTCATCAGGCGTGGTGGTGGAGTGCAAGGGACTACGAGGCTTTACCCAGTTAAGGTTGGCACAATGGAGTATGCAGGAAGGTCAACCACCTGCCTACTGAAACATCTAGGACTGAGGAGCCAGGAGCTACACAAAGCCATGAAAGAACCATCGGAGGGAAGAGAGAGAAGGTAAGCTTTCAGCTTTGGTTGAGGAGGCAGGACAAGGCATGGAGGCGACGGGCGAGCTGTGAAACATCTGTGAATAGAGGTTGCTGGCTGATGACCCAGTCAAGTGAGCACTGGTGAAGGTGTGGCAGGCCCAGAGCCCAGCAGGTGTTACCACCTACCTGTTCTAATCAACATACAGCCTAATCTGTGCTACTTGCAGGCATGATGCATTGTTGTGGTACTTTAATGGGTTGGAAACATCCCATTAATGCTTTATACCATTTCTGGGGGACATGAGACCCTGAACTTGACCAAGAACCCTGTTTACTGTTATTAATCTGCCTACAAAAACTTGTGGCAAGTGGTGCAGAAATTATGCATTTTTATGGCCAACCCAGTGTTCACAAATGCAACCCTCACATCATCAGAACCTCTGGAATTCTCTCCCACCTGATCTCAGGAATTTGAACTCTCTGCCCCTCTTCAAATCCAGACTGAAAACCTGTTCAGGACTGCATACTCCATTTAACAACAACCTGCCATCTACAGACCCACTTCTATTTTGTGTTTGGCTGATTTATTGTTATTGTTTGTATTGATGTTGCATTTTATTAAACTTTGTATCATGTCCTTAAGTGTCCTGAAAGGGGCTTTTAAACAAAAATGTTTTCTTATCATCTCTGGGTAGCCAACCTGTGTTATTCCATGTCATGGTTCATCTGTGCTGATTCTCATTCATCCAGGTCATGGTTATCTTGAAGATTCAAAATCGGGGCAACTGGACTGTGTTCAGTTTTGGGAAGACGTTTCACTCCTCATCCAAGAAGCTTCTTCAGTTCCAAAGAACTGGCCAAGGCAGCAGATGTTTACCTTGCTAGAGAAGAAGACCATGACATGGTTGTTGATACTTGTTCCTCTCAGCAGGGACTATGGCCTGCTGGACAGGGGAGAAGTGGTGGGCTAGGACGTGGGGTAGGATGCCATGTCAAAAGTGCACAGTAGAAATCAAATGTTTATGATATTGAAGATGAAACAGCAGAACTTCACACTATGCTGTTTTACATTCTGACTTTATTGATACATGTTTGAAGGCATTTCAACCACAACCGACGGAAGAGTTGAGGGGAACACTGTAGCACGCAGAAGTGAGAATTAAGACGCATTTCCATGATGATTACACTGAAGAAAGGAAGCTGCAGTGTTTTAGCTCCATATACAACACCAGCACAAGAAGGCTGAAGGAAGAACTTGATAATGTACAGAGGAAACAATGCTTTAAAATGTCCAGACTCCCATTTGTTAATGTGTTATTCTACTTACAATCAATAAACTTAGATTTAAAAGTCTACCATCTCCGGTGTTGTTCTGGAAGATGTCATAACCCCTTCTCACTCGCCCTCAGTGAATTTCTCAGATTTTTTGCTGCTGCTCTCACACTTCAGCTCACCTACATTTTACAACTTCAGTAGCAGTTTTGTCAGATATGGGCCACTGTCTTTATTGGATAAAAAACAAACAGAACTGAAAACATTTATTTATAGAAAATGTATCTTAACTCCACTTCCGCCATGTTTTGCAAGAAACTCCATCATCTCATGCATGACCTGAAATAAGGTTCAAACTGCATCTTATATTGGCTCGAAACAGGATGCATCATTTAATTGTCAAACACAGGACAGTTCTGTATTTCAAGGGATGGGTGGTGACCCTATTTTGGTGTCAGGAAATATTGCCCGGCCCCAGAAGAGGTGTCAGAATAATAAATATACTTTGTGTGGATATAACAAGGCCAGGGAAAATAAATTCAACTTATGTCTTGCACAGTAGTACTCACATATTTGGATGTATTAGGAAAATTTAAACTTGCCTTGTCATGAACTTCATGGGTGGTGGGGGCATGACAAGATATTAATCCTAAAGAGGACTTGACAGAAATGATGAACGTTTGTCTTTATCAAAAAGCAGGTAATGCGGAGGAAAGTTTAAACAAGCATAGAGGATAAATGCGTGAACATGATAAAAAGTCAAAAAGGTGCCATAATGTTTTAAAGTTTTAAATTAACCTGGGGATTCAGTTTGTTTCTCGTCTGTTCGTCTTCTCCAAACGCATGTTTTATGAGGAACAAACAAACACTTCCTGTTTCATTTTGAACTTTATTTTCCAGCATCACTCTCTGTTTTGTTCTCATCCTCTGACACTGACTCTGCTTCAAGAGAAAACAGATTAACGCAGATGAAAATATCAGGACGTCTGTCTGCTGCTGGACCAACACTTCCGGCGTGAGGAGGCACGCGCCCAGCGGCGGCGTCGAGTTCTCTGGAATCTGCGCGTGAGTTCCGCTCTCAAAGGCCGTCGATCCCTACAAACTAAAAGCACCAGACGTCGATGAGAGACTATGGCCGTCTGAAGAGGGGCACACTGTTAGACCGCATTTATTTCCGGAGTCATGACTTTTACCCACATGTATCCTACCATAAGTGAGAGAAATGGGATGTAAGGAAAATAGTCACAGAAAAGTTTTTCTGTGAGAAATCATGGAACCTCAGATAATGAAGTTTAATTTGTGAACATTTGGGGCTCTTTAAATTCAGGAGCTTCACCAGGACCCCCCCCCCCCCCAATAAATAAATAAATAAATAAATAAATAAAAATTAGATTCCCTCAGTATGCAAACTTTTTTATGGTCATGTTCAGATGTGCTCCAAATTTAAACTTTAAAATCTGCTGCATGTGAGTTTAAAAGATTGTAAATGATGTCCTGTAAATAAATATAATAGAGCATCATGGACAGCATGTTCTTGACTGGACTAATGTGAAAATATTAAGTTCAGGTGAAAAAAAATTGTAAAGGTCTTTACAGTAAATTTGAGGACATTCTAGGACTTTTCCTCAAGTAATAATTCAACTGAGCAACTATGGCTTTTACTTTATTTATATTTATATTTAACCATGATCATTTATACTCAAGTGCTGAACTTGGGTTCTTTGCCCGACTCTTCAGCCGGTGTTTCTCAAATAGTGGAACGCCACCCTCAACTGATCACGACATGCCATACTGAAAGGGGGCGCGACTTAGGACATAGCCAAATTGGGGCTTGGGCACCATGGGATTTTGATTGGCCAACCCATGTGCAGATCCCAAATTCTGCACTGTGATTGGCTTCTTGCCATGTCAGAGGTGGGATGTACTCATGTGTGCAAAATTGTTGGTACCCTTCTGTTTTAGAAAACAAAACCCACAATGGTCTCTGAAATAACTTGAAGTTGACAAAAGTAACAATACATAAAAATGTACTGAAAATTAACTAATGAATATCAGAAAATGTTTTTGAATTGTGGTTCAACAGAGATATTTTAAAAAGCCAAACAGTGAATCTGACTTGAATAAAATGATGGTACTCCAAGAAAAGCTTGAAAATGATTTGACCATAGGGACATGTTAAACTAAAGTGCGTCCTGTAATTAGTATCACAGGTGTCGACTTGTAATCAATTATTCTGCCTATTTAAAGGGTAAATAGTCGTCACTGTCCTGTTTGGTATCATGGTGTACCACACTGAACATGGACCACAGAAAGCTAAGGAGAGAATTGTCTCAGGAGATTAGAAAGAAAACTATAGACAAGCATGTTAAAGGGACGTTCCTGTGACTATAGCTGCACAGCTTATTCAGAAGTTTAGGGTCCACAGGACTGTAGCCAACCTCCCTGGATGAGGCTGCAAGAGGAAAACTGATGACAGATTGAAGAGACGGATAATATGATTGGTAACCAAAGAGTCCAGCCTCCAAAGGGATTAGAGGTGAAATCCAAGGTCAAGGTACATCTGTATCAGATTGCAACATCCGTCACTGTTAACTTAATGGGGGACATCACTGTTGAAACCAAATCCCAAAAAAAAAGAGACACTGGAATTTTCTAGCTTTTTGGTAAATCGCATCAGCTCTATGTTCACAGATGCAAAAATGAAACTTACAAAGAACAGAACACTGTATCCACAGTGAAACATGGAAGAGGCCCATGTTCTGCATCTGGCACAAAGTGTCTTGAATATGCACAGGGTACAGTGACATTTCAAGACTATCAAGGAATTCTGGAGCAAAATGTGCTGCCCAGTGTCAGAAAGCTTGACCTCAGTCACAGGTCATGGGTCCTCCAACAGGATAATGATCCAAAACACACAGCTAAAAGCACACAAGAATGAATCAGAACAAAACATTGGACTATTCTGAAGAGGCCTTCAATGAGCCCTGATCTTAATCCTATCGTAGATAAATAAATAACTTTTAAATTTTTTTCTGTGGCAAATCATGGAACCTCAGATAATGTACTTTAGGAGCTTCAGCAGCAAACAAACAAATACAATTTACCCAAGGTAAATATAGACTCCCTCAGAGTCTTCCCATCAGCAGAGGAGCTGAAACATGCAGTCTGAAGAAGACAGCTGGGGCAGTTTGCACATAAGAAGTGGGCAAAAATACCTGTGGACAGGTGCAAAAGTTGTGCAGAAGGTGCATTGAGACTTACAGAAATTGCCTGATTGCCTCAAAAGATTGTGTAACAAAATATTAAGTTTAGGGTACCATCATTTTTGATCAGGCCAGTTTCATTAGTTTGTTTATTTAAATGATGCTGTTGAACCACAATTCAAAAATAACGGACTGACTTTAATATTCTGTAATTTTTTCCATACTTTTGTCAGTTTCAAGTTATTTCGATTACCAATGTGGATTCTCTTACTTTAAGGGATGGTTATCAACAATTTTGCACACGTCTGTATGTAAAAACTAGTGTGGGCTGCGGAACAACAGTTTTTGTTATCTTTTTCTGCATAATGTTTAATAGGGGAAAATTTTGTTAGAACTTGAAAATGTGACTTTTATTTGAGTCTCGAAAAAAAGGGTATATGAGTGGGCACTTAGTTATCTCTCACTGTTAAATGCTGGACAATATATTAGGCTATATTAATTGATTAATTAAATCATCTTTTGAAGGGAGTTTTTATTTTTTTCTCTTGATAAACCTGTCCCTCATTTTGCACACTTGTCAATTTTTTGTTGACATTTTTTTGTTGACATAAATCAAAACATAATGTACATTTGATTACATTACAGCTTGCACAATATTTCTAAGGGGAATGACTGTGTTTAATTGTGTTAGATAAAATGAAGTCAAAACTTGTAAAATGTAATTTATCAATTGCTGTTTTTTCTTTGTGAGGGAAAAATATATTAAAACCAAATATAATAATTTGTGCAGAAAATTCAAGGACTTTTTTCTCATGTTACCCAGCCCTAGAATCTGGCTAAAAATATGATTTAGATTATAAGAGTGTACAAAAAAGACCACATAAATCGTGGAGGTCGGGTGGAACGGGGCACAGAAATATACTGATCTTGAAAGGGGGACAAGTAAGATAGTAAGAACCAGTGCGAGTTACGCTCGCTGTGGTCCGTGCTTTTATTTTTTAGACAATGACCGGAAGTTGCACGCTTCTTTTTCGATGTAGCTTGACATTGGTGCGTCCAGGCGGCGGAGGCACACACACATAAGCTGAGCACACACACAAAGAAAGGTATCAACTACTAAATATTTATATCACAGCTCGTACTGTTACACCATTCTCTGTTTTTCATGCCTGTTTGAGAATGTTTGGAGCGTTTATGTTTCCGTGTTGCCTTCAGGGGAGAATTTCGGAGTCGGTCCATCCTGTAACTGGAGATCAGCTGCATGTCGACGGTTGAAGCTTTAAAATGCATTAAGCGTGTTGTTTTTGTCTTCAGCGTCGATATTAATCCTCTAAATCGTGTGTTACCTTCTGACATGGCTGTAGCTTGTTGTTGACACCTCTAGGTGAAAGTTTCATCTGCCTGGAAATTGTTGAGGTGTTGTATGGAGGCTCCCTGCCGACTGCGACATCGCCCCCCGTCCATGTATTTCTGCTATTCCACCTCGACCTTCTCGCCTCGATCCGGAGCCGAGGTCTGGTTTGGTTCGTCGGGGTTTTGTTCCCCATATGGCACCGGGATAAACAAGGCCTTTAGCCGAACTATTTCACCAAATGATTTCCTTTGTCGCAGCTCGACGAGGCTAAAAATAACGCCCGACTGCAAACATTAGCCGAGGTCAGAATTCAGCGTTATGAAAGAGGGAAATGCTCCGGCGATTAAGGCGGATAAGTTCCTCAATACCATCCTCACACCGGGTATATAAGCTGATGGATCCAGTTAACCCGGGTCACCGTCTGGTCCAGGCCTGGTACTTAAATGACGGACGCGTTACTGGAGTCCTGGCTGCATCGTGGGATTTATGTAGCCTGAACAGTAAAGTCCGCGGTACTCCCTTTAAAAATGTTAACGTGTAACCTTTTATCGCGTTTTAGCGACAAATGTGATGTCGTGAAGCATGAAGTGTGACTGATGAGGTATTCAAAGAACTCACTGTTTCGTTCGGCTCAAAGATTTTCCACCAGACAGGTGTTCATTTTGTAAAATCTCAGACTTAAATCTGGTTCACACATCTATTTGAGGGACATTTGTTGCAGAAAACGCGAGAGCCTTTGTGCTGGTCGTGATTGCAAGCACCAAAGATATAAGGAATTACTTTTGATAAATAATCATTGTTGTTAATGCAAATAGAGTTGATTTGAGTCAAAGTAACTGTGCTGACTTTACTTCAATCTGGCCACAAGTGAACGCAGTGTTAAAATGCATAGATATGTAAATTTAAGATGACCTGTGATGGTGCCAAGTCAGGGTTTGTCCAGCAGAAGTTGACAGGTAATTGGAAGAAAAGCTGTCATGCTTCTGAGAGAGCTGGTAGTGCAAGGACAACATGTGAGGGCCGGGCGTGAGGCTTTTATGTGGTACTATGGTTGGTCATTTTCACTGACAGAAGAAAGAGCTGGACAAAGACAGGAAACATCACCCATTTGATTATCATTGGAGCCTCTGGAGCACGACCTAACTTTGGATCGACCTACTGAGGCTGGTTCTTTAATGATGTTGTTGGGCACACTAGTGTGGTGTAGTGCAGTGTTAATTTTGTTGACTGATTGTTTTCCTCATGGTTTTCATCAACAATCTTATTCCCTGATGAAAACTAGACAGTAACTAATAAACACAAGAGCACATGGACAAAAACATAAACTAAATGAATTGACAATTTCATTAACAGATAAACACTAGACAAAAGTGTTTGACAGAGACTTAATCCAATCAGACCCAATGTGGTCATGTAGAAAGTAGGGACAAGTTAGGAATATATCCAATCACAGCTACTTTGGTTGTGTGGAAAGGTTGGATGAGAACAGAGGGACATCCAATCACAGCTGCTTTAGCTCGGAGTTAATGAGTTATGAAATTGAACATACATTTAACGAATAGTCATCATAAAACGTTAGTTGTTGACTCAATATCTTTTATTTTTTACAAAACACCCAGTGTTTTGGTTGTGACTGCACTATTTTGGTAGTGACCACTATTTTTTTGTTTGCAAGGTTGTATCATATTCCCTCCACCTTATTGCTTAATATTAACTTCAAACATGTCTTACATTGGGAATATTATGAACACAAATGTTTATAATCAATCAAATGACATTTACTTTGAAGGCCAGCATTAGCCTACTCAAACATCACAACGCATCTACTGTAACATTACTTAAAGGTGCTATGAGGAGAATCTATTACCGGTGACATAAAGACTCTGCTACCCATGAGCACACACGGCGACTGTCATAATGCTGTGTTCCAGTAACCTCGGAACTAGGAGTGACATCATCTCTGACTTATTGGCGTTCCAGTTGAAGTCGGAAAAAAAAACATGCCGATCTACCAGGCTATTGTTAGCTGTTGTTAGCACGCCCTGTGTTGTTGTTCACAAATATCACATGAAGAATGTGATTATCACTATGGCAGCATATAAATATAAGTCTAACAATACTATGTATACAGCTGGTTTAGAGCGACACACCCCAGTCAGAAGTGCAAATAAATGGATTATTACAGGAGCTAAATAACTGTTCACACTGGGGGCATCCATCTTCCATTGTCAACTCGGGGGTGGTGAGGTTTCACCGAGTTCCCAGTAGGAAATTCAGACTTCGGGGGATGTTTCAGTTGTAGTCTCCTACTCGGAACCCAGAAATTCCAACTTCCGACTACAACTGGAACGCGCCACAAGCCAAAGCGTGTGTTTGTTGTGATGCTAAATGAATGAAACTCGGACCTTCCTTAGAGCTCTGCATTGCTTTACAACTTCTTTTTTCCAACAACTTTCAGGATGCAAAGCGACGAGGTTATGTATCTCTTTCTAGTTACTTAGCGGTAGTTTTTGATGTGTGACAACAAGCAATTTTTAGAAAACTTAGTATTGTAGTTTTGTAGCTGGCCATATATCACTACTTACAGCTTGGTGCTCTAAGACTTGTCCGAATAATATAGATTTGCTCTAATTTTATTTGTCTTGTTCCCGAAGTCGAGTATCCAGGCCAGTCCAGCCCGGTCCGACCCGACCGGAAGGCTAAGGAATAGCATTTATAGATAACCCATTTTGATGCTATAAAACTCATCTTAAAGTGTGTAGTTCAATCAGGCATATATCTAAAAGTGAGACTTTTTTGTAATTATTTAGAAACTCCTCACAGTCCCTTTAAAACATCTTATTTTAAAAAATACACACACCAGAAAGTGTTATGCAAGAACTTTAATGAACTTAAAACAAAACAAACAACTTCTTAAGAATAACATGGTCGACACCCTTGGGCTAAAAGTGTAGTTTTTCAAATATTTTGTTTTGCCATATTGGTGTTTTTTTCATTTCTCCCTGATGCTTTCTCCTGATGCTTTATAATATAAAACATGAATCAGCATTATCTACATGTTTTAAGAGGTAATAATGATCAAACATTGACTGAAGTGAGTGGACCATTACATGTTGTCACAACCGAAACTCTACCATCTGTTTGGGTTGTGACAATTTTAGCTTATTTTAGCTAATAGCTAAAAAATGCTACCAACCACATGGCCAGCAAATGGATGTTTAAACAAGTGTACACCCATAAAAACATAATATGTTGCATTAAACCTCCAAAAGTTTACCTAATTACAGAGAATATGTGTTTGGTAGTGACAATTAAAAATTTTCCCGACAGATTTTCAGATTTTGGAACACATTTACTCCAAAATGATGAGAGGTAACTACTCACCTTAATGCCATGAGGTAGAGGGATGCTGAGTCTCTGCCTGATCAAAAATGCAGGGGTGTGGCTAAAAACAGGCTCAACCTATGTGGTAAAACTATCTGTGTTTCGGGCGTGACAAGAAAGTGTGGGACAGCATTTTTTGAATGATCTTTTTAAATTAAAAAAATAAACCCGAAATACATCCAAATTTTTTCAATGCTGTTTAAAAGAAATCAACAAGACATTT
Source organism: Scarus forsteni (assembly GCA_036419115.1). Classification (NCBI taxonomy): domain Eukaryota; kingdom Metazoa; phylum Chordata; class Actinopteri; order Labriformes; family Labridae; genus Scarus; species Scarus forsteni. The sequence goes on along the minus strand of JAZDUH010000147.1, from coordinate 7,229,138 downwards.
TAAAAAACATCATTGAAAAAAAATACAAAATTGTTTTAAGTATAATTTTCATAGGTCGAAATTTAGGGCTTAGGGGTTGGGACAACCACTCCCCAATAGAAAGTACACTATAAATGATGATTTTGTATATATTTAGCTTATTACTATCTATTTGCTGTCTTGTGTGTAGAATAGATCATAACAGAATCTTAGTAAATATGTTAAGTCTGAATTCTTAATTCTTTTGTTACATAGTTTTTTGTAGTGTGGGACCACAGTTTGGACAAAGTCGGTAGAATGACCCTTACAGTATATGTTGCATCACAAATGGTGTGGTGTACAGCAAACAATCCTGAGGCTGGTAGAGCTGTTGCTGACTCGATTATTCTCACAAAGATTAAATCCTGAAGAATTTACCTTTTGAGAATTCAAGAGTTGAATGGAAACCGTCTAGTATCCACAAATCTTTTAAATTTAGGACTAGGGATGGGAATTGACAAGTTGTTATTGATACCAATACCATTACTTATTCTACCCATACGTTTAATTTTTCAACAATTCCTTTATTAATGACTATTATTATTATTTATTAAATTCCTGATGTTCTGTGTGGGAAAAAAGTGGGCCTGTGCAGATTTTCAGTGGCAACAATGTCAACCACATGACACTGCTGATATCATGCTGTGTTGCAGAAACAAACACTTCTGCAAGTTGCTGGTGTTTCCACTTGGGACCCATGTACACAACAACGCTGTCACCACAATCAGAAAAGTTTTTCTTTTGTGTTTTCTGTGTTCACATGGAGACGCTGTGATGACGTTGCACATTCACACGGATCCGTGAGATACTGAAAATGCGGTGTGCCAGGGCAGTAGTGGGCGATTATAAAAAATGCATCTCCATTGGTCAAAGTGTAGACGCAGCAAATTCACATTTTGTTGGAGGAGCAGTAACTAGGGATTTTAGTTAGCAGCACACATGATGCTCTGTCGTGGGCCATAGCTGTTGTTGTTTTTCGTAGGTGCATGCTCAACCTGTTTCTGAAAGAGTACCGCGCATATGCCATGTGTCACTGTTTTCCCTGACAACTAAGATTCCTGTTTGCACAGAGACAACAATGAAAAAGATTTCAGAACTTTTCACTCTGGACCCCGATTTCAAAAGTTTATGGATTCACTAAATGTGGGCACCGCTCTCGAGCAAACGGACGATGCAGATGCAACAAAACTCTCCGTTTTCAGCTGTTTTCATCATCATATAAACAGGCCCTTGATGAAAGTTATGTGGTATGAGTCTTTTGGTCAAACAGACTACAGTTTTGATAACTTTGGCACTATTTCTGTCATTATTTGACTTCTTTGTTATCATTTCTACAGGCTGCATTTAGTGAGAATGTGACGTCTTGATTTGCAAGGCACGCACAACAAATTGGAAGAACTTGGCAGGAGAATTGATAAGCTGAAAGACTAATGATATCAGTGTCTTGAGGGAGCTGTAATTTATTCTGAACTAAATCTGTTTTTTGATTTGGACTGGTTCTCTTTGCTGTACCTGAGCTTGACAGACATGTTCACAGAATTAGATATTGAGGTAAATATTTTTGCATTGATATTCAGCGTTAGAATAACAAGACCCGTGTTTTGGTTTACATTTCCCAGCCTCAAGATACTCCAACACAAAAGAAAAAACAGCAGACCGTCTTTATAAAACATGAATGTCTTCAATGGAGCTGAATGTGAGAGTAGACAGTGAAGATGTCAAGTCTTGCTCAAGCTGTCATCATCTCCCCTCAAACATGGGGAGCTTGTGTTTAGGGCAAAGTCAGTTTTGGAGTGTGTGAACCTTTCTAAATCTGCTCTCCAGGCTCGGTATGTCGGATGAAGATTCCCGTGCCAGCACCAGCTCTTCCTCGTCTTCATCATCAAACCACCACCATCAGCAGCAACAGCAAGACACCAACTTATCCAAGAAACGAGAGAGTAAAGCCAGCATGAGCAAGACCTCCAAACTCCTCTCTACCAGTGCGAAAAGGTGACCCTCATCTTAACAGAGTGATGCTGGAGGACCTAAAGCACTCTTATTAGTTTGGCCTGTGCAGCGAGAGTTGCAGGGCTTTAGTGTAACTCCTGTTTTTAAATTCTGGACACCAGATCTCTTCGATGGTGTTTCTTGAAATTTGAGCAATTTCTCCCAAATTCAAATATGAGTCAGAAAGTTTCTTAATTAAAACAACAGTTGATTTTATCCATCATGTTGAGTCTCACTAGTTGTACATGATGAATGTCAACCCCCCTCCCCACTTGCCCTCAGTGAAGTTCTGATTTGTTGCTGATGCATTCACACTTCAGCTCACCCAGACTTACCAGAAAAAAAAATACGAGGGGTTGCGTGGTAATTACCAGAGTGCTGAAATAATACTAAAAAAAACAGCTGTCAGTGTTCGCACATACAGCTCTCCTGGGTCAAGTCAGGAGAATGTTTTTATTTAATTTTATTTAATTTTCATATGAGCTAAGAGGCACAATCACAAAAATGAACATGAATCATTATGTATTTTACATACAGACCCTTTAAGGTTTTTGGGTAACAGAGGAAGGAACAGGCATATTGTGAGTTGACTGTGAGTTCACTCACTGCTGACAGTCTCTCAGTCCTTCATATTCATTTTCGAGAGTTTACCTCACATTTTGTTTTTGACTCAACTGACCACTGTTCTGGCCTTTTTCCACTAGCACGTATTGGCCCTACTCTACTCAGCTCTACTCAATTTGCAGCGTGTTTCCAATAGCCCCGTACCTCCTAAAACAAGCTAGTTTTAGTACCTACTCCGCTCTGGTTCTAAGCGAGCTGAGTCGATACTAAAAGATGACGTCACCGACTGCTGGCTACTGATTGGTCAGACAATGTCGTCATCAATGAGTCATGAGCGCGACGACCTAGTATGCTAGCGGTAGCTGCCATTAGCTTACCCTCATAGTCTTTTCTTTGCAGCTTGATTGCTCTCGTCCTCGGCTTCATTCTGTTGTATAGCTTCCAAAACTCTCCTGTGCTTCTCAAGGGGTATTTCTTCTTACCACCTGCAGCCTTCTTCTGCTTTCCTTTTTTACTTGGTTTGTGACAAAAAGCCACAGATTTTTGTGTCGCGCTCAAAATGACGTCGCCGCAGTGCCACTCACCCCGTTGGGCAGGCAACTGGGGCTAATGGAAAAGCAGCACAAGGCGAGTAGAGTAGAGTAGGGCTAATAGAAAAGGGCCAGTAGTCCACAAGTTAATTGTTTCGTTTAGAGCTATTTACAATGAAAAGAGAGATCACAAACTGTGGGAGTTTATCGTTATAATTTAAACCTAGAAGTAAACTTATGAGTCATACAAAATCTGCACACAGAGGAGTTGTCAACCCGAGCCATTTGTTCCAAATTAGATAAAACTTTTCCCTTTGTGTCCTCAAGGAGTATGATCACTCTTCCATTCTGAAAATTTCTTGTGTTATTTCATACCATTCTTAAACTGCAGGTGGCTCTAGTTCCTTCCTTGTAATAAAATTCTTACCTGCTGCTTATTGAGCATGCACCAGTTTTGTATCACTCGTCATTGTGAGGCCAGTAATGTGACCCAAATGCAGATTTTCAAACTTCTGGGGAATGTGAATTTTGAATATGTCAGTTAATGTTTTATGAATACCTTTCCAGTACAAACCAAGTTTAGGACAATCCCAGAAAACATGGTATTGATTTGGTCTTACTGAACCACACTGTCTCCAACACTGCTGACTGTTGTTCCAATGTTTTTCTTGTTGTGGAGTTTTAAAGTACCTCATAATTTTTTCCGACAATGTTCCCTCCAGCCCATGGAACTTATTGAGAACCACTGAAACCTCTTCCCATTCCTCCCCCTGCTTCTTTTTCCCACTTTTCTCTTTTGTTGAGGGTGTCCTCATTTTTTGCATTTAGAAGGGCATTGTAGAGTTTAGAAATCAACTTCTTCTTATGTGTTGCTCTGTAAGCAGAAATCAGGTATTTGTACAGCTCACCATCGTTTAATAAATAATTGAATTTGCACTCTTGATTGAAATAATGACGCAGCTGTGAAGGTATCTAAAATCCCTCTGCTCCAGTCCATGTTTTTCACAAAGAAATTTTAAACTCTGCCATGCCCCTCATTAGTGAATGAGAGACATGTTGTTAACCCTTTGTTTATTCATTTCTCAAACTGTTTATGGCCTCTATCAGGAAGGAAATATGTATCATGTTAACTACCTTCTGCCATATTGTAAGTAGGGCTGGGTTAAAAAATCAATTTAATCGATTTTAATCAATTTCACTTTAACTGGTTCACAATTGATCCATAAAATCCAAAGATCGATCTTTTAACTTGGGTAGTTTTTTCTTCGTTGGAATGTCCGAGAAGCAGCCTGTGGTATCAGCTCTGCTAGTCTCGCGTTTAGCTCTGCGTTCCACTGAACAAGATCTCATGAGATGTTACTGCAAACAGTCAAAAAACTCATGACAGAGGCGAGAAGCACTACATGGGTACCACCGGAGATTTTAAAGTTGACGTTTGGACATATTTCAGATTTAACAAGCATGAAAGAAAAGAGAAGTTGGACAAAAAAACAAGTAACTTGCAGAATATGCATTGATGTATATCATTAATATGTGATTAATGTAACTGCTTTGGGTTCAGTTCTTAATGTAAAAACAGTTTTAATAATGTACCAGGTCAAAGAGTCATATACAGCATTATTTTTACTGAGATAACCCAGACTGAACAAATTTCGAATCGTGAATTGAATCGCTTTGAGACCTCTTAATATTGAATCGAATCGATCCAGAAAATCTGAATCGATACCCAGCCCTAATTGTAAGAGTGTGATATAACCATTGGTTTTTACTTCCATAATTTTAGCTGCCAGTCCTTTATCAGCTATTGTGGCTTGTCGGGGATAATTAATTGCAAAACCACGTTTAAGTTCTTTCCTTTTTGCCGTTTTCCTTCTCTGAACTTGAAATACACTGAATCTTATCCTGGGTCTGTTTCCTTGCCAAATAATAGTTGTCTTTTTTTTGCATGTGTGGAATAATCTTTTGTTTAAGTAACTTAAAGAAGGATTTTGGTTATTATGGCAACTGTTTTATTAGCGTAAGCTTGACATTCAAACACCTCAAAGTTAAACATGGAGGAACTTCAAGAGTTGCTGATCTCTATGCAAAGTAACATTTTCATTATTAAAATGCTGATTAATTCTTTCATCAGAAACCTTGATAAAAGATTATTTACTTCAGACTTACTTAACAGAATCTCCTCTTTTGTATTAAACTCATATTTTTATTTTCTTTTGCAGAATTCAGAAGGAACTGGCAGACATCACGTTGGATCCGCCACCAAACTGCAGGTAAGAATTATGCACCGTAGTTCAGTAGAGACTTTCTCTTGGACATTGATTTTTCATTTCAGAGTGGTAATGCTGTTTTTTGAGTAGCCCATTTCTGTCTTTGTGTCAGAATGGAAAGTGATCTTGATGCTTTGTTGAGAGACTGTAAGTTTTGCATCATTAGGTTTACAGCTCATGACCTTGAACAGCCTCAATTGTTGTGTAATCAAGGCATTTTTATTATCTTTTATTCTTTTTTTGCACATAGAATAGTTGCATTTTTGTTGTAGTAGCATTGATTTCTTGGTGCCTGCATGCACTGAGCCTTCATGTGTCGTGGGTGAGGATGCTGTCTGGATTGTGAAAGCCATGTGTTGGCCCTAGAAAGATAAAGAAGCTCTGAATGGTGGTTAGCTAGGAGATGACCCTGAGGTGCTGTTTTTGGACTAGTTTGATCACGCTGGCCCATATCTCAGTGCATTTGCAACCTCTGTCATCAGTACATATTGAGCAATTCACAATTAAACCAGGATATTGGTGGTAATTCACAACACGTTATGACTTGGGAGATGTGTGAGAGCTTGACACAGTGCATGCTGCACATTAGGGCTGCCACGATTAGTAGACTAGTTGTGACTAAGTCGATTAAAATGGTCAACAACTAATTCAACAGTCGACGCGTCATTTGGATTTTTAAGCGTTGTTTTCTCTCAAAACTGCCTCTATACCTTCTGCTGTCTTTTTTTTTTTTTTTTTAAATGTATGTTTTTGGGCATTTTTGTGCCTTTATTTGTAGGAGAGAGACAGTGGATAGGCTTGTGAAAGGGGGTGAGAAAGTAGGGGAAGACACTCTGCAAACTGGTCACAGGCGGGATTCGAACCTGGACCGGCAGAAGCAAATACATGGGGTGCCTGGTTGCCAACCACTCCGCCAAACCACCACCCCACCTTCTGCTGTCTTGTCTGCCTTTCTTTCCTTGACACATGCGCAGCAGTGGTAACCTGGATCAGCTGTGATGTTACCTGAAGTATTTCACCCAAACAGCATCATGGCTAAGAATGTGCAATGCAAAATCTGCAAGGTAGAACTTGCCTTCCGTGGCAAGTCATGACGTAAATTAGCGGGTCAACGCAGGTGTGATGTTCCCACTGCAGCTGATCGGAGGCGAGCCTATAAAAACCTGCATCACTTGCAGGATCAGTCGACCCGAGTCGAAATGCTGATTAAACCCTTTCAAACTGCTGACAGGAGCCGATTGTTATCAGGTTTAAATTGAATTTTTGACCAGTCTGAAAGGGGTTTAACGTTGCCTGGGTCAAGTGAACAGGGCCAACTGGTTTTGTCTGTTAGCCGCTAAGGGTCATGTGGTTGTGTAATTCTTTGATAGGGCACAAAAGCATGAGTGAGATTTTAGCCCGAAAATAAGATACAAGTGTCATACATGTTAAGATTTCCATCACATTTTTGGGTGCAGCTGGAGGGTACAATGAGTTTTGAAGGCCCTCTGTGGATGTCTTCAGCAGGCAGACACACAGCAGACTGTTGTGGCTGCAGCAAATTCCCTTTGGGCAAATTTGACCCTGCAGTACATCCACTCAAAGTGCCTGTCTTTGTCCAGCTTTAAAACTTTACTGGAAAGATCCCTGCTTAGATATTATGGATGTTTTTTTATTAAGAATCAAGATCAATCTTTAAACCGTTTCAGCTGTTATAGAATTTTTTTGCAGGCCACCCGACTGCGTGGTCAGAAACCTGATTAAATCTTGCAGAGAGTTTTGCATGTCTGCCTCTACCTTTTCAACAGTGCTAATTGAGCAGCAGCAGGCCAGGAACTATAGTGACCTTTTGTGTGCTACTGTTACTGTTTTTTCAATTGAGCATAATTGGCTAAAGTGAAGAAAAGTATAAAAAAACACTTTATATAAGTGGTGGATTTCAAAAATTCAAAAACTATTGGTCAAGGTATGAGTATGTTAAAGCAGATATATCCATTGTACAAATGTGTAAATGCTCTATATGCTTGTACACAGTGAAATGATACACTGTTATGGACACATACAGTAGCTGCTGAGTGCACACTGTGGGCTCAAAGGGGACTAATGGGACCAAAAAAATCACTTTACACCTGAGGAAATGTTTAAATTACTTATTTTTAGGGCTGTCAAAATTAATATATTAACGCAGATTAATTAATCATCATCACTGAATCATCTCAGCACCACTGTTCCATGTGAGAAACTGCTCTCAGTTGCAAGCAACTTTGTCAAAAGTAGCGGTCAGCTCTTCTCTCAGACAGTGTCGACCAGTTGGTTTGCATCAGAAGCTGGCTGACGGAAAAAGAGACGTTTTCTTGTTAACATGAACTTTAAAGGTGTTTAATAAACAAATTTAGTGCATATATGTCTGATCATCTGGTGTGCTCCATATGTTCTTGGCTCTTGCCTGGTACTATTCCAGGTTTTCGTGCTGTACAGCACTAAAGTTTAAAGTGCTCTATAAAAAAGCTGATTGATTGATATTCCCTTCTTTCTTAAGTCTGTTTGTGCAATGAAACACAATTAAAGATTGAAAATGAATGATATTTAATCGTGATTAATCAAAATTAATCCATAGCAACCCTGTGAGTAATCTGATTAAAAGTGTTCATTGTTTAAGAGAACTACTTATTCAGATGGGCCACTTTGCAACTCTTTTTGACACATAAATATTCACATGCACATCCATTCAGTGTTTTATCAAGGGTCTGAGCTTTGGGGTCTTTTATAAGGGCTGGGCAACATATTGATTAAATCAATTACTTCTAATTATTTTCTGCAGAAGATTAAAAAAAAAATTAAGCTTTTTCTTGACTTACTCTTATTGTAACTTGTTGAAATGTTTTAAAATATTAATACTGAAAATGCTTTCATGATGGCTAATATTTGTTTTTGAATGAGATTAAGTATTGATCAGAGAGTTCAATGTAGAAGGAAGGAAGGACAGAAGGAAATTTCATGGGTTATTATTTACATTTAAATATATCTATTTCAATTTTCCACCATATTTAAAGCAGTTTCTAATTCCTTTCAATTCACAATATAATCTAAGATATACTGATCATTTATTAACTTACCCCACGCACTTAGATCTGTTTCGTCCTATCATATTTTTAAAATCATCTCTGCTTATATATTGTTGCCAAACAATTTTCTTTCTCTGCTGGACTCAGATATCTGGACTGAAATTCTCTTGTTTCCGCTTTTTTACCCCATATCTACATGTATTAACTGTGCCTTATCTTGTGCCTTGTACTCTGATGTTGAGTGTAATATGTGAGAACATCCTGAATAACATGCATTAATGTATATATATATATATATATATATATATATATATATATATATATATATATATATATATATATTCATATACATATATATATATATATGTATATATATATACATATATATATATATATATATATATATTTTTTTTACATGTATAAGTAAGCATATATGTGTATTGTTTATTACTGGCTGATCGGTGGGTGGCTATGCTTGAGGGAGCGTTAGGTGTGAGAGACTGTGAGTGTGTGTATGTGTGTGTGTCTTCTGTGTTTCAATGTTTTGATTTATCTGTAATTATGATTTTGTAATACTGATGATCATACTGTTGTGTTGTAAGGAGCCCCTCGAAAATGAGAGGATGCATCTCAAGGGGTTATCCTTGAAATAAACAATATGCTGTGGAAACAGATCAGCTTTTAGTGCTTATATAGGCAGACTACATAATCAACATCTTATGACATGCAGACAAACTTTAAAAGGGAAATTCTGTTTGGTTTGGGAAGATATTTGATAACATAAAGGCAAAACTTGATTCACATAATTTTTGTAACACTTGGAATTTGTTATTTGCTGTTTTTAAAAAGCAATAAAAATAGTACATTGATTGTCAGTAATAAAAAAAACAAGGATTTTATTTTAAAGCCATATTGTCCAGCCCTAGTCTTGAGGTAAGACCTCACTCAAGGTTTTGTTAAATGTCAATATAATATTTATAAATGAAACGATGAAGGAAGCATTAGACCTTCAGGTGCTGTATCAGAGGTAAAAATAAAAAAAAGTCACTGTAAAATGAGAAGAATAAGATCATAACACAGGCATCATAAAGGTTTATCTCTGTAGGGATCCTTTCTTTGATGGTGTCATAAAAATCGTACTCTTCCAGTGTCGAAAAGGAGAGCTTTGAGGGCTGTCCTTTCATTCTGTGCTTTGCCTGCAGGGATTATATTGCAGCTTTTACAACCAAGCAATCAAGTGCAATCCCATAGCTTTACGCACGTATTCTTGATTTAGAGCCCTATTTTATGTTGAAGTCAGATTAAAATACACAAAAAAAAGAACAACTTAACCTCTTGATGGTATTTTCTTAGTGTATTATTCCTTTTTCCCCACGTGCATGGTGTAAAGAAAGGTAGCATGGATTTACATTTGGTGCACTTATTTTTGGAACCTGTTTTGATAGTTTCATTAAAGAGGTCAAAGTGCGTTATCATAAGCAGTTTTGTGTGTTTTGAGCATCTCTAATGTGAAAGAACAATAGTCTCCCTCTTGTTTTGTACACGGTTTTATGTAACACAATATAGTCACATACAGGCCTTCATGGAGATGCAGATCCTCTCTGTATGTGGAGAAAGATGCTGAAAAAAAGTCAGCAGCTTTTTTTCAGCATCGGCATTGACAGTGTGTGTTTTATTTATTGGCCAGTCTGAGTAAGTGGTAAATGATATGGCAATAAAGCATCATCACCTTTTTTATGTCAGTATAAAAATTTAGATTTTGCCGTAATCCTTTTTTTTGATTGTTAACACAAATTACAAATTACCAGCCAGAGCCAAACTTGTATCCATAAAAATACCCTTTTAAATGTACAAATACTGAACTTAGAATATATATTTATTAGGGTCCCCACCCAAAGGGGAAGTACCTCCTGCGTCTCCGTATGAATGCAGATCGACTTTGAAAATGCAAAGAAAAATCTTTTGTGTTTTAAGTCACTGTGTTAACATAGCCAAAAAAAACATAGCTGCTTGGTCTTCTCCCTCTCTTCCTGTTTACAGCCAGGAGCTGAAATGGTTGATGAAGCTTTAGCAGTGCTGTGCCTACCACAGCCAAGGGTGTGTTGACAGTCAAGAAGCAGACCACCAGCTGTGTGAATAGGCTTCATCCCACTGAGAGGCTCTCCACATGGAGATAAAATCAGATGAATCTGTCAAGTTTTTACTGTTAAAGGCGTTTTGCCCACAGTGATACAGCGTTTTGGGTGTCCTCTTGACATTTCCAGAAACATTGATGTGACAGGCTCACCTCTCCCTCAAACTGCAGAACAACAGCAGCAGCAGGATCTCAGGAACAATACTGTCTGGAGGCATGGAGAGCAGCAGTGTTACCGCACCACTCACAGGCCTGGCATACACTATATTGCCAAAAGTATTCGCTCACCTTCCTTGACTCCAATATGAAATTAAGTGACATCCCATTCCTAGTCCATAGGGTTCAATATGACGTCGGTCCACCCTTTGCAGCTATAACAGCTTCAACTCTTCTTATACCCCTTTTCCACCAAGCTGGTTCCAGGGCTGGTGCTAGAGCTGGTTCGCAGTTGGTTCAACTGCGAACCGGTTAAGAACCGTTTGCTTTTCCACAAACGGGTGCCGGGCAGAGGGCTACGTCATCACGTCGATGTATACGTCTGTATACGTCACGCTAGTTTCCCATAACAACTAGCGCCGAATTCAATTGCCACTACAAAGATGGAGGACTACGTTGCAGTTCAAGTGTTGCTGTTGGCTTTTCGAGCCTTCCTTTGTAGAGCAAAAGTTGGCGATCCAGCAAGTTAATGTTGCTCGACGACTATGCAACGAACATCGATCACGCTTGAGAAGACGGGTAAGAGTGCTTTCGTGTTTTTACTCTGCTTTGTTGCTTCCGTGTTTTTACCCGCCCCCACCCCCTGACGTAAGCCCGTAGCCCCCGACGTAAAGTGGTTCTTTCTGCTGGCCCAGCAAAGAGTTGGTGCTTGCCAAGCACCGGTTTTGAGAGCCAGCAACCAGTGCTTAGTCTGTGGAAAACCAAAGAACTGGTGCTAAGCTGGCTCTAGCTCCGAACCAGCCCTGGAACCAGCTTGGTGGAAAAGGGGTAACAGAAGGCTGCCCACAAGGTTTAGGAGTGTTTATGGGAATTTTTGACCATTCTTCCAGAAGAGCATTGGTGAGGTCACACACTGATGTTGGAGGAGAAGGCCTGGCTCTCAGTCTCTGCTCTAATTCATCCCAAAGGTGTTCTGTCAGGTTGAGGTCAGGACTCTGTGCAGGCCAGTCAAGTTCATCCACACCAGACTCTGTCATCCATGTCTTTATGGACCTGCTTTGTGCTCTGGTGCACAGTCATGTTGGATGAGGAATGGGCCAGCTCCAAACTGTTCCCACAAAGTTGGGAGCATGGGATTGTTCAAAATGTCCTGGTATGCTGAAGCATTCAGAGTTCCTTTCACTGGAACTAAGGGGCCAAGCCCAGCTCCTGAAAAACACCCCCACATCATAATACTGCCTCCTCCAAACTTTACACTTGGCACAATGCAGTTTGACAAGTATCGTTCTCCCGGCAACCGCCAAACCCAGACTCGTCCATCAGATTGCCAGATGGAGCAACACGATTCATCACACCAGAGAACGTGTCTCCACTGCTCTAGAGTCCAGGGGTGTCGTGCTTTACACCACTGCATCCGACACTTTGCATTGCACTTGATGATGTGAGGCTTGGATGCAGCTGCTCGGTAATGTAAACCCATCCATGAAGCTCTCTGCACTGTTCTTGAGCTAAGCTGAAGGCCACATGAAGTTTGGAGGTCTGCAGTGATTGACTCTGCAGAAAGTTGTCGACCTCTTTGCACCTCAGCATGCGCTGACAGTTTACGTGGCCTATCACTTCATGATTGAGTTGTTCTTGTTCCCAAACACTTTCACGTTGTTATAATACATATATTGACAGTTGACTGTGGAATATTTAGGAGCAAGGAAATTTCTCGACTGGATTTTTATTGCACAGGTGGCATCCTATCACAGTTCCACGCTGGAATTCACTGAGCTCCTGAGAGCGACCCATTCTTTCACTAATGTTTGTAAAAGCAGTCTGCATGCCTAGGTGTTTGATTTTATACACCTGTGGCCATGGAAGTGATTGGGACACCTGATTCTGATTATTTGGATGGCTAAGCGAATACTTTTGGCAATAAAGTGTATATACTACAGTGTATTCATGGAGACAGACACATTTTTTCAACAATCTGTGTTTACAGAAAGTTTTTTTTTCTCTGTGTGGAGAGGGCCTATGCTTTAAACTGTCAGTATCTCTTAAAGCACATCAAATTTTCAGTCTCCAGAGTAACCATGTTTTCATGACTTGAAAAGTAAATGGTTTAATTCACCGTTTGCTGCAAATGTTTTGGTTGTCCTGCAGCTGACCTCCATATGCAGCACTGTTGTCTCATACGGTGGCCTTGTTTTTATTGTTGTGGGATTCAAAGTCATAACTGCAATGATAAATTGCACAATTGCAGTCGCATAATATGCATTTCACCAACAGCCAACCATATTCACAACAGTGCCTTATTGCCTCTGCCAAGGCAGATGTGGTTTTGCTGGTACATGTTTGTTTGCAAGATTGAGCAAAAACTTCAGGACAGATTTTTGCTGAAATTTTCATGATGTTGCTAATGGCCCAATTTAGACATGATAAGGTTTTGGTGGTATTATGTATATTTGTCTGGACACAAAATATTCTCCAAATTTCAAAAAAATCCCATAAGTTAACAGTGGGTGAAATTTTAACAGGTTCACTTTCTATTTTACAAGATGCTATGGGGTCCATGTCTCTATCATCTGAGTGTTTTTCTAGTTTTTGTTTGTTTTTAAAGAGCTTGCTTTCAAAGGCTGGGGGCCATGCTGCTTTAGTAAATGCCTGACCATAGTATTTTTAAGTATGGAACCATGGAAATATTTGAAGAAGTAGTCCAAAGCTGCGTTCACGCAGGGCGCGACCTTGCAACCATAATCACATCGACCGCTGAAGTCGCATAAATAAATGTCCATAAATACTTCACTGTGGTCACCGTTCCCCATCCCTGTGGCTTGGTGACGTCACAGCCGCTCACGTTTCACCCTGATCATATCATATATCATATAATAGGGTGCATAAGCTGATATTATTCCAACTGTATCCTTTTCACTCACCTACCAACCTACAAAACACTAAAGTTGATGCCCTGCAGCAGCATCATCTGTGAGTTTTATGCAGTCCGTCAAGGCGGAACTAATGTCCTCACTAATGTTTACCACATAGATTGTTACATAGATTGTTACTCCGTAAGCTGGAATTTAAACTGTCTGTCATGGGTACTTCAGACACACATAGCTGATTGGCTGTCAGCCACACACGACATCGCCTGAAAAGATAAACTTTGGCAACGAGCCAAGGGATCGCCTTGTCGCCAACGCGTCGCTAGAGGGTTAACCCTGCCCATCGCGGTCGTACATTGACTTCAAATGGAGAGTGATCGCATAGGACGCTTGAGTCATGTTCGGTGTGTTTGCACCTTAACAGTGGGTAAAACTATATCAGAACGTTTTGAGGGCCAGTCTTTTGAGATTTGATGCTTTTCATATTGGTAGCAGAATTTGTATAAAAATACTTCATTAATATTAAGAATAGACCATTTTCACAGCTCCACTACTTCCTGAAATTAGTTGTGTACGTTCATTTCCTGTCTTACATTATTGCCTTTCTGCAGCAGTTACAAAGGCACACCTGGCTTAATTAGTTTGGCCAATAATGTAAGACAGGAAATGAATGTACACAACTAATTTCAGAAAGTAGTGGAGCCATGAAAATGGTCTATTGGAGCAAGAGCGGAAGTAGGTCAAAGTAAAACAGGAAACAAATGAGGGTATGCTGCAGCACTTGTGTGGGAAACTTGATAAAAGGAAACACTTTATTGATGCTCTAACATTCATGGTGTATTTAGACATATTTGTTGGCACAATGTGCAGTTGTTTCTGAGTGAGCTGTTTAAGTGCACTAGAACATGTTAGTTTATTTAGTGACACCCAAGTTAAAGACACAAAGTCCTCACCTGTCCAGAAAAGTAAAGATGCTGACATAAGGGCCTCCATACATACATGTGGTGATCACACCCTGAGTGATTTATCTCTCTGTCTGAGTGTGGAGAAAGGCCTCATCTCTTCATTTTGTCTCTTCCATTCACCCACACGTGCAGAGAGGGACAATTTTTTTCTCATTGATTTGGGTCCTTTCTGCTTCATTTAGCACAGAATCTGCTCATTAGGGTATGAATGGAGCTGGCCTGCTTCGCCTTGCAGATGCTGTTTAATGGATTACACATCGATGAGTCAGTCGGCTGTCGTCTCATTCCTCTCGGGCTTCTTTTTCACTGTTAAAAAAGACACTGATTGATGAAGAAAAGATATATCCTGACTCGTTTCCATTATCATCAGCGCCTCAGCGGGAACAAACTTTGTTTTATGAGCATTAATAGCCAAAGAGTCTTTCGTCTGTCATTTATCAAAATCTAATAATACCCCTCACGGGGAACGCCGAGCAGGGCCTCTTTTTTCATTCTCTCCTGCCACTCGAGTATGAACTGCAGACATTACAGACCTCCTCCTGCCCTCCTCAGACACTGTGTTGCTTTAACTCATCATGTTCTAGTCCTTTTCCCCTCAACCAGCGATTTTATTTATTGCCTCATTGCGTGCATCCTGAAACATTCTTCCTTTCACCTCACGCAGCCTCACTGTCGTTGACTTAAGCTGGTCTTCAGATGATGCCTCAGGATGTCGAACAGATTCCTGAGCACAGGATCACATCAGCAAAAGAAAGTGAGACGCCGTAGACAGTATGAGGCAATTAGCGTTAATAGTCTTGGACAGATATGACGACTTAAAGACTGTTAGTGATATCAAAAACTTTAATCAGGGCTAAGTGATGTGGTAATTGATATAATAAAGGATATATCTTTAACCACGATCATAGCAGATATCTACCAGGATATTCAGTTGACCATGCAGCAAAATTAGTGCAGCCAGCAAAGAGAATAGAAGGTAAATAAATTAGCTATAAGAATATAGGTTATTTGCATATAGAGCTGTTAATTGATTTTTTCAGGTTCTGTTTTTGACCTCTTTGCCTTTATTGATAGTGGAAGAACAGGGTCTGAAAGCTGGCAGCTACTTATGAGTGTGCAGATATAACCCATTAAGCTTTCAGCAAGCCAAACATGTATATTTTTTTCTGATGAATTAAGTCAAAGGTTAGAGAAACAATAAGAGTTTTGTTTGTTTTTTTTTTACCAAAAAATCAGCATACCAGGTCAATATGATCCAAATATCTTTTCTCAATAAATTTTGAATTCAATATACATTTAATTCCCTAAAAAGATACATAGGGTCCTTGAACTGTGATCACAGAATCACAGACAGAATCACAGAATAGGGCATCAAAAGGGGAATTCAGTATACATGCAGAAGATCACAGAGATAGCTGACTTTTACGTTGATGGGTTTTTTTTTAATTAAAAGAAATGCATCTCGAACAAAAATACTCTGAGGGTGTCAGTGAGGCCCTGTTTATACTACAACATTGTTCACACCAGAAATTGGAAAAGTTTTTCCTTTGCGTTTTCGAAAGCTCTCTGAATACACACAGAGAAGCAAGAATGACTGAAAACGCTGTAGCATGCCAGGCCAGTGGCTGGCAATGCAGGCTTGTCGTGAAACAGGTGAAGATAAACTTTTCATAAACAACAATGACAAGTGGGTGCACAAAAACGCAGGAGTTTGTTGTCTGGACAACAAATGTGTCTGAATATTTTTGTCAGGATAACAAACCGAGCATAGTAAGAAGCTCACATGTTGCTTCGTAGATGGCTGAAGCTGTTGTTGTACTTCCTGGGATGCGCAGCCTTATCTGAAAGTGTACTGCCCATGCACCATCCGTCAGCATTTCCAGAGGAAACGGATGCCAAAAGGTTTTTAAAAAATCTCTCTCTAGAGCCTGGTTTCATAAGTTTGCTAATTTAGACACTTCGGGCACCATCCTCATGTAAACAGATGGCAAAAACACAATGAAAACTCAGTTTTTGGCTGTTTTCGTTGTCTCGTAAACAGGCTCTGACGCTGGGGTCAATGCACACTTCACTTCCCATTCACGCTCTTTTTCACCTCATTACCAATGTAAACATGTTGAAGTGGCCGCCTGAGACAGCGGCTATGTTTGCAAAGAAGCTAAGAAACTCCTGGCTAACGTCAAAGTATAGGGCAGAGCAGTTTGCTAACAATTATTATGTGTTAGGTGATAAAAAACTTGGTATTGATTATCATATTGATCATGTTTGTGTTTTGTAATAACTTTTCCTTTAGTTTGCAGTACTGCCCCACAGGAAGAACAGTTATTTATAAATTTCATGCACTCGCTAATGTGAATTCATCAATGACATGGGCAATGGGCAAAATTGAGTCTATCTAACAGGATTAATAGCAAATAGCACTAATAAACAATAAAATTAAATCAGTCACAGAACATTACTCAGTTACTTTTTTTAAGCAAAGTTCTTTTTAGCATTGTTTGGAAATTTTAAAAAATCCTCCTTAAAACAACAAGATGTATTTAAATTCTGAGCAAAACTTAATTTCTTTCTCTTGAAATTACATTTGAACACATGCTAAGGAATGTGGAGTTAAGTAAAGTGGAGTAAAAATATCCTTCTTATTGAGAAATGCTTTCAGTGTTGTTTGCCATGTAAAAATGAAATGCTGTTCATAACTGATGAAACTGCATTCGAAACTATTAGCATTTATGCTAATCTCTGTAGGGCAGTCACTTCCTGCGGTCATCTCGGTCATAGCTTCCAGCCCATCCCTCTCTGATGGACTCTGATAGGGCCGTGCTGCTTTGAGCCGCTCACAATTGTTGTAGATTGGGGCTTGTCAAGACAAATCTGACTGATTACAGACATTAAATCAGGCTGGTCTAGCTGCTGCACAAGGGTATGGATTTGTGCCCACAGGCATAATTTCAATCAGCCAATCAGGTATTTTTAATAAATGGCAGCTGAGTGTGATAGCCTGAAGATTGATCAGGCCACCTCTACTCTCCAAACCCAGACTACTACCAAGGTAAACAGTTTTCTTAAAGGTAACAGTGAAGGTTATACGCACTGTCTTTTGCCTTGTCCGTACATAGAAGGGTCATTTTGAAAACATTGCTTTTTCTGTGTGTGTTAGTCCTTCATTCACACACAAACAGCAATTTAGGTCACCATAAACATATTTTGGAAAATTCCTCCCAGAGTAAAGATTTTTAGAAACCACTGCCTGATAGCGCTTCCTTCTGTGGTAAATTGAAGATTAAATAAAAATGACTTTCTGTGAGGCATGTTTTTTAAATGGCAAACCAGTGTTTCCAGTTTATGGATTAATTGAAGATAATAATATTGAAAATCCTAGTGGACTTTCTGGCTCGTGCCACAAACAAATAGTTGTGGGATTGCTCAGGGTGTCGATCAGGAAGTTGAAGGTAGAGTGAACTGAAAATGTATTCGTACAGCTCTTTTCCTTCATTACATGAAATTCATCCTCAAATCATATTGTAACTGAGCCCCTGTCCCGTGGTTTCTGGCACCAACATTAGCTTGGGAAATAGAAATCTCTGTATATTTTTTTTCTAGGTTATCCGTCTGATCTTACAGCTAAAGGTGACCTGGTCCTCAGGGCATGTGAGTGTGTGTGTTGATCCGGACTCTGCCAGGTCCAGTGTGAGCCATCTGAGCTGCATGTGATCCCTCTGCTCAGTGGCTGGTGTCGGCAGCACTCTCTCCCCACACACACACACACACACACACACACACACACACACACACCTTTGCAGTCTTTCTGTCCTGGATGTGTGAGATTACTGAGGGTTTCTCGACAGCCCTTTCTTATCTATAAAAAGCCTCATCCCTGCAGAGGAAGTGACAGGCCCTATGCTGTTGTGGTTTCAGAAACCCCTGTCAGGAGTAGAGTTTCGAGAAGGTTCCCTTAAATGTGTCGGGCTTCAAAGGGGAAGTACAGTGGTTCAGTTTATCTCCAATCAGCTGCAGGTATCACTGTCATGCTCTTCTGCCACTTTATCAACCAGACCTGAGTATCTAAAACCCTGGAAGTCAACGTCTTCTTCCAGATTCAAACTTGGCCCATAAAGTTCATTGTTTAATCATAATTTAAGATCAGAAAGGTGCCTGAAATGACTTATTGAAAAGAAGTGTTTTTAAACATTGGAAAAGGCTTGGATTTCGAGAATGTCCTTAAAAGTGCTTATAATTTTCATCTCTTTTGATTAATTAAAATATACCGAGCTAAACTGTCTGGTCATTAGATTGTGATTAAGTTAGTTTTTTTTTTAACCTAGATCACTTGAAAGAGTTGCAATCCATGCATGAAAAGGTTTGTTTGAATATGTATAAACTAAGCAATTGATCCCTGTTTCCACGCCAACAGCTATGCTGGGATCATCTGAAAAAGGCAGTCTTAGCTCTCTTTTAGGCCCCCTAACCTAGTGCAGTGACAGGGTACATGCAACAATGCAAAAACCAATGAATACATTTTCAGTTCACTCTTAAGTTCATGTGACGACACCCAGGACAGACTGTGATTATTCCAATTCACAGCATGACAATCCATGTCTGTGTGGGAATATTCAGCTAGTGAGTACATTAGTTCAGGCCTATCCCTATTTGTTTTTTTTTTTGTTTGTTTTTAAGTAGAAAGCTCATATATTCTATTCTATTTTGGCACTAGTTGGATAATGGCAACTGTTTGTTTATTGTTGCAATAAATACATGTGGTACAGACCTGATCAAAATCTTAAGACCACATTTGGACCTTAATGAGTTTTTAAATAGAGCTACAATATGCAAAAGCAAGAAGGGGGAGTGTGACAAAAAAATTGGAACTTGTAATTTAAAAAAAAACTAAAATAGGTTGTTTATCAGCTGATCAAAAGTATAAGACCACAGACTATTAAAGCCAAAATCTGCTCAAAATTTTCATTTTCTGTCATTCATTCACACGGTCATGCCGTCCTGATGGCTAAAGCTAAGGAGCTTTCTCTTCTTGAACGTGGTCGGATCGTTGAGCTGCATAAGCAAGGCCTCTCACAGCGTGACATTGCTGCTGAGGTAAGACGCAGTAAGAGTCATTCTAAATTTTTTGAAAGTTCCTGAGCATTAGGGAACAAAAAAGTCAAGTGGTAGACTCAAAAAAATTACACCTGCGCTGAGCCGGAGGATCCGATTGGCTGTCCGCCAAGACACAGGCCGGTCCTCGACCCAAACTGCAGCACAATAACCATCAGACGGCATCTTCGGGAAAAGTGTTTCAAAAACAAAAATGAATTCAAAGACCTCGTCTCCTTCAACGCCAAAAAACTGCCCGTTTAGACTTTGCCAGGGAGCATCAAACATGGGACATTGGAAGGTGGAAAAAAGTTTTATTCTCTGATGAGAAAAAATGTAACCTTGACGGTCCAGATCGCTTCCAACGTTACTGGCACAGTGGAGGGGGGTCCATCATGATCTGGGGTGCTTTTTCATTTAGTGGAACACTGGCGCTTCAGGTGGTGCAGGGTCGTCAAGCGGCGGCCGGTTGCATGCAGATGTTGCAGCGGGCATCCCTCATGACTGAGGGCCCTCGTCTGTGTGGTAACAGCTGGGTTTTTCAACAGGACAAGGCATCAAGCATGCCCAAACAAATTTTTGAAGTGGTTAACAAGAACGATGGAGCTTCTCATTACTGAGTCTTACTAAGAAAAAAAATTTGTTCAGGTTTGGAGAGTTTCTTGTAATCTTTTGAGCGATGGTCTTAAACTTTTGATCAGCTGATAAACAACCTATTTCAATTTACTTGTTGTTTTCAATAAATTACTTTTTCAAAGTGCTTTTTGTCACACTCCCCCTTCTTGCTTTTGCATATTTTAGCTCTATTTAAAACCTCATTAAGGTCCAAATGTGCAAAATGCATATTCTAGTAATTTTTCAACTGGTCTTAAGATTTTGATCAGGTCTGTATACATGAAGGCTGCTGAACCAGTAAGCATAACCTGTTTCTATCTCCATTTTGTTTTTGCATCATAAACAAATTTTCTGCTCCTACTAGACAGACCGTCATTGTCCCCCAAACCTCCTGAAACTCCATCCCTGCCCCTGTGAATTTGGTTCCTCAAGTTGTGTGGACATGAGTTGTCTTCTACATACACCTTCAATGTCCCTTCTCTTTTAGAATTGGGGACTCTGGTTGATGAGATGTCTTCACCACACAATAAACCAGTCATCTTGAAGATTCAAAATCGAGGGAACTGGACTGTGTTAATTTAAACTTAACATAGTCACGTGAAGTAGTGACGTATTTATGTTTTTATGTCTACCAGAAGAAAAACTCCAGTTCAGTGTCTCCAGGGTCTCTGTCAGGGAAACCTCATCCAACACGGGCCCTACAGCCGTCTGCATTTTAAGGTCCAATGCTTGCTAAATAAACCAGCCACGTAGTTTGGAATTAAGTTTTATTTGGAATTATTAGTTTCACTCGGAATTAGGGGTTTACATGGTCATTTTTATCTTTTTTCTTTAGGATTTAACTTTTATTCTGACTTAAAGGGGAATTTCAGTTCTCATGTAAACATGGCAAGTGTGTGAATTTTTTCCACAAAACTGAAACACTGTTTTTTTGCTTAGTATTCAAACTTCATGGTCTGATGAGTAGGCAGTGAAGATGGGGTTATTACTTATTAACTAGTTAGCTGTTGTTTTGTTTACTGTAGAGCCCCCTGGTGGCAAAATTTTACCCATAAGCCTTGACGAGACGATCCATAAGCCTTGAAGAGACGATCATGAACAGTAAATAGTGTTAATATATTGAGGGATTGTTACTTTTTTGGTATTTCTCCTATTAAATGGCTCACTTGATACTGAAAACTGAGACATCATATTTATAGGTGTATTTGGGAATTGATAGAAACATGGTTGAATAGTTTTTAAGCAACTGCAGCTGTTTGATAGTTTTTATTAAGCATTAAAATGATCAAAAACAGATGTAATTTACATGATAATGAATATGGGGTGCCTTGAGACATTGGCTTCATAGTATGTGTGTTTCAGCCAAAAAAAGTCTGAAAAACCACTGATCTAGAGTTAGTCCCAAAACTTGCACCTACACCGCTGTGTGCTTTCTACCAAGCACAATCACAATCACAATCTTGTCCCTCAGCTTGAGTCATGTAACCACCAGCTGGCAACTCTAGTTTGGCTGCGTCATTGTACACACGGAGCAATGCAGAAGTAACAGCAGGTTGTTAACTTTATAGAAGCTCTAAATGACTCTTAAGAGTTCATAATTCATGAGTTTTTTATAAGGCAGCTGAATTATCCACAGAGGTCTACTCCTCCTGTGATAGAGCAGACTCCATGATCATAAAAATAGGGTCATTTTGTGTTTGTGTTCCTCGAAGAATAACAAAATGATTGGTTTTCAGCACATCGCTGTTTCATTGCAGTTTAATGAAAATGCAGCTGTGTGGTGGTTCTGATGGTACTTTAAACGAATTTTAAACATTTTAAATTGTAAGTTAATGATTATTGAAGAAGGGATTTAAATGACTCCCTCCTGTTTTGTCTGCATTCAGGTAGCATAACTTTCCCTTATTTGCATTTAAAATCAATTCTTTTAGTAGAGGAATAAAGATGATACTCATAGCTCCCTCTCCTCCTGAAGCACAAAGAGACTATTTCCAGGTTGATTGCTATTGTAGTAAATTGATGGGGTTGGAGAAAGAGGAGGTGTATTTGCAGAGTGTGTGTTCGTGTGTGTCTTGCACAAAGTCTCCTTTTAAGTGAAGTGGAGTCATTATGTTATCTCAGTCGGGCAGATTATTACAGTGTTTCTCCTCATCATCACAACACTGAGCGGATACTGGGGAGTGAATATAAAACTGTGCAGATATCAGACTGTGTTCAGGTCTGCTGTGAAGAAACAAGTTCCTTTCATGAGGTATGAAACATTACAGAGCTGAGATGGATAGATTAAATCATAAAAGCATGAGAGATAGAAGTGTTGTCATACAGAGAGGGAAAATATTAATTTTGCATCCAGTGATCATTTGTGATGCACAAACACTGCATGGAAAACAGACAAACCTTTTTTACATCTCTGCATAGAGACTGTGGCTGAACGCAGTGTCTCAGTGGAGTCAGAAAAACAAACCTGATGTGTCAGGAGAAGAATTTAGATGTTTAGTGTTATGAGCATTACATTGATATTGGCAGGTAGTAGCTGAACAAAAGCTGGTTATCAATCAATCAATCAGTCAAACTTCAGATGTACAGTACTTTTCATACAAAATCTTGTAGGTATTAGCATGATCTCTCTATCCATGGTTGATACATCAATAGTAACTATCTTAATCACCACATAGGCATGAGGTCCCTCTGAAAATAGGATGCCACATCTCAAGAGGTCTTTAATACATTCATAATAACAGAGACAAATATGGTCGGGATGCACTTGTAGTCTGGGCACCCATGAGTTCATCACTACCATAAATTCTTATTTTCAGTAAGTATATCATTGATTATACTTCTATAAAATGATCACCACAACCATTCAGACATGAGGACCTTCCTGAAAATGAGATGTAGCATCTCCAGAGGCTAACCTCTAATCAATCAGATGACAGATCTATGGTTCATGGATCTGTCCCTAACCTTAGTTCTTACTTTAGTCCACTTGTCTCCTCTTACCTCCCTTCCTTCGCCCTTACACCCAACACAGCATTGTGTGGATTTGCTGTTCATCATGAGACTGGGATCCACATTCAAGATTTCCTGCTGCTTAACAGAAGGTTTTTTCTTGCCGCCATGATGGAGGGATTCATGATTGGCTATATGGATTCAAATTGGCTGTTGGACATATATACATATATATATGTATATGTATATATATATGTATATATATGTATATGTATGTATATGTATATATACATATATATTTGAATATATATGTATTTGTGTATCTTTATATGTATATATGTATCTATGCATATATGTGTATCGATAAAATGAAGAGTTTTATGCTCTATTGTAAAGTGTCTTGAGATAACACTTGTTATGAATTGGCACTATACAAATAAAGATTGATTGATTGATTGATTGATTGATTGATTGATTGACTGCACAAAGTGCATGAGGACAGGGCCTGGAGTGCCTGAATCCACAAACTTTTGAAACGCAGGTCCAGAGAGAAAAGTGAAAATGTTTCCGTTATCTCTGTGTAAAAAAAGGGATCTCTGTTGTCTGAGAAAACAGGCAAGCACGGCGCAGCTAGGAACAACAACAACAACAGCTGTGGTCGATTACTGAGCAACTGCTCGGTTAGCTATCGCTCCTAACAACAAAATGTGGATTTGCTGCGTCAATACTCTGACCAGCTGATGCACATTTGTTATATTTAGGACACTACAAAGTTCCATCACCAACTACTGACCAGATATGCACGCTACCGCATTTTCAGAGGTTCTCGCAGATCTGTGCGAACATGCATTGTTATCTCATCGTCTTTGTGTGATTTTGGAGAACTTTTGAAAATGCAGAGGTTTTTGGTGACTATGTTGTCATGCAAATGGGCTCTAAAAGGCATTGAGTTTAACCTTTCAAATTACAGAAACCAAACAGCCCCATGTTGATCTATATTTTTGTTATGGTCAGATATTTCTCCTGTTAATTGCTATTATTAAAAAGAAAAAATCCGGCTGATTGGCATTCAGGGGAAACCTGTTTTTTATGCTTCATCATAAAAATAAACTTGCTGGAGTCATTTTTAAACAGGCCTCCATCTTTCCATCTTCTTACTAGACAGATTGAAGTCCTAGAGAGAAGAATCAGAAGTGTCAGCTCTTTTCTCTCATTGTGTGTACACCAAGGCCACAGACAAATCCCTCTTCCTATTGAAGTGAATGACAACAGTGATAACATGGTGTTTTTCTGCCTCACACAAAGCACTGGAAGGCCTTTGTGTGTGTGTGTGTGTGTCGCTCGGTGTGGCTCGCCTGTGGATCTGAGACCACTCTTGTCAGGCAACACAACCTCGCTCTGGTTTATTCAGAGGGAAATGCTGCAGTAACTATTCTCGGCAATGAAAAGGGTCCTGACTGTGGTCTCATGGTGTGACCGGTGTATTTATCGACTGTTTTATTTGAGGTCAGGGTTCCCCACAGCAACACTGGAAATGCAAATGAGGCTTCTCTTGTTATTTTACATCCAGTAAAAAGTCCTGTGTTATGCTGTCCATTCACAGTTTTTGAACTCTTGAAGATTAATTCATTTTCATGGGTGCTGTCAGACTCTGCCACCGATGCAGTCTGACAGTGCACTTGGTCAGTGATCGTGAGGTTGCGGGTTTGAGCTCAGCCCTGAAAGTCACATGGCGATGTGTCCTTGGGCAAGACACTTAACCCCAAGTTATTCCCACTGCATCAGTGGTGCAAAGCTGAAATGAAAGGGCATGAATGTGTTAGAGATACTGATGGATATCAAACATAGAAATTTAGAACCATCAGTGAGTGAATGTGAGAGCGAATTTGTGTGAATGGGTAGTTAATTGTTTTTTTTTTAAGTTGGTTTGATAGAGGCTCTTGGTACTAGTAAATATGACTGGCAGTAAAGGAACTTGCAATCTATGTCCCAGGGCTCCAAACGGCACAGCTTGGAAACACACAGACATACTCAACAAAATATCCATGATGTCTTAGTGTTTGTCGACATCAGCTACTGCACGTTGATGTTTGAATGGGCCTTATTAAAAAGTTTGATTAATTGTCCTGCCCTAAAAAT
Organism: Scarus forsteni; assembly: GCA_036419115.1. Lineage (NCBI taxonomy): Eukaryota > Metazoa > Chordata > Actinopteri > Labriformes > Labridae > Scarus > Scarus forsteni. The sequence goes on along the minus strand of JAZDUH010000147.1, from coordinate 7,203,813 downwards.
GAGAAAAGTGTCTAAATTTCTCTGCAGACATACTCGCTCTGAGAAACCCTGTTCAGAAAACTCAAATTCTCTGCCTCATCAATGTTCTATTTGTTGTTTGCTTGACCTATTCTAATGATTTCTGAGTCTAAAAAGACTTCATTGCTGTGTTTTCCTTGTAACCAAAGTCTTTAATATTCATCAGACAAGCACACTCAGAGTCATGCTTATTTAAATAAAGCAGGAAACTGAAGACTACCATTTGAAGCACTTCAGTCAGTTATTGGAAAAAAATCCACCCATCATTACTGCTCTGACTGAAGCTGCTGTTGACTGTTGAATCGACTTGTGTCATCTGCCCTTTTCTCCTCTGTTTTATCTCAAAAGGTAAATAAGGTTCTGTTGATCTTTTTCCTTTTATTACTTCCTACTCTGTTGGCTGAATGACTCACATGGTTAGTGCTCTGTGTTGTTTTAATGAATTACCAAGAAGATGAGGATGATTAGAGCTGTGGTAAAGATTATAATTATTGTGTTTTTATTGGTTTGGTGTAAGAGCAGTGTAGCCTCCGTACAAAGACGATAAACATTCATCGCACTGATGATGTCATCAACGTGATGACGTCAGCTTGATGGTTATTTTTAAGCTCACTATATTGTCATTTTTTTACTGTAAAAGCAAAGTGTTCAGATTTTTTTTGTCATAAATGAAAGATGGAGTTGTGGTAGCTCTGCAGAGACTTGGTGTTCTCAAAGTGGAGTTTCTCACAAGGTTCTCTGTTCTGAAGTGTTTTTTAATGGTGAACAATGGACTGTTGGTGAAATAAGGGTTCGAAATGATCTTCCCTGTTCAGCGTTTTCTGATTGTCCTTGAAAGGCTCTGTGTACTTTGTACTGAAACATGTTGAGGTTGGTTTTGTTGGTGTCACATGACACAGGTGGCATACTGGGATGACTTCACCTGAATGGTCACCAACCAATTGCAGGGCCACACAGAGAGACCGTTCATGCTCACACTTTTACCTCAGGGCAATTTGGAGTCGAGGGCTGGGTCTAAAAGTTCAATTTAATAGATTTTAATTGATTTCTATTTAAAGGTTCATAATCGATTCATAAAATCCAAAGACCGATCTTTTAACTTGGGTAGTTTTTTCTTCACTGGACATGCAGAGAAGTAGCCTATGGTATCAACCCTGTTAGTCTCTTGTGATCAGCGTTTAGCGCTGCTTTGCACTGAACAAGATCTCGTGAGATGTTACTGCAAGCAGTCAAACAAACATGGCGGAAGCGAGTAGCACTATAGGAACACCACCGCTGAGTTTTAAAGCGGATGTTTGGGCATATTTGGGATTTAGCAAGGACAAAGGAAAAGACGAGTTGGACAAGAACAAGTAATATGCAGAATATTCATTAATCTACATCATTAATATACGATTAATGTAACTGCTTTGGGTTCAGTTCCTAATGTAAAACATTTTTTAATGCACCAGGTCAAAAGGTCACTTTTTAAATTTACAGCATTATTTTAACTGAGATATCCCAGACTGAATAAATATTGAATTTATTCATGAATTGAATTGATCCAGGAAATCTAAATTGATACCCAGTCCTATCGGAGTCACCAGTCAACATCATGAGAATGTTTTTGGTCCGTGTGAAGAAGCTGGTGCACCGTGAGGCGCGTACACTACCTGCTGTCAACTGCCCCTGGGATAACATATTTAAACAATGACCTATAAATAGGGGTGTCCCGATACAACTATTTCCCCTCCGATACGATACCGATATTGCAGCCTTGAGTATTGGCCGATACAGATATCAATCCGATACGATACCAGCAGGAATCACACAGACTTTTATTACCTATTTTGTAGTATGGACTGTAAGAAAAGGCTTGATCAGGTCAGATTACTCAAACAGAGAACAGTAGTCAGCAATAGTAGGTATGAGAAAAACTGACACATTTGTTATTAACCAATAGGTTAAATAAATTTTAACCTTAAACATAAGAATATACTACAATTAAAACAACATGAATAAAAAATATTAGAAGACCCTGAAAAGTAACCTCAATAAATCAAACAAAAACATATTTCACCAATTGTAAAATAACCACTGTGTTGAACTTAAACATAAGCATATTCTACAACTGAATAAAATAAAAAAATAAATATATTAGAATGGACTGCTTGTATCGGAGTGCTGATATCGGAGATTTAGGATGCAGGCCGATATAATCCGATATTTGTTTTTTTGACCGATATCCAATATCAATATCGGATCGGGACATCCCTACCTATAAACCTAAACTCTGATTTGAAACATGAGTGTAATTATCAGCCCATGAACCAGCAAAGAATCACCAACACAGCAGACCAGGTTGATGTAATATACGGGGAAAATGTGGCAACTGAAGATGTTCTTATTTATAAAATCCACTGTACAGGTTTTAAGGCAACCTGATATTAAGCAAGAATCTGTTATCTGTGTGCCTACAGTGCCGGTCCTAAAGGAGACAACATCTATGAGTGGAGGTCGACGATCCTGGGCCCTCCAGGCTCTGTGTACGAGGGAGGAGTCTTCTTCCTGGACATCGCCTTCACACCAGACTACCCTTTCAAACCACCCAAGGTGAGCTGAGCACTGATGTTGGCATCAGGATGCGTCTGTGAATCTGTGAACTGAGGGCTTTGAGTGTAACTGTTGTTATTTCAATATTAACCACAAGAGGGAGCTCTTCCACTTGCTATTGCAGCTCCTGCTCTTAATGTGCAGCATTAAAGCCTTTTTAAACACTCACTGACATGGATTTACTTCTCATTCTTCCCAAGATGCATCTGCCCAAACCAAAGTGTAGAAACATTTCTGTTTTATCACTGATGTGTTTCTCTTTTCATAATTTTTACCATTTATCTAATTGTTAAGCAGCAGTTGAACCTATTTATGTTTTAAATAATACAAATTATATATGAAAAAACAGCTTGTGCAGAACTAGATGAAAATCTAGAGCTGTAGTGTTATGCAACTGTTGATGGTTCAAGTTTAGTTATGCTTTGCCTTCAAGGAGGGGTGTCGGTGGTTTCATTCTGATACACCCCTTTTACAGTAAAACTAGTGGGTCAACACAGGTTTTTTCAACATGGGTTAACCAGCTAACAATCAGCAGGTGACTCTTATCCCGCTGCCAGCAGACTCGGTCTAATCGGCAGCAGACGAGCTGCGTCGCTGCTTATTTTCCTCTGGCGCATCAAGCCAATGTCATCACGTTGATGACATCATCAGTGCGACAAAGCACGTCCATGTAAACAATGGAAAGGAGCATGGAGGCCGTGGACATGGTTTTCTGTAGTGTTTACTTTTGTCCCTCTTTAAAAATGTAAAAACTGGGTGCTGATAAAACAAAGGCAGAAAGAATTTATTGCTGAGATGGAAAAGAGTCACCAAAGTTTCAGAATGAGGGAGCAGGTGTGATATTATGCCGTGGGGACCTTATGTTGATGTCATCTGTAAATTAGCAGGTTGACCTGGATGTGATGTTCCCACTGAAGCCGATCGAAGGCGAGCCGATTAAGACCCGTGTCCCTTGCAGGGTCAGTCAGACCAGGTCAAAATGCCGATTAAACCCTTTCAGACTGCTGACAGGAGCAGATTGTTCCCGGGGACAAACTGTTTTTTTTTTTTTGGCCAGTCTGAAAGGGGTTATAGTGTGCCTGATTGGTGATCAGAAGGTTGTGGGTTTGGGCCTGGCTCCTGATGTCACATGGCGATGTGTCCTTGGGCAAGGCACATAACCCCAAGTTGCTTCCACTGCTGCACCGGTGGTGTGTAAATGGGCATGAAGTGAATGTGTTCGTCCAAACTGATGAAAAACTGACAGAAAAACTCTAACCAGTTGGGTGCTGGTTTGGTGGAGTGGTGGGCAACAAGAACGGCCCTTAGATGTGCACTGCAGGCCCGGGTTTGGGTCCAGTCTGATTTTTTTTAAAGAATTTGCTAACTTTGTAAGGCAGGACCGTTTTCCCCAAATTCTGTAATAACTTAAATCCTCAAAGGATTTGAAGACATTTTCAGAGCATGTTGGTCTTGGCACAAGGGAGAAGTGATCATGTTTTGGTGGTGATCTGAATTCGGGATGTGGATCCACAATTTTTTTCGAGGATTCTTAACAGTGCAAGACAGAGCAGTTTTTCCACTTCTTTAGCAGTAACTTAACTGATAAAGTTGGAAATGCCTCAGCAGAGGTTCTGCTGGTATCTTGGATCACTTCAGGTTTTCTTTAGTTCTTGTTTATTCTGGTATGTATATATTGATATTGACATGGGTTAAAACAATCTGTGTATCAGATTAACCTAAATTCCATCATTGTGCATCACTAACTGCATATTTTCAACAGGTGGTTAATTCCAAAAAAGCATGTGACCCAGGTTTTATAAAATCACTGACATCATGTTTAATAATCATGAACTCAAAATAATCTCGGCTATGATTTTTCTCTACTTGAGCAGCACTGCTGGAGAACCTGTTTGCAGACATGGTCTTTTGTTTACGGTAATTTAATTCTGTGGATTAGAGATTCATTTCTTTTCTTTCTCTGCGTGTGTTTAGGTGACATTTCGTACGAGGATCTATCACTGCAACATCAACAGTCAGGGTGTGATCTGTCTGGACATCCTGAAGGACAACTGGAGTCCTGCTCTCACCATCTCCAAGGTGCTGCTGTCCATCTGCTCCCTGCTCACGGACTGTAACCCCGGTGAGACACACACACACACACACACACACACACACACATGGACAGGCTTTGTTCAGCCAGCCACACACTAAAATACAATCAGATCTTTATTAATTTTAAAAAGCAGAGAGCCGACAGACATATAAATATTTAACTGTTATATTAATTTTTTAATTCTCCAAACACACACCAGATGATTCAGACTGTGAGTCCACACACACCTGAGGACAGACACGAGATCTCAGAGAAGGGATAATGATCAGGATACTAAAGTATAATTTACCATTGCACCACATTTAATCAAAGAAAAACCACAAATGATTTCTGTTTTTATCTCTTCTGTGTTTAAATCTGGGGTGAGCACCTTTATTTATAGAGAGGGCCACATTAATATTATCCTCAGTGCCAGAGGGACAAAACTGTCCATCAATTTACAATATGCTTTTAACCAAACATTTGTTGTTACCCCCTGCCCCATCCAACTAGGGTGGGGCAGGTTGGGCCAGAAATCTGTCATAGAATTGTCTAGTGTGACAAGATGTCGACACTGTTTGACACTTGTCAAATATATTGCTGGTTTAATATATTAACACATATATGGAAATGCATGAGCCGTGAGCTCTCGTTCTTTTTTTTCTGTTGCAATAAAATTCTGATTTCTGTCTTTTGCCATAGATCTTCTTTCAAAGATCATCTCTCATACAAAGAGTGGTTTATTTTTTTAAATAATCAAAAAGTTTGAGGGTTAAAAGTTTATTTTTAGAGCTTTCGTGAACACATTTTGGTTAATATTTCGCAATCGAACCAAAAAACAGACCGTAGGGGCTGTATTCTTTGTTGCCATTTACACTGTCTAAAACGAGCTCTTTAGAGAAACATTGCACAAGAGCTTTAATAGAAATATAGTTCAAATTTCAATATGTTCAATATGACATCTATGTCTGTTTGATACCTAGATAAGTAAAAATGACATTTACATAAAGCAAAAACTGTTTTTTTCACATAAAGTTGAAGGTTTCCTTTGAGACAGTACATGGGAATGTGCCTGCAAAATCTGGAGGCTTAAAGTCTGCCTTCAGTGACTAATTAAAAAATAAATTAAATGAATTTTGATGACAGTTCTTTATCAGTAATCAAAAAACAAACTAATATTTTTTTACAATGAAAAACTTATGAAAGAGTGTTGAAACATTGACAAGCTCAAAATATATTATGTTAAAAAAACAAATGTAAAATATTTTTTAATTTGCATGCAAAAATCTTTTGGTGTGTTTGTTGTTGTAAAAAGAAAATCAGTTTTCTAAAAAACAATTTAAGTCAATTAAAAAAGGATCAGTCTTGAGTATTTATCGGGCTAAATTGTCATAAATATTCAGGATTTAAGACTGTATTAATATATTCCACATAATATGGCTCTAAAGTCAGATATCACTGTAAGGGCAGCAGAAACATTTGTATGGCAGAGCTCTTAAGGTTTTAACAAGAGTTTTTTCTCTTCAGGAAAAAACACATTTTAAAATGGGGAGTAAAAAAACTGGTGTTGGAGTTTACATCAGCTCAGATTAAGAGCAGCAAGTCTTCATTAATGTGAAAGTTTCCTTTACAGCAGCTACTCTGAACTCTGCTAATGGGGGGGTATGAGATCTGTTTCAGGAGTCATTCATGAGTTAGTGAACCTCCCATTAGAGGAAATATGAGTTCAGTAAATCGTCTCCCTCCTGCTGCCAGTGTTACACCAGCGCAAAGACTTCTGTCTGCAGTTCAGACTGCTCTGTTTTGTGTTTGGCTGTCAGAGGAAAAATTTCAATATCGGCCAAAACAGATGCTTAACTTCTTTGGCTGATAATGGCCAATACTGATATCAAACTGATGGGTTGTGGATCTCAACTTTATTTTACAGGATATGTGAGGTATTTAGTAGTTTAAGTGTGTGAATTTTATTTTGATAAAACCAGACCAGTTTGCAAAATTGTGTTTTGAAGAAACTGAACAGTGGTGTGTCATACATGTGCTGTCATTAAGAGCTTTCACAACGGCATGTTCCGGTTCCCAAACCTGATTTTGAACTGACCGGCATGTTCAGACCAGAAAAACTTGGTTCAGCACCCGTGACATCATTGGTGGGCATGTCATGTTCTGTGTTGATGAAATGAGCAGGAAGTCAAGGACGCAGAGGAACACACTGACATTTATATACCAGATGCCTTCAACATGCGCTCTGTTTGTCCTCATGTGCTTGATTGCTGGATGAAAACAAAAAACCTGAAGTAAAGCAACAAACGCTTCTAGAATATAGATCTGATCCATTTTGCTGGTGTGTCGTTTATTTCTGCCTGAACAACAAAATGATGCCCTCACACTTTTGTTCCACTTAGTCTGGTATGAACGCAGACTGGTTTGCTAGAAAGAACCAAGGTTCTCAGAATCCAGCACAGTACTGGTTCCAGGACCAGAACTTTGTGAAAGCCCTCACACTGTGGTATACTTGCCCACTTGATTAATGAAACACAGATTTCTAGAGTTATCATAGTTAATTACTTATTAATTTTGGGGAAGGGTAAACTTTTTCAATTGGCTACTAATTATCATTTTTGTTGTGGATCATGCATTTAGTTTGTTTAACATGAGCAATAAACTACTCAGACCAATGTTCATAACACACTCTTCTGGTCCACATTCTTGTCTGTCCTTACTTAAAAACTGTCTATAAATTACTATAAAGTTCGGTTCAAGTTGTTTTGGAGCTTCGTAATATGGATCTGCCTGACTACGGACATTAAATCAATCTGCACTGCGAGGTTACGAGTCCACATTTCATTTAAAACCTAGAAACAGTGTTGACTTTGAGTTACATATGTTGTAGGAAAAGTGTTATATAAATAAAGTTTGGTTGACTGTACGGATGAAACCTTTAAATTCATGAATCTTGTGTTGACAGCTGATCCTCTGGTTGGAAGCATCGCCACACAGTACACAACAAACAGACCTGAACACGACAGGATAGCCAAACAGTGGACAAAACGCTACGCCACATAATGCCCCAGGAGCTGCTGCTGCTGTTGGTCAGACGACCTGGAGATGTCGGGGGAGGGTTGACTTGGGGAGGGGGCACGGCTCCTGTCAGAGGGGCGGGTGGATTTTTATCTGGTAATTGAAGAAGTCTTAACTCCTGACATTTTGTTGTTTATTGTATTTTTTAAGTTATCTGCGGCCCAACTATAATCAAACCTGGCAATAATGCATCTCGTGTTTCCTCTGAAGTTTTAGCTTGTGCTTGAAGATGGACATTTACTAAACTGCTAGATGAAATGTGTCACAGCATGATTCCCAGTCAGTGTAAAACTCACATGTATTCAGTTGCAGTTGGTGTTTGCTTCCCCCTCAGACTCCCGCTCTTTGAAGAGGTGTTTTACACACGTAGACATGTTTAGATATGGATGGATATTGGTTGTGATTTGTGTTCTGTACTGATGAAAAGCTGTTCTGTTTCTCCCTTAAGAATTAAACATGACCAACTGAAGCACCCGTCCTTGTCTGATCATCTTTAAATCACTGTGTATAATGAACAAAAAAAACGATATCTTAATGCATTTGTGTATGAAGAGGCTTTATTTTATTTAGTGCATTTGATGACAGTGACAGAGCAAAGTTATTCAGGGTCAGCATGGTACGAACTCAGTTCTGATCAGCAAGTTAAAGGGTACTTCTCTGAAACAAGGGCCCCATTTTATGCATGTTTGGGGGATTTTATTGATTTATTGTTGCAACAAAGTTCCAAACTCAAACAGAATAATCTTTGGAAATAAAACCTGTGGAGACTTTTTTGCCAATAAAGTTATTGCAAAAAAGTACTTAGACACATTCTACAAATAGTTTTGTAATGATAAAAACTTCATTAAGTTCCTGTTTTTGCCTCTGACAAACTTTATCTGTTATTCCACGTGTCCGTTCACCTTTCAAAGGAATCCTTACAGAGATTGACCACTTTGGTAAGGGGTGGGATTCATCTTGTGTTTTTTTTTTTAGATAGTTACACAAAAACTTTACAAAAGGCCTTTACACAGCTAGCTTTAAAGATACCAAAATTCCTGTGACAAAAATACCAACAATAACTTGTAAAACTGGGGAGCTGCTTCACCACAGTTGACTGTATTTTTTTTATTGCTACTGTCTAAACTTACAAATAATCACAAAAGTTTCACTAGAGATCAAAACTAATCTTACAATACAGAGAAAGTCTTCCAGAGAAGATTAGAATTACATTAGAAGAGATTTGTAATTTTACTAATGATCCATTATGAACAGTTTTAAGACATTTTAAATAATCTCAGCTAGTTGGCCAACCAAAGCCAAGTTCGACCTTACAATACACGGAGTTCCAGATCAACCACTGACTCGACTGGTACGTTGCCTGGGTTGTTTGGTGTTATTGAAATACTGTGTTGGAGGCAACCGACCATCTTTTAACATATTTTGTAACATACAAAAACACAAGCTAATTCACCAATTAAGGCAAAGGTAGAGAAGAAACTCCTGTATTCTGCAAGGTTAAACAGGCACCTTTGTGCCTGACATCACAGAAAAACTGGACAAATATCTAATTTTCCTAAATATCTTTGTTTTTCAACTTTAAATTCCTGGAGCAATAAGACTCCATAGACAGGAATACTCATTTTACCTTTAAGAGCACAGAAGCTGCTTTTCTCCCACGGACTTGATCTGTAAGTTTGATTAGGTTACTTGGTGTTATTAAAATATTGTGCTGGAGCAGTAACAGGATTTTTGCAATACACAAAAACTCTAACAAATCCAGGCAGCAGTAGAAAAGCAGCTACTATAGTCTGCACGATAGAGCTGCATTAGATAAAGCATTGTTAAAGTAAAACAAACCAACACAAAACCTAAAATGACAGACCACAGACAGACATTTTGACAGAAGTCATGTTTTTAATTACCTAACTCTACCACTGACTTGACTGATGAGTTTTACTGTGATTTGGTGTCATCAAAATACTGTGACGGAGTTTTTCTGTATGAAAGCACTAACTAACCATTTCAGGCAGCGATAGAACAGTAACTCCTGATTTCTGCTGGGTGATATTACTTTTTTAATCATGTGGCTTGACGCCTGACTTCAGTCGATACAAACTACTTTACATAAAATGTTTAAAACTGAAGGGATTCTTCCAGAACCTGAGGCTGTCATGACAAAAAGCCTTATATGACTATACAGAACACAGGGGGCGCGGATCCACCACTGACTTGATTGGTGAGTTTGACTGGGTTTTCTGGTGTCATCATGATATTGTGTTGTTGTAGTGTAACCAACATTCAACAATATTTCTGTGACACAGAAAAACACAAACTAACTAACCAACCAAGGCAGCAGTGAAGCAGCAACTCCTTTATTCAAAAAGACTGTTGGTTTTTATCAGTGGAGAGTTTTTGGTTCAACTATAGTAAAATGACAGCTAAATTAAGTTATTCATAAATAACACTACTGTATTTATTTAGGTACACAAAGTGTTAAAAAACTATAGAGATACGATCAATTAAGTCACTGGGAACTTTCAAGAGTCTGAGCTAATGACAAAAAGCAGAAGTCAATCGATGCTGATCTACCACTGACTCGACTGCTAAGTTTGACTGGGTTATTTGGTGTTAGTCAAATATTGTGTTGGATCTTAATCACCCTCAGCACAATATTTTTAACACACAAAAACACAAGCTAACTAACCAACCAAGGCAGCTGTAGATCATCAACTACTGTGTCCTGGAGAGTAAAACCACGGTTTGTCAACAGCTTCCACTGGTTTTAAGAGCCTGTTGAAATGACTGACAAAATAAGAAAATTAAATACAGCAGGTTTACAATTGTTGAGATCTTTTCTGAAAGACAAATACTTTTCATGCTGCAGAGCTCGGGAGTTTCTGACCGACCACAGACTTGATTTGTAAGTCTGATCGGGTAATTTGGTGTAATAAAACTGAGTTAAACTCAACAAAATTACGTTTTACAATGTTTTGGTGACACAAAAACACAAATGAACTGAGCATTTGAGGCTGGAGTAGACAGGCTGCTCCAGCGTTCTGTAAAGAAGAACTGGCTTTTTTCTTAGTGGAGTCTGGTGGCTTTAAATTACTGTTCATAACTCTTAACTGTAAAACAAAAAGGACCATTAATTACAGAAAATGTGTTGACAAACCGTGCTGAATTTCCTTCTTAAAGTTAGTGTTATAAAATGTTGACCACGTAGTTCAAGCATAGGCAGGTTTGTCAACATAAGCACTGAGAGCTGAGATATTTCACAGTAATTTAACATGAAACTCTCTGACCAATATTTAATCTAATTTCAAAAACAAAAACCACAAAAGTGCTTGTGAAAAACCTGACAGGGCCTGCCATCATGAAAACTACATTTTCAGTATTTTCATTTTCAAACATGGAAACAACTTACCATTGGAGTAAGTCGAGAAAAATCTTGATTTTTAACTTTTAAATCTTCTGCATAAATAATTTGAATTAATCGATTAATAGGGTAAAACTTTTTTTTTTCACACCAGAGTTCAGTGACTCTAAAGCGAGACGTAAAAGACGTAACGAGCAGCAAAGAAGCTTCAAGCTCTGAATTTAATATCCTGCAACTCAGTGTAAATCCTCATTAATGCTGAGAGCTATGTGGATACAAGAAATGCTGGTCAGAGGCAAAACAAGAACTTATCATATACATACATGGAGGCTTATTTTAAGTGTGTCCACATTTGACATTGAAACAAAATCAGAGACTGTGTTTAATCAATACAAGAACCCCCTCTGGATGTTTTTACTCTGAACATTAAGACCACAGAAAAAGCACAAATCATCCTTCACATTTATTTACCAGGAATGTGGCTCATTAAAGTGACAAAAATAAATTAGTCAAAAAATAAATATCTCCTCTCAACACTAAACTGTTAGTAAGGCTAACACACACTGAACCAAGTAGCCCCGTCTCATTTCACAGACCGAGCAACACAAGAGTGCAACTAACGCAATAAGAGCTAACTGTTACATCACATTAGAGGCAGTACCATGGAGGTTATTGCTGCCAGGCCAGACTGCAGGCATGAGATGGACTGGACCAGGACCAGCAGAGTCCTGCAGGAGGATGAAGGACTCGAGCTGCATTCACATCAGATGGGAAATAACATCACAGGCACACAGTCAAAAAGACTACAGCGCTGATGGGCAACTGGAATACATTTTCACTTCTTCAAGTAAGTCTTGTGATGATGATTTTAGAGTCACGGGAGAACAATTCCAGAAAAATCTTCTTCTGAAACAAGAGCAATGACATCAGAGTTTCATGCATCTAATGGAGATTGAGGTTATGTTTTTACTAGTGTATGTTCATTTGTCTGTTTGTTAGCAAAATTACACTAAAACTACTGGATGAATTTTGCTTACATATTCAGGAGATGTTGGTAATGACCCAACTTAAGAATGATTAGAGTTTGGTGGTGATCTAGATAAGATTTTGCTCAACAACTGTCTAATACAATGAAATCAACACGATTCTAAGTGCAAGTTGTGGGTTTCAGGGTCAAGACACATATGACGCTAACTTTATAATTGAACTGTTGCTTATAGATGAAACAGCATCATGTGAGCTACCTTGGCGGAGCTTTGCTTTCTAGTTTAATATTGATTACTAGGACGTGCGTGGATGGATTCCATTCACTGACTGTTTAATTTGAGATTAAGTGGATCAAATATTTTTCAGTTATCATTTTCTTTGAACCTTACATTGTGCATTGCAAAACAAGTTATTGTGGTCATTTTCTTTGTTAAAACTAGTAAAGAGATCGTTTACAGAAATAAGGGTGCACAGGCTGAAGCTTCTAGAAGTCCTTAAATATAACCTGATATTTTTAAACCTGTAAAACCAAAACATCAAAAACTATTTTATGACAGACTCAGTGTGTAGACTGAAAAAAGGGCATTGTAGTCAATTACCCAGTGAAAAGACTATTAGGCTCCATCCAACCCACACAGTCACCCCTCAAAATCTATCAACCATATCGGATTCACCAAAACCTGAGACCAAATGTGGGTTTTAACTGCCTAAATTTGCCTTAAGAAGTGGGCACTAAAGTATTTTTAACCTAGACTTTATTTTCATATACTTTTGTAGTTTAATGACTTAAAGGGTATGAAATGTAGGTTCCCCAAATTTTGTTTTTTGCCAGCAGAAATGATCTACAACTTTTTTCTGAAAGCAGCTGTTACTGTTCTTCCATTCAGTGCAACCAGACTCCATTCACATGTTCAGCACTTAAACCTGTCAAAATGCACAAACTGCTGTCCAACCACTGACTCGATCTGTGAGTTTAATTGTGTTATTTAGTGCTACTTAAACACTGCACTGGAGTCAAACCACCAGCTTTACGATATTTCTGTAGCTCAAAAAACACCGACTAACTCACCAATCAAGGCAGAGGTAGACAAGCAGCCTGTGATTTCTGTGAGAAAAAAATCACTGTTCATGTCAGTGGAGACGAGAAACAGTTTCAAATATGAGGCACCACTTTTAAACTGTAAACAGTAGAGCACAGGAGCTGCTGATCTATCACTGACATGATTATTAAGTTTTAATGGGTTATCAGGTGTTACTGAAACATTGTGTTGGAGCAAAACCAACCATTTTGACAATATCTTTGCAACACCCAAAACACAAACTAACACACTAATAGAGGCAGCAGTAGACAAGCTACTCCTGTGATCTGCAAGGTAAAGTACGAGTTTGTGTCAACATAATGAAGGCACATTTAAGTTGAAAGAAAAACACTGTTTTCACGTAGAAATGTTATTCAGATCTGATGAAACTATCTGAGCCTCTCCAGAAACAAAGAAATAATTTACCCTCTAAAACACAGGTGCTGCTGATCTACCACTGACTTGGTTGGTAAGTTTGCCTGGGTTCATTTGTGTTACAAAAACATTGTGTTGAGGTAAAACCAGCTTTTACAATATTTTTGAAACACACAAAAACACGAGTTAACTAACCAGTCAAGGCAGCAGTGGACTAGCAACTCCTCTGTTCTGCAAATATACAGTTTCAAGAAAAAGTATGTGAACTCTTTGGGATTACTTGGATTTCTGCATAAATTGGTCATAAAATATGTTCTGATCTTCATCTAAGTCACATCAACAGACAAACACAGTCTGCTTAAACTAATACAGCACAAAAAAGTTTTCATGTTTTTATTGAACACAACATGTAAACAGTCACAGTGCAGGGTGGAAAAAGTATGTGAACCTTTGGATTTAATAACTGGTTGACCCTCCTTTGGCAGCAATAACCTCTACCAAACGTTTCCTGTAGTTGTAGAAAAGACCTGTACAACAGTCAGGAGGAATTTTGGACCATTCTTCTGTACAAAACTGTTTCAGTTCAGCAATATTCCTGGGATGTCTGGTGTGAATCAATCTTTTGAGGTCATGTCACAGAACACACGGATCACTGTCATTGACAGAAAAATGAATTCCCAAGTTTATCAAGACATATCGCAGGAAAACTTAAGACCATCTGTCCACCAACTGAAGCTCAACAGAGGATGGGTGATGCAACAGGACAACCGAAAGCCAAACCCATAGAGCGATTTACACCAGAAATCGCAAAAATATTGCTGAACTGAAACAGTTTTGTACAGAATAATGGTCCAAAATTCCTCCTGACTGTTGTGCAGGTCTTTTCTACAACTACAGGAAACGTTTGGTTGAGGTTATTGCTGCCAAAGGAGGGTCAACCAGTTATTTAATCCAAAGGTTCACATACTTTTTCCACCCTGCGCTGTTTACAAAGAGTGTTCAATAAAAACATTAAAACTTATATTTTTTGTGCTGTATTAGTTTAAGCAGACTGTGTTTGTCTAGTGATGTGACTTAGATGAAGATCAGAACATATTTTATGACCAATTTAAGCAGAAATCCGAGTAATCCCAAAGGGTTCACATACATTTTCTTGCAACTGTAGTTCTTGTTAAAAGTGATCCCATCTGCTTCTGTTGCTGAGGACTTTACTAAAAAGAAAAGTTTTATCAATGGAAACATTTCTCTAAAGTTTTTGAACACGTTAAACAAATATAGCATCTCCATGGACAAGACTAACTTCACCCTGCAGAAAACAAGCTGCTCATCAAACACTGACTTGATCGGTAAGTTTGGTTGTGTTATCTGGTGTTATTGAAACATTGTGTTGAGCTGAACCAAACACTTATTCTTGTAACACACAGAAGCACAAACTCACTAACCAATCAAGGCAGCAGTTGACAAGCAACTCCTGTTCTGCAAGACAACAAAGTTGTATTTGTCAGTGAAACCTTGATGAATGTAAAACAGCTCCATGAAATCCAATGAAACTGACTAATAGAAACTGAAAGACATTCTTACTCGTACAGACCTGCTTGGTTGTGTTCTTGAGTTTTATGCAACCATCTGAGCCTTCCAACCGACAAATATTAATGTTCATCCTGCAGAACACTGGAGCTGTGGATCTTCCACTGACTTGATTGGTAAACTTGATTGGGTTGTTTGGTGTTCATAAAATATTGTGTTGGAGCCAAACCAATTTTACAATACGTTTTAACACACAAAAACACAAACTAACTAACCAAGCAAGGCAGCAGAAGACAAGCAACTCCTGTGTTCTGCAAGGTAAAAATACTGTTTTTGTAAATAGAGTATGGAGATGTTGAGGAGTTCCTGCTGAATACAATCTCACCAAAATGATCCTTTTTAGTGCTATCAAATTCTTTTTGCAACATGTTGAGTGAGCCAAATAGCAGAAAGCCTCATTTTAGCATGTCAAGTACAGGCTCTGCTGGTCTGTCACTGACTAGATTGGTAAGTTTGATTGAGTTGTTTTGTGTTACAAAAACATTTACTGATGAACCAAACACTTTTGACAACCTTTTTGTAACACAAAAACTCAAACTACTTAACCCATCGAGGCAGCAGAAGACAAGCAACGCCTGCATCCTACAGGGTTGAAGGACTTTTTGTCAATGAAGTCTGCTGGTTTTGAACAGCTGGTTTTGGACTGTTACGGGCTCCAAAAGAGCTTTCCTACATAATTATCTGGATAATTTCAAAAACAACAACTTATAATTAATTATACTATGAATCTTTACATACCAGTGAGTCCTTACGAACCCTGGATTCATCAGAATAAACCTGAGGCTGGATCAACAGTCCATGAAGAGTGTTTTGCTTTTTCATAGACAAATCCTTCTTCTTGTCATAAAAAAAAAAAAAACATATTTCAGTTAAAGTAAAATAACTCAAATGGTTGTAGCGGGTCAGGCGTGTAAATCTACATGACCTGTGTTTGGTCACAACAGAAAAGAATTGTGATTAGAGTTGCTTTAACTTTTATGCTTATTTCTTTTTCCTGTGTTATACTGAATTGTAAAATTTTTTGCACTTACTGTATTGAGGACCTTTTTTACTGCATGTTACTTTTACTCTCTTCTTAACAGGAGTAACAGAGAGGATTTGGCTCTTTCAAACTTTAAAAGTATGAACCAAACTTAAAAACTGTCTTTCCTCTGTGTTTGAGTAAATTTGTAAAGCCCATATAACGGTTTCTATTAAAGGTAATCCATCTGCCCAGCAGTCCACTGTGGCCTCTGCACTTGATGTTACGATGCAGTTGGTAAGCACATGTTTCAGTTTTGGCTTCCGTCAATGCGTGAAAGCACCAAAACTGTTAACTAGAGGGAACTTGATGGATAAATCATTCAGATTAATACATCCAGTCTTGAAGTGAGGTTTGGTTCACTTCTGCCTAAACAGAGAACAAGACCAAACCCTATGGCCACTGATTGTATCTGGACACTGCAGTTAAGTTGCAGAAAGAAGTGATCGACTCCAACTAACCCTAAAAACAAATTTCAGTTCCCCTAAAAACAAATTTCAGTTCCCCTGCATGTTAGCTATGTTATAAAATAATCAATCATGTTGCCCATCATGACATGTCCTCCTGCTGGTTTATCCCATTAAATGTGAATGCAGCTCGCTGATAGAAGCAGAGAGGCGTGAGGTGTCTTCAGAGTTTCAGATGTCGTTGGAGGGGGTGCCTTTGCTTTTGCGCCCCGGCAGAGGGAAGGAAGACTTGCTCTGAGGCTGCGTGAGGCGGCTGGTCAGCTGTGTGAATGGTTCAATGAGGGTGTTTCTTTCAGTGACGCTCACCTCCCAAAGCTTCACCTTCTCTCCTCGCGCCCACTGCTGTGCCATCTCCTGTTCCACCTGACGATGCTCCCACAGGTCCGTCTTATTTCCTAGAACTATTACTGTCACCTAAAAAGGGAGGAGACATACTTAAGACCAATCTGTTTTCAGATTTAAGATGGCAACATCACACAGGAGTCCAAAAAAACTACAAATGAAGAACGAAAAGATAAAACTGCTGTGCCCTCTCGCCAAAGAATATCAATGCTCCCTAACTAGTCTGGACTGCGAGGGTGTCCAAACTATGTGAATCTTTTGCTTATTCAGTAACTATAAACAAAGGGATTATGGCAGCAAATAACTTCAATCACAGTCATGTTTCTGTGCTTTCTGCTGCCGTCTCAATATTAAAAAACGATATGGTGCATATCATTTTTGGTCGTCCAAAAGCACCAACACTCTGAACTTTGTCTGCCTTTTGTAAATTGCGATGAACTGTCTCTCAGCTACTAGTGTCATCCTGACTTAGGGCTGAAAACATTATCTAAAGTTGATATCTAACTGGCCATCCAAAATTCTACATGTTGATGCACCAAAGGTAAGGCACATCAACATGGCCCTGTAACTTGTGTATCTTTCTGCATGCTGAATGATAAAAAAAAAAGTTTAAACACTTCTGCTGAACAGAATCTCCAAAATGTGCACCATTCAGTGTTGTTTCAATTCTCAACAAAAGGCTGATGAAGCTTCATGTGTGATAACAAGAAAAACTAGATGTGCTCCAAAGGCAAAAACCTCCACCGAGTTGTGTCCAACAATACTACAGGAGTCACTGTCAAATATCTAAAATGTGGAAAACTGCCTTATATCAGATTGTTAACAAATTGTTGAAATAAAATCCTGGATCCACATCTGGATTCTGATCACCACACTACTTTTTTTTATTTTTAATTTTTTGGGAAATGTATGACTTTTGCACCACTACTTTTGAAAGACAAATATTGTGCTTTCAACTCTTCTACATTTCTATTAAAAATCTCAATACGTTTATGGATAGCTTGAAGTCAGCAGATTTA
Organism: Scarus forsteni; assembly: GCA_036419115.1. NCBI lineage: Eukaryota > Metazoa > Chordata > Actinopteri > Labriformes > Labridae > Scarus > Scarus forsteni. The sequence goes on along the minus strand of JAZDUH010000147.1, from coordinate 7,185,816 downwards.
AGTTCTTTTCTCTGCGATCTGAGTGTGGTGATGCTGTACCTGTACCTTGCACATACACTACTTGGATCGGGCAGGTAAACGTTGAGCTAACGTTGCTCAGATAACAGTTTGTCTTGGCAGTAATGATGGCTATGGCAGAAACAGATGATGATTCCACACCAGAGCACCCATTGCCATATCTGAAGTCTGTTTGAGAGGGTTGAAATCAAGAATGATTCATATCGTTTTAAATGTTTACTCTGCTGTGCACAAACTTGCCATCCATCCTGAGAAAACATGTCGAGCTGCGGTAACTTACACACATACTGCCAGAGCTGTGTCAAAAATGTTCTTTTAATACTTGAGTATGTGCAAAAGCAGGTACTCCAGTACTCTAACGGAAGTAAAAACTTGACTGAACAACTTTCACTTGTAATGGAGTCATTTTTGACCAGTTATTACTCAAGTAATAAGTCAAGTGGGGCGGCAGTAGCTCAGGGGCGGCAGTAGCTCAGTCTGTAAGGGCTTGGGCTGGGGGCCGAAGGGTGGCTGGTTCAAGTCCCACCGGACCATGTTTGGAAGTTGGTTTGGTAGCTGGAGAGGTGCCAGCTGACTTCCTGGGCACTGCCGAAGTGCCCTTGAGCAAGGCACTGAACCCCCCTCCACTGCTCGGTAGCGCTTCTTCAGGAGCAGCAAGCCATCACTCTGACATCTCTCCATTAATGCATGATCTTAGGTTGTGTTTGCATGTGCATGTGTACTTCAGCCTGTGTTTGTGCAGCATGTTCAGCAGAGTGTAAAGAATTGAATTTCCCCATGAGGGACGTATAAAGGATGTTAAAAAAAAAATAAAAAAATTAAAAAAATAATGGAGTTGAGTACTTTGTCCACCACTGCCAAAACGGAATAATTTCTTCCATGTGTCATGATCAGTATTCCCTGAAGATGTCATTAAAATCTGTTGAGGATGCATTCCGTTATCATCAAAAAAGTGGAAAACTACCCAATAATGCAATGTTAACAGATCCTTTAAGAAAATACCAGGGCCTGCATCTGGATTTGGATCACCACCAAAATCAAACCACTTCTTCCTTATGTCATTACCAGCATGACCAGAAAATGTCTTCAAAATACTTTCGTGACTTTTTTAACAAACAAATAAACAAGCACAGGCAAAAACATATCCTCCTTAGTGGAGATGGATGATCACAACAACTAAAACACACAGGCACCTGCTGCAGAACAGCTCAGGGGAAACTAAGCTAAAAAAAAAACACAAGGTATTGTGAGCCAAGCTGGACATTTCCAATTCTGTTAAAGGTTTTGTGAAGATTTGCTACGACACACCTTCTATCTTGCTAGGCTGACGGTCTGTGTACATTAATAGTGTGAGTAGACTCTGAACCAGCCACACCTCTTTCTTATCTCTGGACTTGTCTATTTCCTTCTTCAGTACGTCCACCTTCTTGAAGGACTCCGCGCTGTCCACACTGTACACCAGCACAAAGCCGTCTGCCACAGTGTAGTAGTGTTTGGGGAGGTCTTGTCCATCATGAAGGCCTTTGGTGTCATAAAGCCTCAGCTGCTCCTTCACTCCACGGTCAGTCTCCACTGAGGCCACATACACGTCCTCCTGGGTCTCACTGGACTCTGAGCCTGAGACAAACACACAAAATAAAGTCAGAGCAGACCCACTGAGCCTGACAGAGAGTAAACACTTCATTTTAAAGCGTTTTTAACCTCTACATAAGTGTTTGATACGAACCTACTGTGTGATTTCCGTACAGCAGCTGTTCCAGGATGGCAGTTTTCCCAACTGCTGCCTGACCACACACCACGACTTTACAGCCCTTCCCCATGTCGTGCCTGCATCATATCAACATAAAATACTAAGTGTTATACTTTGACCTAACGTGGGCCTGACACTTCACTGAACTATGAACAATAGGAACAGACGTTTTTCAGAAAAAGCCTCAGAACCACCTCAGTGAAGCGCTTCTTTCCCATCACAGGTTGTGTTGTTTAGCCTTTCTTGCTAACAGGCTAACAGCATTTTCCAAGTTTTATAACTTAATCATTCAATTTTAGTTTGCCAGGAACTACACATCGTCTGCTCATATGCTCTGATTTATTTTGTACTCACCTCAGGTGGATACCGAGCCGTGTATCAGGTCTTTCTCTGTGGCATCATCACCTGAGCATCCATTCTGCTGCCCCGTGAGCACTGGACTGGACTTTTCCTCTTAATGCGCATGCGCGTTGGAGGTCGCTAGCACGGGAGACATCGATGCAACACATTTACAAAGTCAATAAAATGAATCTAAATTGATAACGCACGGATAATATTGTTTGAAAAGCAAAATTATGGTAACTTTCTGTATCTAATGCTTATAATGTTTGAAAATTTCTATGATTCTTATTACAATACGGAAGCCCTAAAAGACCATGGTTTTTTCACGTTTTTTTAGCACCATGAGGTGCTTGTTTTCTCGAGATCTCGACATAAATAAGTCGTTATCACGGAATAACGACATAAATAAGTCGAGATCTCGAGAAAACAAGCTTCATTATCCCGAGATAACGACATAAATAACTCGAGATCACAGGAAAGCGACTGAAATTAAGTCATTATCGCGAGAAAACGGTGCTTAAAAAACGTGAAAAAAACCATGGCCTTTTAGGGCTTCCGTGATTGACGTAGTCAATTTTTATGAAGAGGTAAAGCTTTAAAAATATGTAACTATTTTAATTCCCAAATTACCTCTTAGAGTTTTTTCTGTTCATCTTCTGTTTTTCATTTAACCCTTGCACTGGTTATCTTTTAGGTTTCTGAGTTGATGCATGTCCCCTCTATGTTTGTCGTTCTGAATTTTTTTCCTCATTTAATAGGTTTATTTTTTGTTTGTTTCCATGTTTCTTGTCTTCTGTTTCTTCCTCTTTTTATTTATTTTTTTTAATTTTTGGTCCTCACAATTCCATGTCAAGTTGCTGGGTTCTACTTTGGTTCTTATGGCATTTGAACAAGCTCTTACTGTGAGAGGTTAAATATGCTGCTCGGGTATGTTTGTTGGGAGTCTTTGCCGTGAAAAAGGCTTGTTGTTTAGCTTCTTGGTGCTTTCACACTGTACATTTATTCAAGTTAAAAGTGTGACAGCTTTTGAGTGCTTGGACTTTCTCAGTGACGTTTGAATAATACTTTTACTTTAATGGGTTGATTTCTGTGGCAAGTATTGAACTGAATTAAGTGTCACAGTATCAAAGTACTGAGTAAAATTACTGAAATGAAAAGCTAAATCTATCAAAGTTCTTATATTGAATAAACCTATATTGACACAGCACCAAAATACACACAAAACAACAAAGTATGAGAGTGAGGTCCATCTGTGACTTCATCCTGGGAGTCTGAACAGCTTCAAAGTTTTGTAAAGTGGAACTGGGGTTTGTAACTAACCCTCTTAAGATTATTCATGTTAAATTAGCCTTAAATGTTGGGAGAAATTGTACTGGAGAAATTGTTGCTTATCTATAGGGTTATATAGAAATTATTGAATTGAGAATCGGACTTTTAAACATTAATACATTTATAGTCAAGTGCCAGTAATTTCTGAGCAAATTGTTGATTTATTAATACATTGTTTGTTATCTTGGCTGTATTCTTTAGCAAAACTGTGACTTCAAACATGTACAAAGTATATTTCAAATGACATTCATTAAACTGATTGTACCTGTGATATAAATGTAGCTTTATATCGAAATTATTGGGTCAAATATTAGAACATATGACACTAAAAAACAGCTGGTTTCATCATACGCCTTGGCGTCAGCGTAACAGGCGCAGATTAGCATAAAACTACATTTCCCGTGAGCGTTATACAGGAACTACGTCACGCTGATTTTCATAAGGCATGCTGGGAACTTTTTCTCTCTCTTTCCGGCTGGGACGCCATCATGTAAGCGAGTATTTCTATGCCTTTACACCAAACGAAATCCAATAAAATCATCCCGGTTGTTCGATCATCGGTCTTTATTCACTCGGGACAGCGATACTCGTGCTAATGACGATCTTAACTCTGAGATCATTTTTGTAAACACTTAAATTAAACTTCAGATCGAAGCCTGATTTAACGGCACAGAGCCGGTAGCAGTTAGCATCGTTAGCTTCAGTGGAAGCCAGTGTGATGTTCCCATGCTGTGCTGGCGTTGACTAGAAAGTTACCTTCAAATTCGCGTTTGAGTTTTTCTTTTAAAGGAGTTCTGTGTATTTTTCCTGCTGTTGTGAAATTTAGGCGAAGTTAGAAGTGTGGAATAGACTGTATGCAGCTCTCACAGCATGCTAATCTCATACATTGTTCTGAGCATGGTGTTGTGCTGTTTTGTCCAAATGTCTGGAAGACTCTAAATAGGGTAATGGTGTAAACAGGAGAGTTTGTATTTTATTGCTAATCCTCTCAAAATTCTGTATGTGAAGCTGGCTTTAAATGCAATAAGAATTTGTGGCCTATCAGAAAGCAAACACTTAAGCTAATGTTGCTGTCATAACTTATTCTTGTACTGTAGGCAATATTATGATATATGGAACAAATGGATGATATTGTAAAGGCAATATGGTTACACAAATGAAGCATTGATTTGACCGAAGTTTTGGCTTGAAACACTTGGAAAACTGCGTTTTTTAGAGATATTTAAGTAAAATTGGCTCTTTTTTTCTGATTTGCTTGTATTACACCAGTTTACCAAGTCAAAGTCTGTTTGCAAATGTGTCTGACAGAGTTTGTGAAGAATAAATGCTGTTCATGGAAACAGAGACTGACTTAAAATGTTGATCCTGAATTGCTACTTTCACTCGTTATTGGTATGTGATTAAGATTCCTTAGTTGAAAAGCTGATATATTCCGATGTATTTTGGACCCCTTGAGACAAGGGTGGCTCCAATGCTAAGAGAACTCAATTTTAGATATTTGTCTTTTTAAAAGACTACGACTTAAGGTGTTGCGTTGGCTAATTTTTTAGAAGTTGATGTCAACAGGAAAACCATTTTTTCTTTTAGGTATACTGACCAATGTTCACATAAGAATTAGGGTTATTTAGATGTTATAAGTAGAATTTTTACATTCTGCTGAGATAAGATGTTTGGCTGATATATATTGGCTGCAAGTTTTGGCTGAAATTGTAATAACTGAGAATTAATATCTTTTCAATGCATTAGCTGCTGATTGTGCTGAAAGTTCCAGCATCTGTGATACACACTGCTTTTGTTGACAGTTTGTTTTGAATACCTGGTGACACTAAGCTCAAATGTTGACCATGTCAAGGTCTTTTATTTTTTATTAACTCTTTTTAACAACTAATCACTGGTTCTAGGTTTTAAAAAATCCCCCATGTGTCAATGCAGAAACCAAAACTTAATTCTTGAACTATTAATATTTAATATAAACCACATAGTAAGTATTCAACCCACCCTATAAACAGTTGAGCAGTGCATAGTTTCATCAAACAACAAACTGCAGACAAGACTCCACCTTTACACATTTGCTCGAAACGTCAGAGCCTGAAATTGTGCTTCGACAGTCAAGATTGGTTATGGTTTGAGTTTTAAAATTGGTTTCTGGGGTGCTGGTTTGGCAGAGTGGTTAGCAACCGGGCACCCCATGTACTTGCTTCTGCCGGTCCAGGTTCGAATCCCGCCTGTGACCAGTTTGCAGAGTGTCTTCCCCTACTCTCTCTCCCCCTTTCACAAGCCTATCCACTGTCTCTCTCCTATCAATAAAGACACAAAATGCCCAAAAAATCAATTACAAAAAAAAAAAAATTGGTTTTTGCATTGACATGATGGGGAAAATTCTTAAACCTAGTGGCAATGATTTGTTTATAGTTTTGATAAAATGCAGGTACATTTAATGAACGAATTTGGTCAAGCTGGTTTTAAGCAGCGGTTTGTGGAATTTATACAGCAGTTTGGATTCTTTATGCAGTTTTGATGGATCAATTCATCTCCTGGGAATGCAGATTTATTTTTAGCCTTCCTCAGTTTGCACTCGGAAACGATATAAGAAGAGTTAGACTTTTTAGCAACCCAGTTTAAAGCTACCTTTATTAATACCTGAATTGAATAGTACCCCTTTCAGACTGGCCAAAAAACAGTTTAAACCAGGTAACAATCGGCTTCTGTCGGCAGTCTGAAAGAATCTTTTTGGCATTTCGATTGGGTTAGACTCCTGACATTTATCGACTGTCTTTCTTTCAGTTAAATCAACATGGGAGCATATAGGTATATGCAAGAGCTATGGCGCAAGAAGCAATCCGAGGTGATGCGCTTCCTGCTCCGCGTCCGTTGCTGGCAGTACCGTCAGCTGTCCAACCTCCACCGTGCTCCCCGACCCACCAGACCTGACAAGGCCCGTAGACTGGGCTACAAGGCCAAGCAGGGTGAGTGCAGGTTTTAGACCTGAACCTTTTTTTGTAATGGTATCTATGCAGCAAAGCTAATATCAAGGTGTCTGTTCTGGAACAAACAGGTTACGTAATCTACCGTGTCCGTGTGCGCCGTGGAGGGCGTAAACGCCCCGTGCCCAAGGGTGCCACCTACGGCAAACCAGTGCACCATGGCGTCAACCAGATCAAGTTTGCCCGCAGTCTGCAGTCCACTGCTGAGGTAAGATTTTCCACAACTGTTATACTTTCTGCTGTGATGGTGCATCGCATTACCCTTTCCAAACACAGTGTACCGAGTTTATCATAAATTTAAAGAGCTTGAACACATTAGACTGAATGTTACACAATGAGCAGAGAATTACTGCAAACTAGCAATCTGAAACTCTGTAATGACTGTATTCACTGATTTCTACTTTTGTCTAGTTCCGTTTAGCATGTTGTACGAAATTTATGGTTAAAGACTCGTGATTGATGAGGTTTTACAAAGCCTTAAAGGTGATGTGATGCCCAGGTCTACTTTATTTCACTGTCATCATGAACAAAAGGTTTGCTTGGAGTTCAGATTGCACTGGTATAATGGGGGACACTTTCACACTGGCATTGCTCTGTTCCAGCTTCCAAACTTACTTTGGAACCGACTGCCAGCTCAGACCAGAAAATAATTTGTTCTGCCTCTGAAAAGTTGGTTCATTGTCTGGAACCAAAAAAGTTGGATTCAGATCACAAACCGTGATGTAATCGGTGGGCATGTCGTATTCTGTGTTGATAAAATGAGTATCACATTGAGGAAGTGGAGGAACACACACTTTTTACATTATCATTGCCTTCTACGGTAGAGTCTATTTTTTTCATCATCAACAGTCGCTGTGATAAATGCTTTTAGAATATCTGTGCTATCCACCATTTTACCGGTATGTTTACTTCTGTCTGAGTAAAGCATAACGCCCTCCCACTTTCGTTCTGCTTAAACTGGTATGAATGCACAGTGGTTCACTAGAATGCACCAGGTTTTCGAGAATCCAGCACAGATCCAGATCCAGAACTGTGCCGGTGTGAAAGCCCTCAGAGAAAATTGGTGATTGATGAAATTCTGTGCAGACCAACAGTGAAGTGCTCTGCCCACCTCTTCTGGCCACTTGCCTTGAATTAATGAGTCTTTTTAATCAAATCAGCACTCAGAGAACTTAACCTATTTTGCTGCATATCACCTTTTTTAGATGCATGATCATCACGAGGAACAAGGCATTAGAATAAAGTTTTACAGCCCTGCTGTCTTGCTCTGCTCAGAATTGTATATGCTAAATTTAGTTGATATTCCCTCTTACAGTGCTTGATGTAACGGGTGTTTTCAGTAGCATCCTTTTTGTGCATTGTTTGGTGTTGAGGGCTGGTCTTGTGCCAGCACCTGATTCTGCATCATTGGTAACACAGTAGTCCTTTTTGGTGATAAAAGTTGGTCTTACAAACCATGTCTAAGGGGAAATTACTTTGTTTTACCATCCAGAGTGAAGCTACAGTCCCCCCTGCCGTTTGCAAACAATCCATTTAGTTGCATTGATCCTGTCATCCTGAGTGTCACAGATCTGCTGATGCTTTAGGAATTATTAACCAGGTTTACTTGTTCCTCATTTTCCAGTGTCTGGTAGTGATATTGATGGTCCATTAGAAGAAAAAGACATGTAAATTGGTGTCAAGACTGAGGCCCTCATGTAAATTTAGTTCTATGTATTCAAAATTCTTGAGGAGTTTTAAAACCATTTATTCTTATGTTTTCATCACAAAGAGGCAAATTGAGCTATTTTATGTTGTATCCCACATACAGGACACATGATAAGTCTTTTTCATAACAAACCTCTTTGTGAGCTGATATCATCGTGCTATAAGCTGCATTGGGTGTACTTCATTATTTAGTGCCGTCCGGCAGGTAAAAGTTGATCCAAATGAGCCATTGGGTGTTCAATAGTGCATACCTCCTAATTCTACACTGGATAAACATGCAGATTGTACTTCATTGTAAGGAAATTCCTGGTGTGCTGTCTGCATTTGCAGTCTGAGCTTCAGCTGCCAAGTTATGAACAAGCAAGTGCCATCGTCAGCCTGGAATTAAACCAAACAATCACTTAAGTTGGCTTTGTAGTGAAATGAGGAGTCATGTGCAGCCATAATCAGTTTTACAGTAGATTCTTGCTATATCACAAGTATATGAACATATCAATATCAAAAGGTTATTTTGCTGTTTGACATCTCATGGAAGTTGAGTAGAATTTTGGCATGGTTTGGCCAGTGAAAGGTTCTCCATTCCTCCTGTTTTGGTCAGTGTTTACACAAGACAACTTGGATCAGGACAAGACTTAAATTTTGAAGCTTTCGTTACTGTGCAAGATGCTGTTAGACCAGCATTTGTTGTCTTGTGACACTTCCTGTTTAAATATTCAGCAATAAAGGTGCAGTCAGAGATATTCTCAGTTGAGATAATCAGGGAGATGCTAGCTTACAATGATGCAGTTGTAGCCTCAGCCTAACGCCTTGCCGAAAGACATAAAACAGTTTAACTCTGGTTTACTCTGTGTATAAATATCAAAGCCCGGTAATGAAATAAGAGATGCATACTTTTAAATAGAGGTGGAGATGAGTGTGGAATTATATTAAACATTTAAAAGATTATTGGTAAGCTAATAAAGTTGCAGCTATTATAGACAAGCCTGCACAGACCCTTTCTCAGCAGAGAAACGCACAAAGCAAGTATGAACAACCTCCAAAGCAAATCAATATCCATGAGTTTTCAGTAAGGAGCCAAGTGAAATTGATTTCATTTTAAACTTTCCACTGAGTAGTTCAGAATCTGTCAAAGCTTGTTATAATAAAGACAGAACGACCATGAATTAAATGAAGTTTAAAATGTATAAAAATTGATTCCTGTTGATGTCAATGGCCGTGATTGCAGAACAGATGTTTTAAAGGGATTTAAAATAAAGTGCAATTTCCAAAATGGTTTTATGAAACATGAATACCAGTGACATACCAGCTGTGAGAAGCTGGACCGATGTTAATAAAAACATTAGAAATTACTCATCAAGCCTGTACCAGTGTTTCTTAATTACTTCTTTGGCATGCCTCTCCCACAATTTCAGTATTTTTCTGTTTGATCACAAGATCAGATCTGTTTGTCCAGCAGGTCGTTTTATAGTCCTGAATCAGTCTTCACTACATCAGCATTAAGGTGTCAGACATCAACATGAGCCTCCAGATAAACCCCTGAAACTGATGATGGCTGATACCGATGTTGAACCAGTGTTGATGTGCGTCTGTAATGAAAGCCCAAGCAGATATAAAATAGATTTTTGCTTAGTTGTCTGCAGTTCATTGTGCTAACTGTCTGGCATGAACCTTTGTGTGTTTCAATTCAACAACATGTCGTCAATGTGTTTTCAGACCTTTGTTACTGTAACAAGTTTGTTGAGCAGGGTTTTGGTAACATCCACTGAGCAGCAGAGTGCACAGACATGAGCTAAAGGTTGCAGATGTGTGGGCAATGGAGTCGAAATTTATAAAAATGGCTTCTGCGTGTCGTAGTTTTTGTGCTGATTTTCTTCTGAGCGAATGCTGCTTAAGACACATTCAACAAAAGTTTCACAGATATCTGCAAAGACAAACTGATAGTAAATTCACATTTTCATTTGTCTTCTGCAGCTGACAGGCCAGAGGGTTGGTTTTCTTCAAGAAGATGACATCAGAAAACTGTTTTAAAGATGTTGTTGCCAAAGGTTTGTCTATACATAATCACTGATATTATTTTTCCTTTCCCAGGAGCGTGCTGGGCGTCACTGCGGAGCCCTGCGAGTGCTCAACTCCTACTGGGTGGGCGAGGACTCCACCTACAAGTTCTTTGAGGTGATCCTGATCGATCCCTTCCACAAGTCCGTCAGACGCAACCCAGACACCCAATGGATCACAAAGGCTGTGCACAAGCACAGAGAGATGCGTGGCCTGACATCTGCAGGAAAGAAGAGCAGAGGCCTGGGCAAGGGCCACAAGTTCCACCTGACCATCGGAGGCTCTCGCCGTGCAGCCTGGAAGAGGCGCAACACCCTGCAGCTGCACCGCTACCGTTAGATCACGCCACACGTCTGTACATTAAAAAAATAAAAGTCCTTTTTATGGTGGTAACCCTGTCTGCTGACTGTTTTGTTCAGTTTATAGAACATTGGCAGTTTTGCTCTTCCATATGAGGATATATAAACTGATCAGTGCTGTGTAGATTTTTATGCTGCGTTCCAAATCTGAGTTCCAACCTGAAAGCGTTCCAGGCAAATTAATACTTCGGTTTGAGCGCAAGGAATTCTGGTATGTAAATTAACCAACATGGCAGGCATAAGATTTATGCTGTATCAACTAACTCATTTGAGTGAAACAGAAGCGGGGAGACGGCGCATAAGGTAACAGAAGCCTATGCTTTACAGTGTTTTTCATTATTAAGAGGCTGCCATATTGTTTAGGCAGTGATGCGACGTCACAAGTCATAACCCCAAGTACATCGATCTAGTATGAGTTCACGGGTCGAAAGTTACGAGTTCGGCTTCTGTTCCAGTGCACTTTCACGACTTACAGGTGGGAAAAACACGAGTTACGGGTTGCCTGGAACGCAGCATTATCTTCGTTGGGTTGAACAATACGACAGTGCTTGTGCACGTGTGATTTTCACATTTGCAGGATGTGTAGTCAGTCCCATGACTCAGTATGACCTGGTGCCATCTGTAAACCAATCCGACCACTTATCTGGTCTTGACTATCTACCATAAGTCCATCACATGTCACTGTCAGTTGGCTGTCCTGGGCTGCAGTCAAATAGTCCTTTTTGCTGAGGAAGGTTCCTAACGGAGTGAAATGATTCGGAAGTAGTTCGTCATAAGAGCTGTTCAGATAGTCTAAATGCATAGGAAAGGTGGCTCAATTCTTCCTTTATTAGCTCCTTTAGCATAGGATACACCGGACCATCCTTATAAAAAGAAGGGGGGGGGGGGGGATTATTCTGTCCCACAATTCTCTGTGGCAACAGCTTTTATAAACAGTGGGTTATCTGACTGCTTCAGAATTCAAATGATGGCAAATCACACAGACCATGTGAGTTCCCGCTGCTGTTCAAGCCTTTCTAAAATTTACTAAAACCTGCCTAAACTTTCCAGCAGTCTGATTCTCTGAAGAGAGCAGGATATGAGACATTTAATGATTGTTTTAAACTTGGTTCAATATTAATCATTTGTACTCTTTTAGACTGTAGGCTTAATTTGTGCCTTTGTTGTATTCAGTTTCCATTTATTTTCATACACTGATTGGTGTTCATGTTGATAATGAGTGGACAGATTTATTTAAATCCTCACTTCCAACATCGGTTATGCAGATTTAATTTTTACCGGGCTATGTTCAATGTTGTCTGAAAGGAACAACATTGTCATGATACAGTAATTGTATGATGCTCCTTTTGTAGTCCATCTTCAGAAAATTGTAATTTCACCACAGCAGCAACATCCGCTCTCACATGATGACGTAGCGTAGTGAAAGCATAGTCGGATTCTCTCTGCACTGCAGTTTTCCTTTCCTAACTCCTGAATTCTCCTTTCCTAAACTCCATGACGTTTTCCATCGGGGTTAAGGAAAGGTGGTTAGGAAAGGACTGAAGTGACTATTCCAGCGCAGCCCCAGAGACTGCAGTCTGTGGCACTATGTAGGGAAATTATGCAAAAGAGCATCAAAAAAGTTTTTAAGAGGGTTCTCTATGACATTCAGAGTGGAGGAAAATCATAAGGGTGTAAATATTCATCTGCAGAAATTACATGAAACACTCACCAGTTAAACCTATTTTAGTGGTAGTTCAGCTAGATGCTGCTATATTAACATCATTCCTCTCAAGATTATATCCATTATAGATGTTAATTTTAATAGATTGATCTCTATCCATGGCTGTATTGCTTTACAGCCATAGTGACTATCTTTACAACCACATAGACACGAGGTCCATTGTGACAATTAGATGCCACATCTCAAGGGGCTTACCTTTAATTAATGTCTATTCAACAAATATGGTGCTATACAAGTGAAGATCGAGTATATTCAGTAGAGACAACTGTGATTTTAGTACCATTGTCTCTGCCTAGATTGATACATCTGGAGGTATGTTTGTGTATATAGAAATAATATGTATTTGTACAGGCATAAATGTGTACAAAATGAAGAGTATGGCTTCAGCTGGCTCAAAGTGTCTTGATATAACACTTGTGTTGTACAAATGAAGACTGATTGAATTAATGAAATACTGTGGCTTAAAACAACAGTGTGAAAGGTTGTTAATGTGTCTCCAGTACATTAATTGTAGAAGCTTCAGGTGACACCAGTCAGTGTTACATCAGTGTGAATGTTCAGAGGGTGACACTGGTAAATTAAAACTAAGTAGATCTTGTGCTCCTTGTTCTTCCAATCTTGGTCATAAAATCACTTGTCTTAAGTGAACATCTGAACAAAGAGGCATTTGTTGTGACATTTGGTGGCTTAACTGTAACAAACGCAGATGCCCAGTATCCTCATACAGTTAGCCTTGTGCAGTCAGCAGCTCATGGAGAATCAACCCACAACAGAACTGGAAGAGGTTGATGCAGGCTATAAGTGGAACTGTGAAGTCTGAAGACTTCACCACTCTTTTATACATGTCAAACTCCTAATTTTGGTATTTAGTTTAACTCTTTTTTTTTTTTTATTTAACTTTTAACATTTTGGTAGACAATGTCATATTGCACAGGGTAATAAGCACAGAATTACAGCATCGTCATCAACTTACCATCCCCACCCCCCACCCATCTAGTTCAGGTCCAAAGTATACGGGGCTGGTGAACGTACACTAATCATATGTACATACACAGATACACATATGCACGGTAAAAAAAAAATAAAAATAAAACACATATAGGCCTAAATACCAGACATACATCTACACATACCTCTACACAAGTGCATACATATGCACACTAAATAATAATAATAGTAATAATGTAAGTGAAATAAATAGGCATGGTAGGTAAAAATACATTTTACATTTTGAAAGACAGTTTCCTAGCAAAAAAACAAAACAAAACACATATTGCTAATAAATGAGGGCAGTTCAAAATGAGACGGCATTTCCGGAGTACTGAGCTGACTTCTGTTTTAGCTGGTTAAGGACAATAAATCTTAAGTTTTACTGAACACAAATAATATAATAATACAGTGATGCAAGTATTATTAGTATTAGACGGAATCTCCCTTTAGATAATGAAGACTAAATGTGGAGCCGGAATGATTTTTACTCTTAATCAAGGCTATAAAAGTAATAAAACCGAGTGAAGGAGAGATCACTCAATTTTTAGAGTTAAATGAGGCATGTTTCCTCAGACTTGACAGTTACTCTAACAGTCTGCATCAGAGTCATTCACCTGTCTAACTTTTTTCAGGGGAACTGCTGGAAATTTCAGGACCCAGAGAAAGACACAAGACTGGACCTTATTCCAAAACATCTACGCAGTTCCTCAAACCTCGCATCTATAAAAAAAAATAATTGTCACGACCTGGTTCACAGGTCACAACAATAAAGGGGGAGCACACGATCTAAACTTAAATATGTATTTAAAGAATGTGCAACAATGTAAATAACTCAGACAAAGATTAGGTGAGTGTGTCAGTGGATCAGTGTGTCTGCTGTAGGGTGGGTTAGGTGAGTGTGTGTAGCATGTTGTCCAGTGTAAAACTAAATCACAAGGAGGGCCGAAGCCAGGCAAACAAAACCATGCTGCCGCTCAGAGGGCCCTGAGTGAATGAGAGAGAGAGCGTGTGAACAGCCTCAGCTTAAATCCACCTGGGAGACTGGCCAGGTACTCCCAGGTGCAAGATGGTTCCTGGTTCGATTCCTGTCTGTCTCTTTATGTGGCCCTGTAATTGACTGGCAACCGGTTCAGGGCGTACCATCATGTCATGCGCATCAAGCTGATGTCATCAGCGTGATGACATCACCTTGATGCACCAGAGGAAAATAAACAGCCACACAGCTTGTTAGACCCAGGTCTAACTATTGTTAGTGTGTCGCTACATGTGCTACGTCATAGCAGCGTTGCTTCATATGGATTGGTCTGTGACGAGGGTGATGAGCCGAACTATCGTCCAATCACAAGCTGATATTGTTTTTGAAGGTTCTGCCCCTGAAAACATTTTTACCAGGACTCCTTCCCAGATGGATTAGTGAAATATTTCCAATATAGATCTGTCCATCCAGCGTGTCAGGTTACCAGAGTTCTGTTCCTGTAATTGTGTCATATTTGGGATCAGTCACAAAAGTTCACGTTACAAACCATATATGATTGTCTGATCAGATCTGTGATGAGTTTCCTTTTATTGGTCCAAACAAACCGAATGCTGTTTAAATTTCATCCCAAGTGATAACTACATTGTGAACCATACACTGAGCTTCTTAAGAATGTCACTGAAGTAGAAAAAAACATGATCTTGGCATCCCTAGCCGCAGGTTTGTACTTTCTTTGAATTTGTTAGCAAAAGCTCACCTGCACCATTGTTAATCCTTGAGTCAGAGGTTTTTATTTTTTTAAACTGACTCAATTATAAATATTTAAAAGTTAATCAAAGATGGCCAGGTCAGTGTTTTTTATGAAATGAATGATTCCCTTATCTCAAAATGATTTTTTAAGTGTAAGTGTCTAAATTGGTGATTGTGGTTGTTGAGGAGGGGGATGTAAGCTGAGTAAGCTTGTGTGTGGTGGGAAAGATGAAACCCTAGAAGTGTTTGGGTGTGAGGTGTTTTAGATATCTGTGTCAGTGGGCCTGCCAGCAGCTCTGTGAACTAAAGGTAAGGCTGGTGATGTCAGAATCAAACTATATCCTGCTGAATGCATCAAACTTTACATGAATGTATGAAAAATATGTATCACTCAGCATGGCTTCAACTTTGAGAACAGAAAGTGAAAAAATAGTCCAATACAAATGCCTTTGTTCTCCGGAGAGGTTTGGGCATGGACTTGCTGAAACATTATATTGAGAGAGGTGAAGTAAAACAGGAAGTTAAAACTTTAGCTCTGGAAAAAGATGTTATAGAAAGGATATCAGAGAAGAGCAAAGAAGAGCAAAGATCTGAATGAGCAGAATGGTTGGCTGTAGTAAAAACAGACTGCTGATCCAGCCCTCGTGTTCTTCTTCAGAGGAAATGACACTTGTTAAAACTCAATCAGTGGTAGAAAATGACAGAAATAACACAGCCCCTTCAACTTCTCTCCCAAACAGATCGATTCATGGTGATTATAACATCAAGTCAAGGCTATTGTTTGTGTGAGAGGGTTACTGACTCGACAGAGGAGTCATCCTCAGGGGTCCTCACAGTAAAGCTTTTCACATTTTATGCAAAACACTCAACTAAACTCAATTATTTAGCACAAATAAAACATTTAACACAATGGAAGTCAGACATTAAAGGTGCATTCAGAGAAGCAACAACATAAAACAATAGAGATGTAAGATGCTAAAAAAATCTTCCAACAAACAAATGAAATGATAAAATGCAAAATAACTTCATGAACTTAACAGTGTGTGTAAAAAAATAAAATAAACCATAAAAAACACAGCAAAAAGCTCTGTCAAAAATACTTTGGTGTCACAGTTGCAGTAAATGTTTTGCAATACATTTTGAGTGTTTTGAAATGTTGCATTAATTAAAAGGTTTCCTTTCGAAATATTTTTTTTGTTTCCTGAAAGGGTTTTTCTTTTTAGAATTGTTTGTCTTTTATTAAATGCTGAAATGACTCCATGTTGACAGCTGAGGTAATAGGTCACTGCCCTCATTTGTCAAACATGGGTGTGGTGTCGTTTCCTCGCCGGATCAGCATTTATCAAACCGACTCTCAATTGAACGAGATGATTTCTGCACCAAAAGCCGTCAAAGCTTCTGCACAGGTTGATAAATGAGGGCCGTTGGGTTTTTGCATTGTCCACCTAATATTCATATGTGGGTTCAGGTATTTACTTGTAAACAAGACACCTCAAAACCTCTGTGAGGGGTCTTCTTTCAATTTTGAACAAATGTCCAGCAGAAGCTAAGTAAAACAAAATCCAATATAAAGGTGGTTGGGTCAAAAGGTCACGTGCGTGTGTTCTGTGATATCTCTTGAACGATTGGAACGACTGAAGACATGAATCAAGAAGGAGCAGGAAAAGAATTTCAGCAACAAAGTTGTCCTTGGCTCCTTTACTCTTCCTGAGTGTTGTTAAGAGGAAGGTGGTAAACATGCACCTGTCCCGACTTTTCTGGAACACGTTGCAGGTATCAAATCCAAAATTAGTAAATATGTGCAAAACAACAATGAAGGTTTTCAGTGTGAAAATTAAACGTCTTGTTTCTGTCGTGTGTTCCATTCAGTACAGGTTGAAAAGGTTTTGCAAATGTTGATTCTGTGATCTGTCACAGGAAAATGAACTGATCAGATTTTTAAGGTCTTTATTTTAAGGTCATCAGGTGTCACTTTCAACACATACTTGTCAGGATATTATATCAAAACTTGTAACACTTTCTATGAAGGTCTCGTTTATAATGCATTAGAAGCACATGCATAAGACGTTATAATGCATGTATAATGCTTCATAAGTGTCAACAACATAAAACAATAGAGATGTAGATGCTAAAAAATCTTCAACAAACAAATGAAATGATAAAATAAAATAACTATGAACTTAACAGTGTGTGTATAAATAATGTAAAAACACATGGCTCTGTCAAAATATTTATCACAGATTTTGTAAATAAACATATTTTATTTTGGTGTTTTGAAATGTTGCATTAATTAAAGGTTTCCTTTTGAAATACTTTGTTTCCACCAGAGGTTTTCTTTTAAATTGTTTGTCTTTTATTCGTCTGAAATGACTCATATTTTGACATTTCAGGTAATGAGTCTGCTTTCAGTTTGTCAAACATAGGTGTGAGTATCGTTCCTCGCGGATCAGCATTTATCAAACCCGACTCTCAATTGAGCAGATGACAAACTAGTAAGATTTTTGAAGGATGCATTTGGGAACTTGTCTCAAGAGGTCTTTGAGCAATTTATCTCAAACTTGGCACAACTGTCCTCTCTGACTTCACATTGAACTGATTAAATTTGGGAGGTATAAGGTTAGAGGTCAGGATCAATGAGTCTTATTTTCAGCATTTTCAAAATATATTTCTATGAATTACTCGACAACCACCACCACTGACTGTCACATGTCCATGGGCAAACACTTTACCTCAAACTGCTCCCTCACAGCCTTCATAGAAAACTAAGAACCATCAAGTGAGTAGAACCATCAAGAACCATCAAGAACCATCAGGAACCATCAAGGTAGATGTGAGCTACGAGGGAAAAGCACTTTATGTAGGCAGAA
This sequence comes from Scarus forsteni, assembly GCA_036419115.1. Lineage (NCBI taxonomy): Eukaryota > Metazoa > Chordata > Actinopteri > Labriformes > Labridae > Scarus > Scarus forsteni. The sequence goes on along the minus strand of JAZDUH010000147.1, from coordinate 7,167,966 downwards.
GAAATAGAAAAGTATTATGTCAGCCAAGTTGATTTAGAAATTAATCTGAAAATTGTACATTATGCAGCAAGATGATTATGGCACATTTTGTTCTGACCCAGTACATCTGATTCTGTTAACCCCTTAAATGCCAGTTTTTGTAAAAGGAATTTTTTATAAAATACAAAAATCAAACAAAAAAAAATCAAAAAGTGAATTATATTCCATCCTTCACAAGACAGATTTCTTTTTTTAAATTTATTTTTAGGTGATTAATACACTCTGGAAGTGTCATAGATTGGCGGAAAAAATGATTTTAATGCATATTTATTTTTCGTGTATGGTCAGATTTTGAATGAATAGCTCCACCCATGTCCCAAAAGGGTCAAACTTACCAACACTATAATACTGTAAAAGAAAAAGAAAGTATTATAAGACCACACACTGTCTAACTTGCAATAACTAATTTATTTACAATGTTTCAGTCCCAGATCTTTTGACTGATGAAAGTCTGAGACTGAAACGTTATAAATAAATTAATTTCTCGCGTTTGACAGGCAAGGGATGGAATCTCATTACCTTTTAATGTTTTGTAAACTTTTTTTCTCAATTATGGCATTTAAAGTGTGGTCATGTTAAAAATGGATTTTTGCATTAATTCATAATCTTCTATGGCAGAATGTCTAGGTTGGTCAATTTCACCCTTTAGGACATAGATGGTGCCTTTTTAAAGGGATACACAAGAGGTAAGTGGACCATTTTCCTCCTATGCATCTGTCTCTTGAATTACATGTGCAAAATCCTTCCATATTTTCTTCCATTGTTTTGTTGTCATTTTACCCATGAAGCTAAAAAAAAATTTCACAAGCAACTGCTCCCAACATTTGTTAGTTCCACATTGTTTTTGGAGTTTATTGATATTTCCCACATATTCCAATTTACTAAGCACATTTTTAAGATTTTGAAACTTTAAACATTCTGTGAGATGTGTTATGATAGTTTTTAGGCTCCACTTGTATCAGGATGTGATTGTTGTGTGATGTGATGCATATTCCACCTTTAAAACCGTTGGCCAGGGGACATGGGGTTATTTTTAGGTGAGGTAGAGGATCTGCCATGTGACCAACAGCCAGTGGAGGTGTCTGATATAATGAGGTGTTATTCCAGGGGGTGGTGTGTGTGAAAATCTGGCAGCTGAGTTTTGAGTTTATTGGAGCTTTTCCAGGGCTCAGACCATTACCCCAGTGACTCAGTTTCAGTCGGGTTATGAGAGGTCATGAAAGTGATGAAATGGTGTCAGAGGGCAGGAGCTCGAGCTTGGAAGTGTTTTGGAGATGGTAGAAAGCTACTTTAGTGTTTCTGTTTTTTCTAGTTAATACAAGAAGATGGTGGGACAGGGGAACTGCTCATGAGTCACAACCATGAGATCTGATTCTTCTGCTAAAGTGCTTATTTTTGGTTATATATTTGGCAACTTAAACCATTTGAAGTTTTTACTTCTTGATTTTCTTCTCAAACTTCTGATGTTTATTCTTTTTTCAGCGTTTCAGGGTTTGTCTGTAATTAAATTCTTAGAAACATTTTATAAATGTTTTGGTGACACCACTTTCTCACTTTGGATTTATCAATCACTTCATTGATCAATCCATCTAATATCCATCCACCCATCTATTTATACATCTGTCTTTATATCCATCCATCCGTCCATCCATCCATCATTAACTATTTAGTCATCTTATCTTTTGTCTATCTGTCACAACCCAGCCATCTTCAGACCGTTCGTTCATCCATCCAGCTATGGATATTATTTCAAATTTCCTGTGATCTATCCATGCCTCTGTTAATCTGTCATTATTCTTTCACCTATTGTTTCACCCACGTGTTCAATACTTCATCCATTCATTCATCTACCCATTCATCATCCATTTTTACTATTCAGTCCATCTTTCAATTCAGTTTTATACATCAACCCATATGTATCAAAGTTCATCCATCCATCCATTCATCCACCAATACCTTATTCAACTCTCCCCAGTCCATCTATTATCCATTTATAATCTACCATCCATCCATTAAGAAGTATTTTATCCATGCATTCTTCTTCCTGTCAATTTATCTATCCACCCATCCATCTGTCTTCACAATATTTTTCCATCAATTTCTCATTCTTTATCATCCATACATCATCAAATTTTATCCACACCACATCCATCTTTAAATCCACCATTTATCTGTTTTTTTACACACGTCAATTACCAGTCCACCAACCTCCTTCTCTTAATCCATCCATTAAGAGTTTACCATTCATTTATTTACCAAAAATGTATCCATTCTTTCATTAGTCCATCTACTATCAAGGTTTTACTAATCTGTCCCTTCATATCTCAATCCATCAATGCATCCATCCCTCCATTTATCAAGACTTTATTTATTTATTCAGTAATTCATCCATTAATCTGTCTAAGAGCTTCTCTTCCTGTCTATCTGCCTGCTTTTTTATTCATCCATCATTTCAATGATTTCATTGTATCTATCTGACCAAGTCTGTCAGTCAATTCATTTATCCGTCAAACATAAATCTCTTCATCCATCCATCCATCCATCAAGAGATTACCATTCATTTATTTACATCTAGTGTAACCTTACATCCATTCTTCCATTAGTCCATCAATCATTATGATTTTACTAATCCATCCCTTCATATCTCAACCCATCAGTCCATCTAGCCTTCAGCTCCATCCATCCATCCATCCATCCGTCAAGACTTTATCTAATCATTCATCCATTAATCTACCCAAGAGCTTCTCTTCCTACCTATCCAAAAGCTTTTTATTCATTTATCAATTCACCGATTTCATTCTGTCTATGGATGGTTATCCGTCTGTCAGTCAATTCCTTTATCTATCAAACACTAATCTATCATTTTTCACTACTGCACTCATCCATTCATTAAACCTGTTAATTCAGATGTTGTTATTGATTAATATATCCATGTCTTTATCTGTCCATCAGTCTGTCTGGCTCTGTGACTGTCTTTTCATCCATTCATCACTTTATCACTACCTTATCAAATCAACTTCTTTCAATCTATCAGTCAATCCTTGTCATCCTTGTTTTATTTGTCAGTCTTACCCTTCAAAAATTGGTATTACTCTTTCTGTCCCTTCATTCATCTGTCATCTGTCCATCCATCTGTCCATCCATAAATTCATCAGTAATTTCATCAGGCTGTTGATCCAGCTGTCCAGTTTTTAATCTGTCTGTATGTCCATGCATCTATCCATCCCTGTGTATGTTTATCCATCCTTTGTTTACTTAAATAAATACATAGTGACAATACTTGTCACAGAAATTTAGTACATAGAACAATAAATACAATACACACTTGTTAATATATAGCAGTTCTTATTTAGTCTGCATAATCTACTAAAAATCTGCCCAGGCAATCCCAAAACCCAGGATCCAAAATCTGCCTTGACCTGTCAAAAAATAGAAAATGCATTTCTTTTCAACAATGGTCTGCATTAAAATAACTTCCCATAAGGAAACATGCAAAGCTTGTGGTGTCACAAAACCCCACAATAATAAATAAATGTATGTTTACCAAAAATTCTAAAATAAAATGTATTCATTGTTTTGTTAACTCCTTAAATATAAACTTATCAGGTCACATCAACAGAACCTCCCCAGTGTCCTGAACTAAAATTGAATCTGACCTACAGAGGGTCAGCTGAGAGCATGGGCGGGTGGGTCAAGAACAACGGTCTGCTCTCATATTACCCCCCCTCTATTGTCTCCATGCATGAGTCTGTGGGGGGAAGCTGTGACCTTTGACCTGCTCTCTAACAATCTCTACTAAAAGGAAAGTGGAGGATGTGAAGAGATGGCATGGGATTTCTTACCTCTAAAAGCCTCCATTGTAGTAACTGAAGGAAACATTAGCTGCAGTGCGCCCTGGGAAATGTCTGCTGCTGCTTCATCCTCCATCCATCCATCCATCCATCCATCCATTGTCAATCATTAACCCAAGAAGAAGTAAGGAACTAACTGAAGGGTGAGGGGGCTTTAAGCCACTATTCATATGTTTCAATGGCATCTTTGGCTAGAAAGTTGTGTGTTAGCAAATGTATCTTCCATGAAATACAAACACAAAAGATCTTAAAACATGGATTAGAGGGAGGGGGTGCTGAGACATCCAAAAAAGGCCTAAAACAATAACTACAGTTTTTTTTTCACCAAAACTTTTTTAAGTTTCACTCTAAATTTTTGCAGCATATTGTTTCAGTATGTTGCTTTATCTTATGGCATTTTCAGTTCTCTTCTTATGATGCATTAAATTTTATTTTCCTTATCAGGGCTCATTTACATGACAATGTTGTCAGCAGAAATGGAACCATTTTTCCTGCGTTTTCAAAAGTACACAAACAGAGACGTGATAACCATGTGTGTTCACGTGAAGAGCTAGAAGCACACATGTTGTCAGGTGAACCCAGGAGGAACTAAATGAAGTGGTGAGGGGCTTTAAGCAGTGGGACATTTAGTGATGCGCTTTCACACGTGAGAATGACTGAAAACGTGGTAGCATGCATGCCAGGCCAGTAGTTGGCAATGTTTGTTACCTCCGCCAGGAGATTATGTTTTTCGGGAGAGTCTGTTTGTCTGTCTGTCTGTCTGACTGTGAACAAAATAACTCAAAAAGTAATGTATGGATTTTGATGAAATTTTCAGGAAATGTTCAGGATAGGAAAAGGAAGAAGTAATTAAATTTTGGTGTTAATCCGGATCACCGTCTGGATCCGCCATCACGAAAAATGTGATTTTGGTGAATAACTACTGAACTAAAGTAGATATCATTATGAATCCAATTGCTAATGGTATTTTTTTATGGTCAAGGAATCTAAATATTTACATGAAATAAAGGTAGGACTAATTATTACGGTAAAAATCACAATATGGGAGAGGACTGTGGTGCTTGCGGAGGTCTGCGCTCTCTGAGTGCTTTTCTAGTTTGTAATGTCGTTGTGCCAATGTAACAAATTCGTCTCCACTGGTCCGAATATTGATGCATGAAATCCACATTTTGTTGGAGGAGAGGTAACAAACCTGGCACAGTTAGAAGCACACAAGTTGCTCAGTAGTCGGACAAAGCTATTGTTGTTGTTGTTCCTTGGTGCGCGAGCAACCTTTATCTGAAAGATTACTGCACATGCACCACACCTCCCCATTTTCCCTGGCAATGGCGGTTCTGGTTTACACGGAGACGAAAGCGTTTTCAAAACTTTTAACTCTGGACCCTGGTTTCAAAAGCTTGAGGATTCAGGCACCCCAGGCAGCATTTTAATTTAAACTGAAGGTCCAAACACAATGAAAACTCTCCTTTTTCATAGGTTTTCATGTGGTGTAAATGGGCCTTTAGGCCTTAGTTGTAGTTGCTAGTCTGATGCATTACCACCAAAAGAATAAAGTCAAATATTACAGGCCAGTGAGTCCAAAACTAAAAGCCTCTCCATTTGTGTTGAACTTTTTTTTTTTTGAAGAAAACGGACAAATATTCATTTTGAACCAAGTGATCACTAAAAAAACACGCTGATAGTATATATACTGAATGAATGTGACGAACATTTATTTAAATATGAACCAATCTCAGGTCTGGAGTGTTAGATCTTATGGACAGCCTCTTACTTTACATGTTTACTCTATTTAATTCATGTCCCTCTTAGTTTATGTCAATAATATGTATATGTATATAAATTATTTATGTTTGTGCTCTTAATCAGATCTTTTTTTAATCATAATGGACTTGTTTTAGTTAATTTCTTCAATTGTTTCATTTTTGATGAAGAATGGTTTTCTTGATTTTTCAACAAATTCTTATGAGTGAACAAAACAAGCTTTCTACATTCGCTTTCACAAGGAAACACAATTAAATTGTATAATTGAATATTCATTCAGCTGGGGCTCTTGTACAGAACAAAATCAATACTTTAAAAAAAAATTCCCTTTGACTTCTGTCAAGGACAATGTTTTTGCAGGTGTTTGTCTGTAGTGAGAAAACTTGAAAAGTAATACAATAATTTTGATGAAATTTTTAGTGAATGCTGGACACATCACTCTGGAGAAGTGACAAGATTTTGTGGTTGGCTTGAATCTGGATGTGGATCTAGGAATGTTTTTCAAAGACTTGTTGACATAGTGAGATAGGGCAGTTTTTCCACAATAACTTGATAACTTCTTGACTGATTTTGTTCATGGCACAAAAGAAAGTAGAAAGAGTGATAGAATACTGATTGTGAACTGAATCCAGACGAAGAAATTTTTTTTTTTTTTGCAAGGAATTAACATTTCAAGAAAGGGCAGACTTCCACATTTTGTACAATAACTCACCCAAACTGTTAGAAATGCCTTGGCTGGGCTATGTGTGCTTCGGACACTTTCCATTTTATCTGCAGTTGAGACACTAGGCATTTATAAATGTTGTTGAGATGTAACCAGCATTTGAAATTTTGCTCCGGGAACAATTACTTGAGTGTTAAATAATACTGTTCTTTAGTTGGAACATATATTTCAAGACTTTAACACGTTTTAAACAGGGTGAAACAGTTGGAGCTGTGCGGTCCTAATTTAAGCTTTCTGTAGATGAAGTCCTAACTCGGCTCCAAAAACACATTAGCCTAAATATCTCTAATTCTGCAAAATGCTTCGTCGCGCTCGTCTTTTTTGGCCACGGGTTGTATTTGCCAGCTGTCTGTCTTCTCTCTGATTGGTGAAAGTATGTCAGTGGGTTACATTAGAGGGAGCAGTGCAGAGCTGCAGGGGAGGAGGAGCTCTTGAACTGGGTCACATGGTCGCACACAGCTCAGTCCTCCATGCAAGTCAGAAAACCAGTCCACCAAACCGAAGCACCGGAGCAGCGCCTTTACGCACGCCATTCTTCCTGCTTGTCAGTCATTGTATTTCCGACATTTTTATATCTGATTCGGCCAAAACGACAGCTGAAGAATCGATAGTGATTAAGTTTTGACTTTTAGGGATTTGGCACCACATTCGAGGAGGACCTGTGCCTCTTTTTTGGCGTGGTAAAACCAATCTCTGACAACTTTGCTTCTTTTCTTATAGAAGTTTCGGTATTTCCTCATTGATTTACAGTTTTTGTTAACATCTGCATCGAGTTAAGGTGGCTTTAATGTTGATGTTTTAGAAAGAACTCGGTCAGATTCATCATTAGTATCAATCAGCAACTTGCTGATCCAAAAAACAGAAAAACGGCTTCAGCACTAAGGTAGCAGAGGAGGAGGAAAACCCCCAAAACGCAAAGATGGAGTCGACAAAAGCAGGTAAGTTTGCTTTATCCAGAATTCATGTGTTGCTTGTTTCAATGGTGCTCACTTTGTTTTTAGTTTGAATGAAATGTTGCCCTGTATAGTATAACAATAATGGAAATTTAATTTAGAAATCCCCTTTACCAAAGTGCCGTGTAAATGTTATGCGTAAAAGCGCGTATCGTTTTGTTAATTTAAGTGGGTTAGGAGGTCCAGAAGCCTGTTGTTGTTACCCAAGTCGATCTTGTGGAGCAGCACTGCAGTCGTCTCCTCTCACATGGACCCAACAGCTAGCCATGTGCACCCGTGTTTACGCTCCTCGTGCGTCTTCGCCGATTGGCTGAGCGGCGCCGTGACGTCGTCATTGCATAATTCCTCCCACCGAGCTGATGTGGGTCCTCGCCGCCGGTACACGTGAGGCTTCTCTCGGTGACCCAGTTTTTCCCGGGCAGGGAACATGCCTGATCCATGTGAGGGGGGGTTGGGGTGTTAAATGGTATCTGAGTTATGGTGCGTTCAGGGCACGGACGGACTGGTTTCCTTGACTTTTATTGTGTAATGTTTGAGACTTTAACGCCTGGAAGTCTCTTTTAAAGTATGTGTTCAAAACAATTTCTATAAAAATCTCACAGACTTATGACTTGATATAAGTTACTTTGAAGTGATTTGTTAATAATTAAAATATTTTTCTAAATCACTGAAGCAAAGCATTTTTAAGGGTTGCTTATAATACCTCAAACACTTGTTGCATAATCATCGACAGAGCTTCTAATAAGTGTCGTCAGCCTCTACAAAGGTAGGTCCAGACCATTTTCCCTGATCGATGGCCTATTTACGTTCCACACTTATTATTTTGTAATATATATATATGTATATGTGTACATATGTATATGTATATATATATATACATGTATATATATATATATATGTATATGTATATATATATATATGTGTATATATTTATGTATATGTATATGTATATATATATATATATGAAATGTGTTAAATTGCTTGCTTAAATCAATTGTTTTTGCAAGAACAGGCCAATACTGAACTAATTGTTCCATTGTGGTGCCTTCATTTCATCTCTAAAGTCAGATTAGTCAAAATGCTTTTTGGATAATGGTGTTTTCCATTTGATTAGGTTGTCTGGGTTGCAAGTAAACTACTGGGTCTGATTTTTTTTTTTTTACCTCAAGTTCAAAGTTGAACTTAAAACCTTCGGAGGAGCTTCATTAACCCTAAATTTACCAACCCGTTACTTAATTGTAATCAAATATCTGTGGTGTGGTATTGACTCGGCTCAGTATTGACTTTCCAGTTGGGATCCTACCAAGTGCCCTCATCAACACCATTAATGGCCTTTTCATCTGAGTCCTGAAGTACCATTCTTTGAGGACACACAGCATCCCAGTGGTAGACTAGCGGTAGATTTTGTCATGGCGGGTGGTCTGGGTACAAATCCTGTGGCCACTTTCCTGCATGTCATCCCCATCTGTCCCTGCTCTGAGTTGGTCTGCTGGTAAAACCTTCCCAGCATCATCGGCATGATTGTGGTCTTGGCTTTAATAGCTTAATAGTATCGTTGGTCTTTACCATGGAAGGTGATGACATAGAGGACATGAACCTTTTCAGTTATTGCTGATGATGTTTCGTACTTAAATGTCAGAGATGAGAAAAAGCATCACATTGGAGTCAACATCATTGATGTTATGAGTTGGCAATCTCTGTCAAACTGTCAAAGTCCAGCTTGTTAAGGTTGCAGTTCTAGCTTGGGGGACGTTCCCATTGACGTAACGACCATAATACTGTCAAATTTTGCTAACATGGTAGCAAGTGAAACCCATGGTTGTTTCAAGTGTTAAAAATGTATTAGTTTGTTTACGACAATGCGTAATTTGCGTGGACTCCATAGGGTTGCAATGGATAGCATCCTGCCAGTGTGTCAATATCCAAAGAAAGAAGCATGCGCGAAACGGCTTAGCTAGTTTTAGGTCCAGTTGAGGTCCTTACATGCAAGACAGTTGTCTTTTTTTTTTTTTAAACGTATTTTTTGGGCATTTTGTGCCTTTATTGATAGGAGGGAGACAGTGGATAGGCTTGTGAAAGGGGGTGAGAGAGTAAGGGAAGACACTCTGCAAAGTGGTCACAGGCGGGATTCAACCTGGACCAGCAGAAGCAAATACGTGGGGTGCCTGGTTGCTAACCACTCCGCCAAACTAGCACCCCACAAGACAGTTGTCTTTAATGTGTATCATAGTAGATTCCACATGGTTTTGGAAGGCAGAAAATCTTGGCTTAATAAGCTTAATAGTATCGGTACAAATCCTGTGGCCACTTTCCTGCATGGTATCTTGTTACTGGGAGAAACCAAACACGATTAATGTAAAAATGCATACAAATACATCAAATACAATATAAAACAGCTTAGATTGTCTGAAAAAATAAAGCAGAAAAGAGCACTGTGGAATGAGGATCACAAGAATGAGACAAAATTCTTATCACTGTAACAAATATTTGCAAAAAAAATAGTCCAAGAAGATAAGATGTGACCTAGTCTACTGCACACCTAGTTAAAAGAGGCTTTACTTTGTCCTTAAAAGTTTTGAAGATGATGGACAATATATCTCTCCAAAAATTCTGTGTATTCAATTTGTACATTTATTCATATTGTCTGAAATCGATTGAAATGATATGGTCACATGTTGTAGTTCAGACGGACTTCTAAACTGGGTCACTCTGTTTACAGCGTGTGATTTTGTTCCAATAGAAATATGAAATCTACCAACCTGTGTCCTCGGGTCTATGTTAATGCAAACTCTGTAGTTTCATAATCTTGAAACAAATTAATTTAAAAAAAGACTCAAACAAAAAGTCAAACTCTTCCCTGAAATGAGAAGAGCAGGTTATGTAATGGATTGCGCTCTGAAATGAAATAAAAAAAAGACCGGTTTGGATGCAGATTGGCTCTACATGTATTTGTTAAGGGGCCAGTATGTGTGAATGGCTCCAGGGACGGGCCAGACTGCCTACTACACACCCTGTGAAGCTGACATTATGTAATGTGTGTTACCTAATCATCGAGTTTGGCAGGGGAAGAAATCAGGTCAGCCTATGTTGAGGGGGAAAAAGTGTCTCAGTGGCAGCCCGTCTGCTCGACTGTGACTGGCTGAGGAGACTGCTGTCGTATGATGTCCTGCCCTCTTTACGTTAAGCTTGTTGATCCCACAGTGAAACTGCCGGGAGCTGCTCATAGTTACTGACACATCATTCATACGAGGAAGAGGAGAGAGCAGGGAGTTGGCACACACAAGGATTATGGAACAGACAAAGAGGGAAGAAGCGCCACCTACAGAAAGTTTTATGACATTATGTGGAGGAAATTAAAGGACCAAAATTCTGCTCAAATGAAATGGCAGCTGAAGGAAGAGGAATGAGGAACAAACATTTTATTTTTCTCTTATTGCTGTTGGAAGTAAAATGGAAAATAAAAAGTTTAAGTCCATGATTGAGACAATATTTCCTTATTGTAATATTATTTAAATACTGTCAAATTTACTGTGGTGTGGATTTTGGTCATGGGTCACCATTTCTGATATTTGGACGTGTGTACTATTGCGATTTTCTAAAAAAAATGTAAACTCAAAGAAAATTCCTCCGAATGCACTGCTGCCTGTTTCTAAGTGCAGTTTTGCCACCAGATGGTAGCAGCGGCTTATCTGAGGGCTGTTTGTTACAACCATGGAACAAAAATAGGAAGCATTACTGTCAGCCTCAGCAGTGACCTTGGGTGTTGAAAATAAAGTTGGTGCTCAAGTCCAAAAGCTGCAGTTCCTTTAGTGTCCACGTGAGGCTGCCTGTAAGAGCACCTGTGTTTAAATGCTGATTTTCTACTGCTGGAAAAACTCGGGCTGCCTTGATATGACAAACTCTAAATTTTATGCATCTCATGCATGTATAATTTTTAGTAATGTTAACACTTACTGAGGTCAAAATGTAGAAATAAAATTATGCAAATAATTAAAGGAAAACTCTCCTATAACTTTACTCCTTCATCCCATTCTTATTTTTATAGTTTAGCATGGTCAGAAATGTAACTAAAATTGAAACTTGTTTAATTCTGAGCCTGAACAGTTGAGTTGAATTAAATTAAATCTTTGTTGTTTTTAGTCATTTTTTTAGCGGTGGGGATTTGACTTTGGGTACTTTTTATTTTGTTCAAATAAAAATGTCAACTCTTAATGTTTTTCAGTAAAAAAAAAAAAGATATAATTTTTATGCTTCATAAAAAATAACTTATTTCTTGTCTCATTTCCTTTGTCCACTAGGAGGCGTAATAGCCTACATCAGCTCGTCCAACTCGGGCTCCAGTCCAGAGTCGTGTCACAGCGACTCCTCCAACAGCAGCTACCAGTCATCCTCGCCGTCTCATGGCTCATCGCCCAGCCGCCACCAGCTGGGTCAGCTGGCTGACCCTGCGCACCCCAGTGGCCAAAACCTTCCAGGGACTCAAAAAAATGGACGTTCCTCCTCCACTGCAAAATGTGGCATCACAAGTAAGATGATGACTTAGACTTGTGTTTTCATGAGCTCACCATGACAACATTACCAGTGCTTTATATGATTATATTTGGCAGTTGTTTCCTTACAACAATAAATCCATGAAGTGATATGAGCTGATGCCAAGTTGTTTCCCAAACAGCACTGTATGACCGGCAGATAAAACTCAGCCTTAAATTTGTCTTTAATAGTGTAAGTGTGGTAGCAGCACCAGTTATTTACTTCTACTGTAGCTGATAAAAAGATGTCCAAAAAAAATCATGGTGGTTGAAAAAGAAAAAAAATGCTGACATACTTTGAAACTTTTAGCAAGTAAAACTTTCTCTTAATGTTGTAACACCATCTTTCCACAAGTGAACCAGTGCCAAGACTGTTAATTTTTATGATTCAGTGCTTACAACTGCAGGCTGGCATTTGATTACATTTTATCAGCCATAAATTCCATTAAATATTAACATGATTTCTATCGTGCCATTGCTCCGACTAAATTGGGAGAAATTCCCCCAATGATCTCTACTCAATTGAGGGGGAAGTTTCAGATTAATGTGTCCATGTTGGCCAACTGTGGTTTAAATTACAACCTGCAGAATTTTAAACTGTTCTGTTATCGAAAGGATTTTAAGATGGATTTAAAGGTTCAAAACTCTTTAAACTATGTATCACAAAAATATTTCATTAAAGTGGAATCAGAAACCTATTGACTTAAACATAAACTTTAATTCCCTTTCTTTTGTGTCAAACAGAAATCAACGGGCTGGTGCTGCTTTGTAAAGTTTGCGGAGATGTGGCATCTGGTTTCCACTATGGTGTCCATGCCTGTGAGGGATGCAAGGTGAGAACAGCTCTCTAAAATATTTAATTATTAATAAACAATGAGAAAGTGTTGGATTTTGTTTGATGCTAGTTTTCCTTAGATATATTCAACATGCCTTATTTGCTAAGCGAGCCCGAACTTTATTTTTTTTCTACGGACAAAACATTTTTACCCGAGTGTTTTACAGTACTTGGACATTTAAAATTATTCTGGTCCAATACCACAGAATGGAAGTTGTCCAAAATCATCCCAAGTGTTTGAATCATTTGAAAACAACGTAAAATGTGACTAGTAAGGGGTTTTGCAAAAGTCTGGTTTCCTGGCTGTCCCCTCTTCATGAGTGTGTAATGTTTTGAGGTCCGCTGTAGACTACATAAACAAGTAAACACACAGACACACACAAGCGCGCACACACACTCTGAATCAGAATAAGTTTCGCTCCAGCACAGTCATGGCTGTCTCTGTGACTTTGGCTATAAGTGAACTGGGTCACCGCCAGCAGAGCCATCTGTACAACTTCATGCAGAGACTCAGAGAATCTAGTTCACTCTCTGCATGTTAATATTATCTACGTCTGCACCTGACGTTGCTGTGTGGCCCAGATAACCACAGGGCTTCAGGACCGCAAGTGAGGGCAAATGGACCTTGACTTTAAGCACATTTGATCATAATTTTAATACGCTGGTCACCTGCTGCACATCTGAGATGATACAAGCATTAGTCTGTCTTTGTTGGACAAAGATCTTGACGTTTGTTGAATCGTCACAATTTCCTATCACTAATCCAATGATCATTTAATTTTAAATGCAAAGAGTCTCATATGCCAAGACACAGCTAAAGGGGCTGGACCATGAATTGAGTCTTGCTTAGATTTTTATGGTATATTGGTAAATTCACAAATGATTTATTTTTAAATAAAAACCTTGCAGCAAATTCTGATTATTATAAAACCACATTATGTCAGCCATCCATTCAAACACATTTTTGAAACATTTTTTAATTTGAAGATCTGGGTCCTCCTTACCAGTGCTGCAAATAAACCACAAGAGCAGCCACCAACATTATCACCTTACGGCATGCTGGTTTGATTTAAAACAGACATATTGACAGAAGACAATCGAGCAGAGGAGGTTTGCAGAGCAGGCTATGGGTCTGGAGTTCGCAGCTATCACATTTACAGCGAAACAAGTTCATAGTTGGCTAAGGGGATCCACAAAAGAAAGTTGTTTTCAAATTACATTTTTTATTAATTTTTACAAGCAGGTTAAACGTGTACACAATTACATAAATTATATATTATAAAGTTGTATTTTAAGAGATGCACAGCAGCAGAGGAGCTGCATGTTGTGGACTTTGCTGAACATCACACAGAAAGACCCTTTAAGCTGTTTAATCTTTTCAGAGACACATAAAACTGGCAGTCTTGTACTGGTGTGACTTAATCCTGATTTCAAAGTTATTTCTGATTTGTCAACACACAGGGCTTCTTCAGGCGGAGCATCCAGCAGAACATTCAGTATAAGAAGTGCCTTAAGAACGAGACCTGCCCCATCATGAGGATCAATAGAAACCGCTGCCAGCAGTGCCGCTTCAAGAAATGCCTGATGGTTGGGATGTCGAGAGACTGTGAGTATCTGCTGAAGGCTCTGTCAGAACTATTTTAGCTCTTCCCTCTGATACAGGCTTTTAAAGGGATATGCCAACCTTTTATGTTCTTTTGACTCACTCCCAAGTCCATGACACGCTGATAGACAACATTCTTTCAACTGTGCGTGCAGTGACAAGGAAAAGACGGGCAGAGCCCACCTACCGCTAATTAGCTTAGCTCAACACTGGGAGTCAATGGGAAGTATCTGCCTGCCTCTGCCTATCAGATAAAATCTTCAGCATCCATAAACAGTCCTGTGTGCTTGTTGTGACTCTTTTTCATGATATGTTCTCTATTTTTATTTTAGAAAGAAACACTTATGATTATAGTTTATCTGATGACTGTAGGTAGAGGCAGGCTAATGCTACCCTATGACTCCCAGTGAATGAGCCAAGCTAACTAGCAGTGGGTGAGCTGTTCCCATCTCTTCCTTGTTAGTGCACGCACAGTCAAAGAATGGTGTTTGTCTGCGTGTCATGGACTGGGGAGTGAGGTAAGACAGTAAAACAAAAAAAGTTGGCATATCCTTTTAATCAGGATCAAGCAACTAAGAAAAGCAACGTGCAACTCAGGAGCGTTTATTTCATTCTGTTGTTGGACACAAATTATTGCAAGCATGTAAGGACCTAAAAATACATTGAGTCAGATGTACTTAAAAAAAACCAACCCAAAAATTAATAATATTGTTTTGATCTTTGTTAGCTGTGCGCTTTGGCCGCATCCCTAAGCGGGAGAAGCAGCGCATGCTCTTGGAGATGCAGAGTGCCATGAACAACATGATGAACAACAACCAGCTCAACAGCAACAGCCAGGCGCTTTCCATTGGCACGTCGCTGTCGGCAGACACCACAGAACCTACCTCAGAGGACAGCGGCACTGGCACCGGCCCCTCCTGTTCTCCATCCAGCCAATCAGACTCCAGCTCTGACCCTGAACCTACCATCGCCATGGACACCAGCCCCAGTTCCAGCTCTGCGTCCCCCAGCTCATCCGACAGTGGGGAGGAGGAAGTGATTGGCTCTGTCACCAGGGCCCATCAGGAAACCTTCATGTACAACCAGGAGCAGAGCAGTCTGTCAGAAGAGGCCCCACCCCCCTCAAGCTCCGCCCAAAATGCTGCCAACAACCGCGCAGAGGAGCTGCTGGACTCCTGGAAGAACCACCACAACAACATGGTCACCATTTCAGCGCAGGACTCCTCAGCTGGCCTGAGCTGCCAGCGTCAGGATGACAACAGCACCAACCACTGCCCCTTCAGACTGTCCAGGGCAGCTGCAACCAGCCACTGTCCCGCCTACAACCATGGAGCATTCAGAGCTCCGCCTGCAGATGCCCCAGTCAACGGGGCCTT
The DNA here is from genome assembly GCA_036419115.1 of Scarus forsteni. Classification (NCBI taxonomy): domain Eukaryota; kingdom Metazoa; phylum Chordata; class Actinopteri; order Labriformes; family Labridae; genus Scarus; species Scarus forsteni. Next base: position 7,152,295 of record JAZDUH010000147.1, on the reverse strand, counting down.
CCATGGGCCCCAGTGGAGAGGAGGCAACAGGATGTATCTGGTAAGCTACATATGCCTATGTGTTTGTTTATAGAATGAAGAGTATGGCTTCAGCCTGCTCTATTGTAAAGTGCCTTCAGGAAACATTTGTTATGAACTAGCACTAAACAAATAAAGATTGATTGAGGCAATTTGAGGGTGCTTCTCCACAGTAAAGACACTGATGACTAAAAGAAGTACAAATTAAAGAACTCGAACAGTAAACATTTCAACTCTTGAATAAAATGTTATTGGGATGCCTGTGGACTATCAGCTAAAAGGTGAAATTCAAATATCAAGATGTCCTACCCCAAAATAAACTTGTTTGTATTTAGTCAATAAAGGCAAAACATTTAGTAAAAATGCTCAGTCTTACATGTAATACCACCACCCTCCATCAGTCACCACTGTAGCTCTGCTTCATGGCTGCTGCTACTATTATTTACATAATACATAAATGAAAGACTTCAACTTAATGGCACCTAATGGACAGCAACTTCAACGTATATAAGAATGGTGCAGTTTAGATTGAATTAGTTTAGTTTTGCACTGAAAACTTCAACATGAAGTTGTGTTGGAACTGTGTCAGGCTATACTGGCATATATCCACTCAGGTGAAGCAATGAGTAACAAGCCTCAGCACAAAAATGGACTGAGGGCAGTGATATCTCTGCAAACAACTGGATCAGCCAGATGTTTGTTTACTGGGAACGTCCCCAACCAGTACACGCTTTTTTTGCTGCTATTATTTTGTATTTTTTGAGCTGCTATTTATACCTATTATTGTTTTTATACCTCTAACCTGGCATCCTTTGTAGACAGCAGGGTAGAAATTTGTTTCTCAATCCGCAAATAACAATCAACACTTTAAATCCTGAATGTTAACCTTGTGAGTTAGGCAGATACACATCAGCGGTAACTTAATTTTGGCCACTTTGAGCAATAAAACAGTCACTACATAAAAATTATTCTTCCCCTAGACAAATTTGAGGATGCAGTTGCAAAAGGTTGCATATTTAAAATCCTTGGGTCTGGTATGTTGCTAAGATTGGCATGTTAGCACTGCCGGTCTTTGGTCCTATAAAGAAAAAAAAGTCCCCTAATCTGTGCTAAGTGTGAATGCACAGCCTAACTGTAACATTTCCTTCATTGCATCATTGAAAATGCCAAACTGCCTCATAATACTTGATGTTAGTTCTCAGTGTTCGGTTGAAGATCTAAAGGTCTTAATGCAACCCAAGGCCAGATGGCAGGAACAAAAACCGCAGTTAGAGCCCCAGCTCGTGGCTGATTGCCATGTTACACATCATTTGTTGAACTTTGTAAGAGGGTGAAGTGTCAAAGGAAGCCAAACCAAATGAAAAATTCTTCAATGTAGCAACTTCTCATCCAAACCAAACCAAGTCCACTTAACTTTATATGTGAAAGCAACCAAGGAGAAAGGCCCTCGCTGCAAGATTCAAAAATCATTGTGTCTCATTTGTTGTTATTAATAAATAATTACATCCTTGAAACAGTTTTTAATTCACTGGTCTTTGTTATTTTTTACCCTAAGGTTTGCCCAATGAACACATCCGCTCAAGTGGACCCTCAGAAGTCAGGTCATCAGGTATGGGAGGAGTTCTCCCACAGCTTCACACCCGCTGTCAGGGAGGTGGTGGAGTTTGCCAAGAAGATCCCAGGATTCAGAGATCTGTCCCAGCCGGACCAGGTCAGCCTGCTGAAGGCTGGCACCTTCGAGGTAATAAACCAAACCAAGTAAACCATTTGTCACGCACGGATGGAATTAATGATTGGGTTTACAGAAAAATGTGTAAAGGACTGTCTGACAGAGCTGTGCTGTTCTACAGGTGTTGGTGGTCCGCTTTGCCTCTCTGTTTGACTTGAAGGATCGCACTGTTACCTTTTTGGGAGGGAAGAAGTACAGCGTGGACACTCTTAGGGCCATGGGGGCCGGGGACCTCCTGAACTCCATGTTGGACTTCAGTGAGAAGCTCCTGAACCTTGGCCTCACCGAGGAGGAGATGAGCCTCTTCACTGCTGTGGTTCTGGTCTCTGCAGGTGAGATTGACATTTTATTTTCAAGGTCATAAGGTCATAATCTCTGCCATAAGTCAAACCATCATTGCTGCAAAATCATCAATGGAGGCATGTTTGCTGGATCATATCACATCCACTACAAATGCAATTCTTGAAAGTAATTTGGTAGGTTATTACAAAGCCATTTTTCATTTGCACTTTATAAGAAATGTCACTTTTTGGGCAGCATGCATCCAACATCGTCCTGGTCATACTTGCAGTCATAGGGAAGTCATGAGAGATGGGATATGATGTTAAAAGTTTGCCTTAGAAAAGATTGTTGTTGCACAATTTTTCCTCAACACTGTATTGACAGTATCTTTCTATAAATGCTGTATTAAACTTGATCAGTTCCCAGTATTTGAAAATAAGTACAAACAACATACCTCTAACCAAAAGAAAACACAGCCTCCTCAATGTGTGCGTGAAAGTTTCAGCAGCCACACATTGGTTCCTCGATGTATCCGTCATCACTGCTCTTGTGTACAATATAAGACAGTCATAGTGATTTGAGAGCACAAGCTTCTGCCAAGGCATTTCCAACAACAGCATTAAGAAGTATGTGTCAATCTCTGAGGTTAAATTATGGAACAGTTCAGCAGTTGAATTAAAAAAAAGAAAAAGCATAAGCAAGTTTCAGAATATTCAAAACACAAAGTTTAAATAAATATAAAGATGAAGAAAAGCAGGTTAACCTTGGACAGTAATAGCAGAGTCTGGATATATGGATATGTTGTCTCGTTTTTAATGTCTGTTTACTGTGTGTAGGGGTGTAATGTATGTATATAAATTAATTATTACATCTAGGTGAAATATGTGTACATTTCTGTATAAGTCGTTTATTTCAGTCAATATATTATAAAGGCCATTGGTTCCTGAATAGATGGTGAAGGTTGTGTAGGTTGTTGTATGTGGATACGAAGGGGAAGGGTTAAATGAATTCATACTTCTTCCTAATTCTTTTCAAGCATGTAACTTGTTGCACATGCAAGATATCGTCACCAGTTTACCTTCCTTGTTTTGTTTTTTACTATTTTTTATTTGCTATTTACATTTATTCCTTAATGGTGTTTGTCTTTTACATGTTGATAATTTAAGTATTCAATTCTGTTAAATTCAATTCAACAATGTTGGGTAGTTTTTTGTTTTTTTTTTTAGAAATGTGGGAAACTGCCCTATCTTGCACTGCTAATGAATCCTTCAAAAAAATTCTGAGTCCACATTTTGATTTGAAACACCACCAAAATTGAATGGCTCGTCTATTGTGACATGACAAACGTTCCCTGAAAATGTCGTCAAATCCACGGAGTAATCAGCACAAATGTGAAAACGTGCCTGATCTTGCAGTGTCAATAAATCCTTCAGAAATTCCAGGAGCTGCATTTGTATTTCGTTTACCATTAAAGTCTAATCTCTGCTCTCTTGTGCCATGATAGACTTTTTCTGGTAATCAAAATCTGTGCATGTCTTCTCACGTTCTAGCTAACGGACTCGCATCCTGTTATAAACTAATGCTAACAGTGTCTCTTCGTTCTTCCAGATCGCTCCGGCATCGAGAATGTGAATTCAGTGGAGGCCCTTCAGGAGACCCTGATCCGCGCCCTGCGTAGCCTCATCACCAAGAACCACCCCAACGAGTCGGCCATCTTCACCAAGCTGCTCCTGAAGCTGCCTGACCTGCGCTCGCTCAACAACATGCACTCTGAGCAGCTGCTCGCCTTCAAGGTCCATTCCTGAAGTCTCCTGTAGTACTTGATATGATGATGACACAAACTGTAACGGCTCCGTGAGCGGACCCCCGTGGGCCACACCTCCCATCCCAACCAAACCTGCTCCTCTCCACTTCTCCCACGATGCTTTGAAAGCACGAACTTGGCATTTTAGAGTGGGAGGAAGACCATAAAATGTTCTTGTACTGTACTGTAGGGCTGACAGCCTGTGTGATGGTAATGCGTACATACAGACACACTGATTGGTGTACACGTGTCTTGTGTTTGTGTGTAGCATACTGTTTGTTTGCAAGTGTACAACGATAGAAGCACTTTTCTGTATAGTGTAGACTGGTATTTTTGCATTCATAGTGCAATATGTGACTGCTTTTATGATTTGAGCTGTAGAGGTGAATGTGTATTTCTGTCACACATTGAAAAGAATGGCTGCCGACGTGCTGAGGGGGAAGTTCAAGATTCAAAGACCCCCCTCCTGGACACTTAATGACTGATGAGGTAGATCCGTTGAGAAAAAAAATTAAAGCAGAAGACAATTCGACTAATGTGAAAGTAAATCTGCTCGGCTTTCCAATTCGGCCGTCAGAAATTGGAGAATGTTTGATTGAATTTGGAAAGCAACAGAAAATGAAAACAATGTTTTATTTCAGGCTTTTCATGCAGTTTTTTTACGTACTATGCTGTGTTTTTGTCAGTTGCGGGTCATTTTTTTTCTAAATTATTTGGGCATTGTGACAAATCAGATACATCAGTGTCGCTCTATTGCTTGCTGATTTCTACACATCGGAGACAGAAGCTCTGAACTATCAACCTCTGGACTCATTTTGAAATCAGACAGATGCATTTTCCTTTGTTTTACTTGAGGAATTGAAATGTACGTCTGAGACAAAGATGTCTGCTGTCCCATATGGTGTCGACTTTCCAACCAGCTCACAGCCACCAGCAGCTCCTGCTTAAATAAATCACTTCTGTTCTACAAACTGTACAGACGTCAATGTAGATGAGCTGAATATGTAGGTCTGTTCCACTTAAAGATATGATTGTAATTTTTCTGCAGTGATTGTAATTTAAAGGTGAGCTGACGTCTGAGTTGCTGGTGTTTGGATGTTTGTTTGTGACATCATCTTTTTGCTCCCTCAAGGTCGGTCAGTTCTGAACGTCCGGCCTTTGAATATCCAGAGCTTCTGTCATTGTGTTATGTGGTTCTGTTCTCCTCCGTGAAAGGATTGCAGTATGCATAGATTTCTAAATGAATATAGTATACATACTATCAGACATACATAATTGTATAGATGAGTATATCTATATAAATAAATTTTCTTAATGCTGAATCCTTGTGTGGTCTGGTTCTTGACTGTCTGGTTTTCACATATTAAAACCCTGAGGGACTTTTGTACACTTAAATTCTTTTTTTTCCTTTTTGGTAATTTAGACAAGATTGCGTATTTTTAATTGACCTTTTTCAGCTCAGCTCCAGTAATAGGTCTGAAACAAACAAGTGTTGACATTGCAGGTGAAGTAATGCATAAATATTGTTGCTGTTAATCATAATTAAATAATGCAACACAAAAATATTTTCTACATTTAAAAAAAAATAAAAACATGGTGGCACAATGACAAAAACCAGACATCCAAGATGTTAAAATCCTTAAAAACTCACAAATATTTGGTGTGCATGACTAGGACTAGAAAAACACTCGGAGAACCACAGTCCTCTCCCATATTGTGATTTTTACCATAAATGTTAGTCCAACTTTTATTTCATCTAAATATTTAGATTCCTTGACCATGAAAACATACCATTAGCAGTTGGATTCATAATGATATCTCTTTTAGGTCAGTAGTTATTCACCAAAATCACATTTCTCCTCATGGCGGATCCAGACACATATTGAATCACTCCTTCCTTTTCCCATGCTGAACGTTTCCTGAAAATTTCATCAAAATCCATCCTTAACTTTTTGAGTTATTTTATTCACAGACAGACAGACTCTCCCGAAAACACAACCTCCTTGGCAGAGGTAAATAATGTTGATTTACAAATCAAGCCTAGAGTTGGAATTAAAATCAATATATATAAATTTGTTCATGCTCCTCTATAAAGGTCATTTTTGGTTCTAAGTGATATAAGTGTGAGCATTTACCACTGCAGAAAAAAAAAAACAATTTAAGAAAAATAATCAGTGTACTGCTAGTCTTGGCCCAGCCTGTTATCAAAAACAAAAAAAAACCTACCCTGCATGTAAAGGCCTCCTGTGGACACAAGTGTTATGAAAACACTCACAACACTTAAGACTAAAACACTCAAATAATGCACCTGGTTTGTCTATTGTTATTGTGATGTCCACATCAAATTAAAAACAAATGAATGAAAAAATTTAGTATGTTGAGGTAAATCATGTCTTATCACTTCTTTAATTTATCAAACAATATGGTTGCATCATGACAAAAAAAGGCATCCAAGATGTTAAAATCTTTAAAAACTCATTAGTATTTGGTGAATGATAAAAACTAACCTTTGTTTAATAATCTAGCCTAAAACCCTATAAACTTAAAATATTTCATAGCTGCCTAACGTGAAGGTCTTTTTTGTGCTAAATGATATCAGTGTAAGTAAAATTCAAGAAAATAAGTATTGCTGCTTATCTTTGACATACACCACCCTGTAATAACCCCAAAAAAGACAAAAAATCTACTTTGCATGTATTTAATGACAATAATCCATTGTTTAAGCAATGCAAGCATGAAAAGGCATCATAGCAAAAAACGTTCACCAAAAGTGTAAAATCCTTGAATGTTAATCGGTGTTAGCCACTAATTAAGAGATCACTGCATTATATTGCAGTTCCTGAAAATATCTCTCATACACCACTATTACATGGCTGCCAACACTGACAACTTGCCAAACAAATTACTGATTAATTTGTAAAATTTTCATTTTAGTTTCTTTTGTCTTTGCCTGCCTGTTTTATTATATTTCTCCCACACCACGTTTTTTTTATTTTGTACTTGTTATGAAGTCGCTATCTGACTGATGCTTAAATTATAGACAGAGAAATTAGTAGATCTTTTGTACAGGTAAAGCAACATTTAGATTAATAATTTACTGTACATTCAGATGAAATTGAAATTCAGTTATGACAGACAATTACATATGGCAAAGTATAGAATGGAGATAATAATAATATTTAACTGAAATTGTAAATAAGACAGATATAAACTAGAAGTGCTCAGAGACTGACATGAGTTTTTCTCATTAAAGGACCAGCTTCAGTTTATTTTATGTATCCAAAAATTGCTACAGACATCATTCTGTATGGTAACTTGTGTGGAGTTAGAGCTCAGCATTGTGACGTAGTTTCTCAGTTTCAGCAGCAGATGGCAATAATGCTGCTCCTACACAACAAGTCTGTGTTGACAAATGCAACAAAATGAGAAATGAATGCAGCACCTACTGTTGTTAATATTTTAACAGGAAACTCAAGACCTACCTTTTTAATCTGGCTTTTAGCTGATTATATTTATTATTTTTATGATAAAATCTTATTTGTATATCACTCTTAATATGTTTTATCTTTCAATTTCAGCTGAGATTTATTCTTTGGAATTTTATTATCTGTTCATTGATTTTCTTTCCACTTCAGTACATTTGATCTCATTTTACCATATTATGATTTGAGATATATATCTTTTTTACCTATTTATTTTCTTATAGAATGCTTATTTATTTCAATCTAATTTCTTATCATGATTTTTTTTATTTTCGTCTTCACTTCAGTGTTGCCTCATTTTATTGAAAGCTGGTGTTTCCTCAGTCCTCTTATTCTGTTTCCTGTTTGAATCTCTTCCTCCTGTCTTTGTCTGTGTGTATATGTAAGTGTGTGCTGTATGTGGGGAGTGGGGGACGAGGTGTAGTTGCATTGTATTTTTAATTGTTTTCAATCTTCCACTTTGTATTATTTTTTTTCTTTCTTCATGTCTATGTGAATCACTTTGTGCAACAAAATTTTGTCTGAAAAGTGCTTTACAAATAAAGTTTGATTGAATGATATTTGTGTGTGAAGCACGCAGTCAGCACGACCATTTTCCTTCGCTCTGACATTCATATCTTGGCCTTGAATTTCTATTAATGGTCATAAACTTACATTTTTGAAAGGAATTATTGCAATGTTTTGTATTGAGTATTTATTTTCCTGAAAGTATGATTATTCCTTACTTTATGTACAAGGTCAATAAGCTACTGTGAATTGCCCTTAGGTGTGGGTGAGTGAGTAAATAGTTGTATGTCTCTCTATGTTGGCCCTGTGATCAGATCAATCTGGAGTGTATCTTGCCTTGCAGAGCAGACAGACCTGCCTGATTCTGAAATCCTGCAGGTCCATCTTGCCAGCCTCCATTTTCAAACCAATTCACTCAGCTGAATTCTTAACGGCCCAATCAGGGAAGAGAGGCAGGAGCTGCAGAATGCGGACGTGACGACGACCGGAAGTTGAGAACCAGAAGTTGAGAACGGACATGCCGATTAGCCTGTTGTCCTCATGGCTACTGAGTGAAACTTATCGAAATCTGCCCTCCTCAGAAGTTTACTTGTAGGGATTGTCTTTGACGAGGTTCATGTCATATATAAGTGTCAAATGAATCTTAGCTGTTAGCAGCTAAGTTAGCGACTAATGGTCATTAAACCAACACTATGTAGCTTTTCAAACATAATATAATCCTACGATATTCATTGTGATGGTCCACCACTTTATAATGAGTTCAATGAAACCTCTGTTGTGGTCTGGTGTGGTCTGCATCCCTTTCACTGGCGCTATGTAACTTCGAGGTGGATGGTGGGAACCCTGCCACACTAAAAAACTACACGTTTGGACTGCTTTACGGCATACGTCACTTCCCCCGATTCCCGATTCGTTTACAACACGGAAGTCTCGGCAAAAGCCAATCGCGGAGCTTTAACCATGGCGGAGGCAACAACATAAGGAAGAGAAAAGTTTTGTCGGAGGATACAAAACAAAGAAAGCGAGAGAAAAACAAGCTGAATGCTCGGACCAGAATAAACATCGGTTCGGCGTTCACTTGCTGCGTGAAATGAAAGACGAGGAGGGTTGTCCGACTACTATCAGGTATGTTGGCCGACTAATTTATGACGAAGTTCCTCAAAAAACTTGACAGGAAAAAAGTACAGCACAACAAATCCAGAATGCACCAGTATGTAGTTTTGTTTAGACCTATTTTAAGTGTGTGATATCACCAGCTCGTCGTTGTCTTTACTTTTATTCACTTTATCGCTTCAACAGGACAGGGGCGACTTCACGGTAATAAAACCAAGTTGAACTTAGCGATTTTTAACATTGTCATTTAGTCAAAAATAAATAAATTACCTCGTCGCTATCCATCCTGCAAACAGCTGCTGAAGACAGAAGAATACTTTTAGTGAAGTCCTGGCTTCTGTGATTCGCCTACAAAACAAACGCACACGACCGGCAGATCTGTCTTACGACAGTATGCGCGCGCTAGAGCTCATGGGTAGTTGAGTTCCCTATCCGGTCAAGCGGAGATCTTCCGTAGTGCTGCTTTAACTGTTGTTAGCCATTAGCTGCTTTGTCAGTCGCTATGTATGCTACATTATAGGAGGCAACCCTGCTTGATGTGGATTGGTCTGTGATGAATGTGACGAGCCAAACGATTGTCCAATCACAAGCTTGTGCTTTTTTTAACGTTCTGCTCCTGAAAACAAATTTAAAGGGCTCCTACCGAAATGGACTAGTGAAATATTTCTATGACAGATATATGGAGCTGTCCATCTGGCTTGTCAGGGAAGAGTGTACCTGCCTGTAGCCCAATGTCAGGATAGGCTTCAGTCCCGTGTGACACCTAAAAGGGTAAGAGGCAAGGATGGATGGATTGCTCACAGACAGACAGAAAAATGCTGGCAAATATACAGTATACAGCCTCCTTGGTGGACGCTCTCTGATTTGTCTAAAAAAATCTACTCTCGTGCAAACAGATAGCTTGGGCTGAGAGTATTTCCTCATGAACACTCCCTCTAGGTCACAATCTTCAAATGACATCACCACAAACCACATTTGCACTTGAAGGAATTTTAAGGTGTTAAGTTGCTCTGTGTTGTCAAGGAGTTGCATGAAGTTGATAACCCCTCAAAATGTCACACTTGGAAATTTCACTCATATAAATTACAGGCAAAGTAAGGTTTAGCAGATAAGCTCGTGCAGCAATATTCTTGCAACACATCTATACTGGACTGTGCAACATGATTTTATTGATATTATGTACAGTATTTTGGATATTGTGTTGTGAGCTACCCTGTGATTCCTGGCCATAGTGCAGAAGTAAAAAATACAACAATGTCCATCACAAACAATTAAGACAGTGATTATTCGCCACAAAAATAAGACCCCAGAGCCAAAATCTCTCAAAACCATCTTTATTCTCAAGAGCCAATTCACATCAGCTGCAATCATCATTAGTCATGAGCATTAAAATCATTTCCACTTGAGCTTCTCCTCCAAACTCCAGTCTAAAGCACCGTCCAAAACTTGGACAATAATTACTGGATTCCCTCCAGTAAGAAACCAAGTGGAAGACAGCAAATTTGGAAAACAGAATCTAGTCATCTGTATTTTTTTTCTTTTGCTGCCACAGATTTACTCCTTTTACTCCTGAAAACACACTGAATCTCCCTTTCTCTACATGATGTTTTTTTCCAGTAAGTGTTGAACGGATGAGTTGAACAAGAAGACACTCAAACACACAAGGAGAGAAATCTGTGTCCACGGTGGATGCTGGTTACACTTGGACTCATTAAACGTGTTCACGTGTAGCTGTGCTGCTTTGTACAGACAATGAGGTCCAGCCACAGTAACCATTCTTTTTTTATTGTACTGATGCATTACTTTAAGTGTTTATTTTATTTTATTTATGACATCTTGCTCTTAGTTCTTTTGTGGAAAAATGGATTTGAGAACAAGATACTTGTATTTTTTTAACGCTTTGCAAAACAATACGTTCATAGTACGCTTTTAACATCCGTAAAAAAAATCTGCAGTCTTAAAATATACATCCTTTTTCCTTTGTACGGTAAAATAGCTTTTCTATGGTGCAACTCTTGTTATTGGTTTGTAACTGAGTAACCTTAAGAGTAACAACTCGCGGGAGAGAAAACAGTGAACTGGCACCGCTTCAGGAACAGTAAAAACATCTACTGAACCAGCATTGGCTATGTTTACATGCAAAAAGAGGTCTTTTTTGAAAATTCACATAATTGTGGTTGTTTGACATGAAAAACAGACATATTACAACTTAGCTCTTACTTTTCCCACAAAACCACAGATATTTGTTTGCAGAAAAAGCAGCTTCTCAAAAATCACTCAAGTGACTTCCATGAACTTCCTAACATAAAAATAAATGTAACCAATTATTAGTCCCAGCATCAGTCCCAACATTAAATACTACAAAGAAACTCTAGATAGATACCCAACTACCTTACAATCTTGTCAGTCAGCATTAGATTAACAAATTTTTTGTGTCTGTCAGAGTGGTGCATTGAGATGTATTTTTGTAAGTTAACGCTAACAGAGTTAGCATTGTGCTGGTTCTCTCTACAATAGACAGAAGTGAGGTAGCATTTTAGTACATAGTGTTCCCACGTCCCAGAGTCTATGAAATTTAAGGTAGTTTTTCAGATAAACTTAAATAAAGTCAGTGATGAACACCTGCACATTAATGACTTACTTTATATTTAAAAACAAACTGCTACATCAAATACAAAAATGACCAGAGACTCTTATGCAATCCTGATTTTTTACACGATGTGATGCACTGTGGAGGGGGAAGATTGTTGGTTTGAACTGCTGTAACAAGGTGCTGTAACATGCATGCGTTTTCTCCAGGCACACCTGGAGCGAACCTGAAAGCGATAAGCAGTAGACTTTAGATAATGGATGGATGGATGGACGTAGACTATCACCACGTCCATGGGCACTAACTTGGTTTAACAGTTTTATCAGGAGAAAATTCTGGAACAAGAGGTTACGACATGACATTATATGTCAGCAGTGTGAAGACTGACCCTCGGTCAAACCCCAGTGTTGTAGTTCCATAAATAGCCTAATCATAGGTTTTACTCTCGCTAATTATATTTTTGCTAAATAAAAGCTTTAAAGTAAAGTTTGTTCGTGAAGATGATCTGAAACACAACGTCCAAGTTCTATGACTTGTTTGCCACAGAGCTTATTGTCCGTAATTACCTAAGAACAAATTGAAAAATCCCATTTACCTTCAGTCAAGAGAATCAGCACAATGCTAACTTTAGGCTCGACCCACAAACATCCCCGCTCTACTCTGTTCAGAGCAGCACTGCAGTTTCCTCCCATCCCTTTACTCTCTCTTACTTTGTCTTGCTCTCCCTTTGACACCAAAGTTTCCATCAGTGGAAACTAAAAAGAACAAAGCAAGGAAAAAGTGTGTGTAGGTAAGGACAAAGTTTGTGCTCACAGTCCTACGAGACTGAAATTAGTGGACACATTCTCTCTCCAGCTAATTTATTAGCAGCTGGCACAACACTATTAAATAACTGTTTGACAAGCCTCTACATCATTGGCTCTCAACCGTCTTTGTACCACAGCGTGGTTTATGTAATATGACACAGTCCCAGACTGATCTTTGTGGGAGAGCACAGGTACACAGGTGGATATGCAAGATCAGGTCATTCCTTCAAAATAAAACAACCTTTGGTTGGCTAATAAAATGTCATTTTTGTTTCTTTATGGTCCAGTACTAAACGATCTACAGCCTTTCAGACTTCCACTCTACATGTCTTTGTGAGGAAAGGATGGACCAAACATAATTGCTGCTTAATGACTCCTTAATATAATAACAAAAACCCCAACAAAAATAAGTCAATCATGTTGCAAGGTCTGAGTCCATGTCTTGTTGGAGAATGAATAAAAAAGGGCAAGGCATCTGAAAAAACCTAACTCTTTGTGCCGAGACTATAACGCTCAACTCAACACTCAACTTTATAGAATGTAAAAAAAATTGATCTTAAACATACTTGAGACTCTCTTGTGAACATACCAAAACATTTTTCTTGGACTCAGAATAAACTTTTCCCAAACATACAAGGAGCCACCTGAACTTTTTGTGACTCTGTTTAAGAGTTCCAGACCTGACAATGAGAAACCGCTGGCTGGCTGCACAAAAATATTTTGGATGGAGACTTATCTTAAAGTCACACTGATGTCAGAGTTCTTAAATAAAGCACGCTGCAGTTTTCCTCCTTGACCTTAAGCGAAATTAAACATTACTGCTCATAAACTGACAATGGGAGCTGAGGCTGATTCTCAACCTTCTAGAAGCACTGAAGCTTTAGTTTTACCTTGAAAATAAACAAAGAAAAATCAATGACAGTGTCCAACAACCTTCAATTTGCAAAGACAAAACAACTGAGAGGGTGAGAGGAGAAATAAATAAATATTTTTAGGACAAAAGAAGGTAATGTTTAAGGCCATAACAATACCATACTGCCCTGATTGAGTTTGCCTGTTGCTGCGATACCTCAGCATCATCATGTCGGTTTTGGCAAGACTAAGATTTCTGAACTAAAGCATCAATTTTGACTTGGTCTTTCTCTCTTTGGTGAATGTTTTGTCATGTTTTATAAATTAAATTAATGTCAGACAAGAAGAGTTGTACAGGGATGAGTCCAAATGCCCAGAGGTGAGTTAGCATTCAGCACATCCTGGTTCCTGAGCTCTTTTGTATTTGGGATCTCGACTGGAATAAATGCCTGAGATCAGGTTGATGATGGACACAAGCAGATAAGACTTTAATTTTTCATCTGAAATAATGAACTGCATCTGATATTCTCCCCTTATAATTTCAATGTTTTTTCTAATGTATTTTGAAAAAGGTGGTTGCCAACAAACGTCTCACAGGGACTATAAAAATGGCTGGGGACCCTACTGAAACTATGTCATCTTTTTCTAATCAATAAAACATACCCACAGGACCAACTTTGTAAGGACACTCGATTATGAGGAAACTCTCAAACAACAAGCTTTTATTCACTGGAAATATTGTAGCTGCTTCCAAGTCCAACTGCAATGCAGTAGTTTCATAGTATCCAAATGATAGCTTAAATTAGAGGTTTGTTTATGAAGGTTACCACAAATAAAAGAACATGTTAATTTCATATTTTTTTCTCGGAAACAGACCATGCCACCATCATTGATAAAAAACACATTGAGACAGCCCATAGGCATTTCGTCTGTCTCCAGCTGAGAGAACCAGTGCGCTGCTGCCTTACCAAAATATGTCATCCCTGCACCACTCTATGCTCACTGAGACAAAATCAAGAACAAAGTCTAAAATTAAATAAGAGACACAGCAAATCACGATGAGTCTTTCCATCTTATAAATACTGACGGATTAAGAATAATCTATGACTAAATAATTTGCATATAGAATAACAGAGTGTGATAAACACAGTCATCATTTTACAATTACACATTTAGTTTTACTCTAGAAAAGGATTTTTGATGCTGTATAAGATTTCTGTGTTGAATTGATGGCCCTGCTTTTGAAAGTGAACATTTGAGTCGCCAATCGTGAAGTTAGTACACAGACTGACAGCACATTTTGGAATTTGGTGAAATGGTTGTTTTGACAGTTGTATTAAACTGGGGAGATAAAGCCTCAATAGCCTTTAAGATGTTTATTTTAGTAGAGCTTCATTTGTAAAATGAGCATTTATTTATTCACTGCATTCATTCATTTTCTATAACCTTTTATCCTTTTCGGGGTCGGGGGGGAGCTGGAGCCTATCCCAGCTGTCATTGGGTGAGAGGAACCAGTCACCAGTCGATCACAGGGCCACATAGAGAGACAGTTAACCATTCACGCTCACACTCATACCAAAGGGCAATTTAGAGTCACCAGTTAGCTACATTGGTCAGCTACGTAGTTTCTACGTCCATTTCCATGACGATGCACGTCTATCAGCTTTCGGGGGTGGAGCCAGGGATGAGGTATGAAGGGAGAGGCGGGTCTAAATTAGTTTATAAACAACCTCTCCCCTTGTTTTCTCCCACATTGCTAACTACACCTTTAACCTAATGAGCATGTTTTTGGTCTGTGGGAGGAATTCAGAGTGCCCGGAGAGAACCCACACATGCACGGGAAGAACATGCAAACTTCACACAGAAAGGCCCCTGTCCGACCTGGGAATTGAACCAGGTACCTTCTTGCTGTGAGGCACGTGCACTACCTGTGGTGCCACCATGCCGCCCTTATCCACAGCAAATTCATATAATCTATAACTTTAATACGCATTCTTATCACCTGCATTAGCATTTTGTGAAAGAGTATGGTTAGTTTTATGCTCAACGCATCTAAGGTTGCAAATGCACAGCCACAAAACTTCAACACATCGACACTGTCAACAACAAAATGGTGAACTTTAAGGAGCCACTACGAGGGTAGTTTACAAAAAGTTTACAAAAAGGCTACAAATATATTTTAGTTGTTTATTCTAAATTACAACACATACTTCTTTATTGATCTGGGCAGCACGGTGGTGCAGCAGGTAGTGCACGAGCCTTTAACTCGGACAGGGGCCTTTCTGTGTGAAGCTTGCATCTTCTTCCTGTGCATGCTTGGGTTCCCTCTGGGCACTCTGGCTTCCTCCCAACGACCAAAAACATGCTCATACGGTTAATTGGTGACTCTAAATAACCCTTAGGTATGAGTGTGAGCATGAATGGTTGACTGTCTCTCTATGTGGCCCGGTGATCGACTGGCGACCGGTTCAGGGTGTACCCCGCCTCTCGCCCAATGACAGTTGGGATAGGCCCCCGACCCTGAAAGGGACAAAGGGGTATAGAAAATGAATGAACTTCTTTGTCGATCTTGTCTTGTCCTCTCTTTATATGGCGTTTTGATATGGACAGACTCCTCTCCCTTTTCTTGTCTCAGCAGCATGAGTAAACACCAAAGCTTTTTAAGTTTCTTGATTCTGACAGTTAATCTTTTCAGTAACTTTAATCAAAACATGCTAATAACTGAGAATATTTGTATGCAGTATAAAAATAGCCTAGCCTACTTATCTAATATTACGTATGAACACCTTGCCAGAGGATCGTTCTCTCTCTTGCTCTAAACTTTTACATGGTTTAAAATGAATAACGCCCATTCACAAACACATTCACATATTAATGTATACTATGTAGAATATATTTTTCCTTGTCCATCTGGGCAACAGCCCACTGAAAGTGTGTTTGAACTTTTCTAAAACACCTGTAGAAGGTGACTGGATGATCTTTCTGCTGAAGTAGTCCAGCACAACTGTCACAGTGTAAGTGAAAAACGTTAGCCAACATGTGAGCAAACTTATCCAGAAAAGTCAGAAGTGGAGCAAATTATATTTTCTGTTGAGAAATGCTTTCAGTGCCATTTGCTATCCAGATATGAAAAATGGGTCTGAAGCTGTTGGCATCTACGTACATCTATAAACAAGCAGCCTTGAGGACACTTCTCGCTGTTATCATGCTTGTAGCTGCGGCCTCTTCCTTTCCAAACGACACTGATTGGTAAGTTGCTACAGGTCTGAGCTTTTAAAGAATGTTTACAGACACTGACTCAGAAGCAGTCAGTACTGTTATTAAAACAACAAAACCATGAAAAATCTCTGTCAGAATTGAGTTTTTATTGCCTAAAATTGTATCATCACTCTCTTCAACTTGAAGCATTGAGGTTCTTTTCTTTAAAATATTATATATATGTTAATTTTGCTGTAAATAATTATTTCTTTAAACACTTCAATTAATTCGGTTCAGTTTTCATCAATTCACACCAGCTTTCATGAATTAAACCCCAAATTAATCAAATCAGTCTACATTTATGACCACAAATGATCAATAATATGATCTTTGTATCACTTCAGTTTATATTACATTAGTCTTTATCTCCTCTATTATAATAAAATTTTCTAAGTTTTTTACTCTCACCCATCATACAGAAGCAAACATCCTTTATGTGGGCGCTGTCATCCTTAGCACGGTGGTCTAGGTTAAGATCTGACCTGTGGCTACTTTCCTATTTCCCTCTTTCAGGCTCTAATGACTGTCAAATCCAATAAATAAAGATATATAGTCTTTTTAATTTAAAGCTTCATATTTCTTTTTATGGTCTGAACATTCTATTTTATTGTATAAATACACTCACTGTCTGCAAATTTAGTCTCATGCTGAACTTGAATGCTAGTGCTGCAGTTTCATATCAATGTTATGACACCAAAAGGGTTAAAATAAATCAATGAACACAGCCTTGAATAAACTCGTTGTTTATTTTGTGCATCTCAGCTCTCATTCTGGCCTCTTACCTCGGCAGGAACCCAAATATATTTACAGGAACTCTGGACCTCTTTCACTCTCATTTCAGCCTGAGGACTGGTGTTATTGTATGTTCTTGGTCCCTCAGGGCTAAAAAGTCCCTACTCCTGAGGTAGTGTGTCGAAATGTTTTAAAATATCCATGTAACAAACCTCCAGACGGACAGCATGTGAGTATATTTGACCTTAGCGTAGCGTTAACATCTCTGTTTGAACAATGTTCTGCAGCCAAATTCCTGAGACTAGACTAAAAGTCTATGAAGTTTTGAAGAGAGGTAAGGAGACTTTTGTTGTGAGATTTGTGGTTCAGAGGCCTAACAGTCATGCAGCAGAAAATTACAAAACATGTGATATCGCTGTCATCTTACAACAGGTCTGATTTACTCGCACCAAGTGCTGATCTGATCTTCTCAGCGAATGCACCCAAAGGTCATTTTTCAGTTCCTGAGTCGAGTTCCTGGTACTTTTTAGATCAAAGTGGCCTTGAGATAAGTCCAAAGGTATTTCCACACCTAAGATTTTTCTGCTCTGATTGATAAATACGTCAAGACTGGTCATCATTCACACATTCACTTAAGGAAACCAAAATGTTTGATGAGTTGGACAATAATTCAGAGATAACAGACTCGTGCCGGGTGTCGGCTCCATAGAAGATTTCAGAATGGACTGTCAAGTGGACAGATGTTCGCTTGGGCCATCTGTTTTTTTTGTTCCCTGTGTCTACCTTAGGCTACAGGTGGGGAAATTGTGACTGAAGGATCTCATGATGACCAATCAAAAAAAAAAGTTCAATTCCTTAATTCTGCTTTAATCGAAGAATCAGAAAACATCAAAGTTAAATTAAGTCAGGATATAGACTGTGAAATCTCTGAAATCCTGCGTTTTAAAAATCATTCCTAAGTTTCTTTCCAAGGACAACAAAGGTAGAATAAATAATACTTTATTTTATTGTTATTTTTTTTTTACATAAGTCTAACAATTTCAAAAGTCAAAATACTCAATATAAAGTCAAAATATTTACTCTTTATAAAACAAAATTCTTCTCAAATTGGCTCACCTTTTAAAATTAGGAGTTAAATCATAATTTTATATGGAAAATCTGATTTTATTGAAGAAATTTTAAAAGTCAAAATTATAATATTGAAGTCAGAATTATTAATTTTTAAAGTCTGCTTTTAACTCAGCAAATTTAGTTTTCCCCAGAATAATGACTACAAAAATGAAATGGAAGTCAGAATTATGACTTTGTTCACCTAAGTTAACTTCTGGGTGTTTTAGATTCCTGAGTCAAACCAGAATCCAAAGTTCAATGATTAAATTTAGACTTTTTTTTTTTTTCTCCAAATTTAGAAATTTGACTCTGAAAATAAGCCACCATTTTGAGGAGAAAGTCATAATTCTGAATTTAAATTTAGAATTTTACCTTTTTGTCTTTATTAAAAAGATTTGACCTTTTTTCTTTACAAAAAAAAATCTTTGAAGACAATATTCTGATTTAATTCAGAAATTAAAAATTGCAGGAATTTTGAGAAAAAGGAAAATCTGAATTTTACTAAAGCTTGATAGTTTTTACATTTCAACTCTCAAACTAATTTAAAACTATTTTCTAAAGTAAAAAGGCTAAGACAAAATTAAACTTTAAAAAACAATTTTTCAGAATTTTATATTAATCTCAGAATACTGACTTTAAAAACAGAATACTGTTTTTTTTTTTTTAAATGACATTAAAAACAGATTGTGACAATTTCTCTTAATGGTTGTTTGCTCCACATCAGAGTTTATTTATGTATCTAATTTTGTCAAAGTGAACAAACTGATTTAACCTGGTAAACAGAGTAAAATTTGTTTTTGACCAAACCAAACGGATAAGGTGTGAAAATCCCCAGAGTAAGACCATAAATCAGTCACATACTAGCAGCCAAGCTCACGGCCAGAATAAAGAGATCACTTTTTTTTTTTTTTTTTTTTACCAAAGTTTTAATATTTCTGCATTTTTGGTCTGTTCATTGAAAAAACAGAAATACACGTCAGTACAGTTTTTATCCTTTTAATTTTACTGTTTGATTTCTACTGGCGACTGTTATTTCATTGATGGGACTCCCATGGAGTAAAAGCTCTTGAAATAAAGCTAACACTATGACTCGGACAGGACAACAGCAGTGCATGTAAACAAAGCCAATGTTACTTTACCAAAAAGGCTCTGGCTCAGCACGGTCGGGACCAACGTGTCCGCCGAGGCCGTCCGAGCCTGGGTGCACCCCCCCTCTTCATCCGCCTCTCTCCCTCTGATTGTCTGTGCATTAATCTTGAGTCTGTACAGTTTGTGAGGTGTGTGTGTGAGGTCCGGGTCATTCAAACACTGCAGCAAGTCTATTGCTTTGATAAAAAAGGCATCACTTCACAGAAAAAAAGAGAAAGAATAAAACACAAGCTTTTCTTTTTTTCTTTTTTGAGGAGTAGTGTGAAGCTTGAGAAAAGCGAGATATACAAAGCAAATTTCTGTCACGTTGCAAACGACAATACCATAGAAAGGCTTTCAGAACAACAATAAAATAAAAGAGAG